>CM076569.1:472230982-472830982 GCA_034641835.2 Pinus albicaulis
CTGAAGTGCAGTTTGGGACAGCAAGAAGGAAAATTACAGCCTGCTGATTTTTCACTCAGAAAATTCCAGCAAGCTGATTTTTCACAAACAACAGTTTTATCTTTACCACATCAGTGCTATTTTTCAGTTTTAGGACAGCAGGATGTCTTTGGGACTGAGGGTGGAGGATAGGTTGGATGGGCATTCCAATTACAGCATTTGGAAGGAGAGAATGCAGAGTATCTTTGAGGAGGCAGAAGTATGGGACATTATGGTGCATACCACACAGAACCCTGTAAATATGCCCACTGATGCTACTCAGTTGGCAGCATATAATAAAAAGAACAACAAGGGTAAGAGACTGATTCTAGACGGAATCAAAGACCATTGCATTCCTTATGTGAGAGGAAAGAAAAATGCTCATGAGATGTGGACAGCATTGTCCAATCTCTACCAGAGTACCAATGAGAACCGGAAAATTGTCCTGAAGGAAAAGCTGAAGACCATTAAGATGGGTAATGATAGTGCAGCAGGATATCTCACAAAGATTACTAATGTGAGAGATGAATTGGCAACGATTGGAGAGGCCATTCCACCCACTGAGTTGGTGCGGATTGCAGTGAATGGCCTCCCCCGTTCATGGATGAACTTTGCTGATGGGGTTTGTGCACGTGAAACCCTTCCCACATGGGAGAGGTTTTGGGATGATTGCATTCAGACAGAGATCAGGAAAGGTCAGCTTGGGGCAGCCAAGCCAGTTGAGCAGGATGAGGATGTAGCACTGTTGGCAGGATGCAAGAAAGGCAAAGGTAAGGGTAAACAGGATAACACACAGAAGGACTATTCCAAAGTGAAGTGTTGGAATTGTCAGAAGATGGGACACTATGCAGTTGTGTGTCCAGAGAAGAAGAAGAAGAAGGGGAAGAACCAGAGCATGGCAGCTTCAGCAGAGGTTGAGGACTTTGCGAGATCGTTTTGGCCAAGGGAGTTTGGTTTGGATTGCGTGTGAGTCTAGTGCGGGTGCTCTGCCATAGAGGTTCGAGAGGAGCATGCATTCCCTCGATTAGCGGAGCATCTTCGGGTATCTGGTATGTGGACAGTGGGGCTTCACGTCACATGACAGGAGTCCGTGAGTACTTCTCAGAGCTTTCAGAGAGTGGCACTGATATAGAGGTAGTACTCGGTGACGACAGAGTTGTTAGAGCAGTCGGTGTGGGAACATTGACACTTCAAAGCGAGTCCAAACCTCCCTTGAAAGTATCAGATGTTCTTTATGTGCCAGGGATGAGGAAGAACCTCATATCTGTCTCAGCTTTGGAGGACAAAGGATATGAGGTACTGTTCAGGGGAGGACAGGTGTTGATGTATCCCAGGGGCACTCCAGCTGATTCAGCTAGAGTGATAGGTGTACGCCATGAAAAGCTGTACAAGTTTGCATTTCAGCCCCTTTTGGCATTGAGCAGTAGTACCGATAGCAGTTCTGAGTTGTGTGAGATTTGGCACCGCAGGATGGGGCACATGTATCATGGAGCCTTGAGAACTTTGCGGGAGATCACTACAGGTGTGCCAGATTTCAGTACTGATCACCTTGATACTTGCAGAGGATGTGCGATTGGAAAGTTTGCCAAATCCCCTTTTCCCAGCAGTGACAGAAGAGCGACTGGGATACTTGATTTGATTCATTCCGATGTGAGCGGTCGGATGTCTCATGTTTCCTTGAGTGGATATGAGTACTATGTTTTATTCATTGATGATCACTCCAGGAGGACCCGGATTTATTTCTTGAAGACCAAGAGTGAGGTCTTCAAGCGGTTTCAGGAGTTCAGAGCTCTTGTGGAGACACAGACAGGTCGGAAGATCAAGTCCCTGAGGTCGGACAATGGAGGAGAGTACACCCTTGGAGAGTTTGTTGACTATTATGCGGAGGCAGGCATTAGGAGGGAGCTCACTGTTCCTTACAACCCCCAGCAGAACGGGGTTGCGGAGAGGAAGAACAGATCCATCGGAGGGGCTGCCAAAGCCATGTTACATGATCAGGGGTTGCCATTGTTTTTGTGGGCAGAGGCTTGCAACACAGCTGTTTATTTGCAGAACAGGAGTCCGCATCGTGCCTTAGGGCACATGACTCCGGAGGAGGCTTTTTCTGGGAAGAAGCCTGATATTGGTCATCTTCGTATCTTTGGGTGCATCACATACTCCTACATACCCAAGGAGAAGAGGACCAAACTAGAGCCCACCGCAGAGAAGGGTATCTTTGTGGGCTACAGTGAAACCTCCAAGGCCTTTCGGATTTACATTCCTGCACAGAGGAAAGTTGTTGTCAGGCGGGATGTGAAGTTCGAGGAGGACAGGGCCTTTAGGAGGTCACGGGAGTTAGAGTATTTGGATCAGCCAGACCCTCAGCAGCAGTTGAGTCAGTCGCAGGGATCCAGTGGGCAGGGATCAGGAGGATCCGGAGGTACATCTATGACGATGTCAGGTCCGTCGGTGGGCAGTGGCTTGCAGAGTCAGAGGGGTGGTGCTACGGAAAGCATACGGAAAGCGGTCACGGAGAAGCGGTTCACTAGGGTGTCCCGCGATGGAAGAGGACATAAAACCTCGCTTCCCTGGGGTTCAGTGCGGAGGACGGGCGGGCAGAACCGATCGGGAGTTCGAATACGATGTTGAGGAGGAGGAGTTTTATTCTCCAGCGGGAGAAGTGTGCTCAGGGAAGAGGAAGCCCAAGTGGCTTCAGGACACCTTGAGAGATGCCACATCTGTTGCTGAGCCTAAGAGGCCGGTCAGAGAGAGCAGACCACCTGAGAGGTTTTGTAGCTATATGGCAATGGCTACCAACATCCTTGACTCTGAGCCTTCTAGCTATGAGGAGGCAGCTAGCCAGCAGGTCTGGAGAGAGGCCATGCAGGATGAGTATTCTTCTATCATGAAGAATGATGTTTGGGAGGTGGTGCCAAGGCCTGAGGGCAAATCCGTGGTTACTTCCAGATGGCTTTACAAGGTAAAGCATGCTGCAGATGGTAGCATTGAGAAATTCAAAGCGAGGTTTGTGGCTAGAGGGTTCTCCCAGGTAGAGGGAGTTGATTATGAGGAGACCTTCGCTCCCGTGGCTCGATATACTTCGATCCGCTCCATTATATCGATAGCAGCAGAGATGGGTTGGAAGATCCACCGGATGGATGTGAAGACCGCATTTCTCAGTGGCTTCATACAGGAGGAGGTGTACATTGAGCAGCCACAGGGCTTTGAGGTGCATGGGAAGGAGTCCCATGTGTGCAGACTGAAGAAGGCCCTTTATGGCCTGAAGCAAGCTCCCAGAGCTTGGTACTCCGGGATAGATACATACTTGCAGGGGATGGGTTTCACAAAGAGTGAGGCAGATCCGAACCTTTACTATATTGTGATAGGTGAGGAGCCTCTCATTCTGGTGTTGTATGTGGATGACTTAGTCATTACAGGTGCAAAGAGACTCATAGAGCACTGCAAGAGAGATCTTGCGACGGAGTTTGAGATGAAGGACATCGGCTTGATGCATTACTTTTTGGGTTTGGAGGTGTGGCAGGAGGAGGGGCATTTCTTCCTGGGCCAGGGGAAGTATATTGTGGACATCCTTGGCAGATTCCACATGGAGGATTGTAGACCCATGTCGACACCGATGATCACCAACTGGAAGAAGCTTCATGCTTCGGATTACGAGTTGGTGGATCCCACATTGTACAGGCAGCTGATTGGTTCCTTGATGTATTTGGTCAACACTAGACCAGATATTTGTTTTGCAGTCAACACGATGAGTCGGTTTATGTGTGAGCCTAGGAAGGTTCACTGGGTGGCTGCAAAACACATTTTGCGGTACTTGCAGGGGACAGTGGATTATGGTCTAGACTACAGGCAGGGGGATGGAGTGAGATTGGCAGGTTACACTGATTCTGATTGGGCAGGTTGTGCTTCTGATAGGAAGAGCACTTCAGGGTGCTGTTTTGGGTTGGGTTCGGCGGTGGTGTCATGGTTCAGCTGGAAGCAGCGGTCAGTAGCATTGAGTTCAGCGGAAGCAGAGTATATGGCAGCCAGTCTAGCTAGTTGTGAGGCCATCTGGCTTCGCAAGATGTTGTTTGGCTTATTTGGTCAGCCGTTGAGACCTTCGGTGATTTACTGTGATAATCAGAGTTGCATTAAACTCACGGAGAATCCAGTATTTCATGACAGGTCAAAGCATATGGGGATCAAATATCATTTCATCAGAGACTATGTTCAGAAAGGAGCTGTGAAGCTTGAGTATATTCCCACTGATGAGCAGGTTGCAGATATTCTTACCAAAGCCTTACCACGGGGCAAGCATGTCTACTTTAGAGACAAGATGGGTGTGGTGAGGAACACCTTCCTCGGTAAAAGGGAGTGTTGAAATTTGGTACCGGAGGACAGGTGGTTCCCTAAGGCTTTGATCTTTGGCCTAGGGAAAAGTGTCCAAAAGAATTTAATTTTTCTCCTAAAGTGACTTTATAATTTTTATAAAGTCAAATCTAATTTTAAAGTGACTTTAAGTGATAAAGTTACTAAAGTCTAATTTAAAAGTGACTTTAAGTGATAAAGTTACTAAAATCTAATTTTAAAGTGACTTTAATAAAGTCAATGTAAAATTAGAAAGGAAAAGTGACTTTGGAAATAAATGACTAAGTGGGTCTTTATTAAAGTGGGGTGAATTAAAAAATAGAAAGTGAGATTTATATGAGCATTTAATCTCAGCCCTAGATCTCAATCTATCTCAGCCATTGGATTTAGGGATTCCCCAAAAGTCACTTAGGGTTGGTTAAGGGAGGAAAAGGAGAAAAAGATCATTCATTCTTTCATGAGCAGATTGAGAGAAGGAGAGCAAGAGAGCAAGGGAGATTTCTGGGCAGTGAGGAGAAGGAGGCAGCAGCTTGGCACGTATTCCAAAGCAGCATTTCAGCAAGACCGTACAGCAGATTTAACACATAGCAAGGCAGATTTTTGGCACGATTTTTGAGGAAGGAAGGCCGTACAGCAGGGCCGTACAGCAGATTTGCACTGATTTCGAGGAGCAGAAATTTGAGGGAGGCCGTACAGCAAGTGGCTGTACCTTTGGCAGACATTTTGAGGCAGAAATTTTACAGCAGATTTTGTGGCAGCTTGCACGCATTTCTAGGCAGGCCGTACAGCAGCATTTAAGGCTGAAATTTGGCGCAAAAATCGAGGAGGCCGTACAACATTTATTGTTGTTTTGATTTTTGCTGTTTGCACACTTTTCGAGGCGGTGGTTAAGCATGGAAAACGAGATAAGTTGTTAAAGTCTGTTTGCTGACTTTTTGCTGAATATTTCTCTCACTGTAAAAATCATTTTCCAGAAATAAGGAGCTTTCGAACTGGTTTTTCCCAAGAGTTGTAGGGGGTTTTTCCAGGGTCAAGTTGACCAAAAATATCTGTGTCAAAATGTGTGAATGACTGTTTTTATGCTTGCTAATTTTTAATTCTGCATTTTCCAGCATTCTGAAAAAATTTCCAGAATTTGTGTTTTCAGCAAAATTTATTTTCCGGTTTGTTAAATGTATGGTTATGGGAAAGGGCATTTAACTATTTTGGGGTGAAAACTGAAAACCGGGGTGGAAAACTATAAATTTCTACAAGCATGCATCAGGAATCCCTAGTTGGGGAGACTTCGGGGGTCTCACAATAGTGTGACCACGCTTTACCAGCCACTCACTCGCCAGCCTTCAGTAGGCCAACCAGGATCACGATGCCTGCATTCTTACCTCTAGTACTGAGTGAGCAAGGTAGGCGACATGATCATATAGCCATGGGAGATTATTTCCGAGAAAGGCAATCCATGGGGAAAAACTTCTGAGCGACTCTGTCCTTCAGAGATTACTGCCATCTCAGGTGGGATGAAGAAGGAAGGAACAATGGGGGGTCTAGCACACAGAGTTTTGAGTTGCAGCGTACCATTAGGAGGACACCTTTTCCCACTTATGATGGATCCATTGATTGCACAGCTTGGGATCGAGTGGAAAAGTTGGATACCTCTTTCCATCTTCACTAAATAACGGAGGGGGAAGCCATCAAAATGGCTACCTCGCACTTGGAGGATGAGTGCACACAGGATTGTGGGGAGCTCGTAGATACACCTAGTGTGACGCAGGACTCACCCTTGTTGGAGTCTTCCTTGATCATGTCGGTTGACATCTTAGTGGAGAGAGTAGAGCCATCCATTGAGGTGATGACAGGATTTGTGTCCGAGCTTTTGGGTGACAATCGCACGCAGCAGATGGGTGAGGTGCCAGGAGATGTGTCCACCTTTAATGTGGCACTAAGAGATACAAAGGCTGAGCAAGAGGACATTCCTTCTGTATGTCAGGATGAGGACTCTTCTTTGGATGAGTCCATGGGGTCACATGAGGATGCTTCTGGGGAGCATGAGCAGTCATGCAGAGTTGATGACAGTAGGCCGGTTTCGTATTCTAGTGTGCATGTGGTATCAGGGGACTCTATGGGAGATATTCAGGATGATGAGTCACTTGTGATGATTCAGCCGGAGCAACTTATGGTACAGCTAGAGGGTACATTGGAGCGTCGAAACAGCCCCCTTCAGGCATACATAGATGGGGCTAGCAACACAGCTTGGTCACCTTTGGCCATTGAAGAGAGAGAGTCAGAGGTACCAAGTCAGATCTCATGCATTGACTTGGATAGCGGGATGAGACGAACTGAGCTGCAGAGGGTGCAACATTTGCAAGTCAGGGTTGCTCTAGGTGTAGGAGTTCACACATTCGATCCCTCTCTTGGGGTTGGATGGCGAGAGATTTTGAGTTGGTGCCTGGTGGAGTGGGTTATGGAGATGGTGATGCACCGAGGTGTAGCTCAACAGGAGCTTCCAGGCACTGAGGTTACCGGAAGTCCGAACTAGCATTGGGATCCAGGCAGGACTACCCATCACTTCCTAGGTATGCCAGTTGACTACGACTAAGAAGGTACAGATGACCTAGCAGTTGAGCGTACACATTCACTAGGGGAGTTTCAGCCAACACTAGTGTCCAACAAGTTTAGGTGCAGACTCCTTGAGTTATCTTGGTACGAGGATTGTAAATAGGATCATGACGTGATCATCATACTCTGGCAGGAGTTTGACATAAGAGGGGGCATTGGTAGGTCACCAGACGGTGCCTTATATGGAGCTGGGGATTCTTCGCATTTGTGTGGGGCACAGAAGACACAGAGGAGCAGAGCGGGATTTGCATCGCTACTGGTACCTAGGGAGATTCACTTCTTGGGTCCCTCAAGGAGGATTTGGAAGGGAGATCCATTCATTGGAGAGTATGGTAATGTGACAGTGGAGGTGATGGTACCGATCGAGTATGGGCTGATGCATATGGATACAACCTTAGGCCATCACACCCTGGGACATGTAGGAGCATCCATCATTGGGCAGTGGTTTGTAGATGGGCATGGAGATGCATGGACGTGTGTTGTAGTATGTCAGACTGCGTTGTGAAGTAGGAGTGCTTCCCATCACATTGAGTACATGCGGGGAGTGATAGGTGCAGCAGCGCAGGATGGACACATGACAGTACAGGATGGTATAGCTGTTGTCGAGGGTATCCATTGGTGTACAAAGGCAGGTTGCGGCATACAATGGCAGGTCGAGGAGTGCGGTGATACTTGGTGGTATGCAGTGACACATGATGCGGAGCAGTGGGCTCTTGGAGCGTTGCCTCCAAAGAGACATATGGACAGGGGAAGTAGGTGTACCATGGGATGCAACTCACCTAGGATCAATGAGGATCTTGGTGAGCATCTGAAGATGCCACGTTTAGTGGAGACAGGGCTACGAGGGTGTTATCAACAGATTCGAGGCAGAGAGAGTGTCATCTGGAGGATTACTCTTGGCCATTTAGGTAGACTCTTGGTCACACCCTTTGGGACATACCTACGCATCATCCTGCACTGTTGCTTATGGTCACAGAGTGTTTGGTTGGTGCCCCTTGACACTCTCCATTCAGGCAGCAGGGCATGGGAGGCTCACCCTAGACAGTTGGATGAGATACTGCGTGTCATGAGCCAAGAGGAGACTCTCTAGTTGAGACACTTGGTAGGTGCACGAGGTGATGGGTCCAGACTTAGGGATGGCATGGTTGATTGCCAAGGTAGCATATGTTCCACCCCTGGGCTCACATTTGAGGGACGGTGGATGGTAGATTTCATCTACATGAGGGTACCTAGACTCCGAGCAGTATCCAGGTGTATCAACAGGAGTTGGGATAATGGGTATCACGATGAGGTCTGGCAGGAGCAGGGCAGGTACGCATGCGTGGGACATACTCCTTATACTTGGGGTCCACCCAGGGGATACATACAAGGGTAAGAGATGAGGGCCAGATGGGTTCTAGCAGGTAGCAGCACTACGCAGTGGCATCCCGTGGGGAGTGGGAGTTGTGAGCTCCCCGCATGTCTGGGGGATCCAAGGGTCTGTTGGGCAGGTGGATCACTCCATTTTGTGATGAGTAGGGATAGAGCAGACAGTGATCTAGTCCACCTTGGGTTTGACACGTGGGGGAGCACTAAGACCTCCATTGCATGGCGAGGTAGACTTATCATGTTGTTGCTCAGGGTCATGATCGACAATGGAGGGATAGATATCAGCATCATGGAGATGCTCGGGCAAGATGAGCTTTGCCTTCACAAATTTTTTTCCACAAGGCCCCAGGAGAGAGGGATACAGTTTGCGCACAATGGGGGTTATCTCATAGTCAAAGTGGCACAGTGACAAAATGGTGGCACCTCTACGAGATTAACAGGGGACCCGAGCATTACAACTCTACACAGCTCGATAACCTCTAGGGGTGAGCTATATAGTACATGGGGAGATCATGTAGATCTTCCACTCGGCTTTAGTGAGTCACTGATGGAGTGGGGGACTTCATTAGCATGGCAGGATGGTGAGTGGAGCAGGTGGAGCTTGATGTTAGACATGATGGCTTGGGATCTTGGCATTGAGAGATCCCTTCATATCAGGGCGATGTAGAGGAGAGGGAAGATTCAGTGGCGCATCTGGGACCCAGGCACATTTTGCAGTGGCAGTGGGGAGGATCAGCTAGAGAGGAGGCTTGTTTAGGCATTGCTTGAGGACAAGCAATTTTTGGCGAGGAGGACTGTAATATCCCCAAATTAGCAGTCAGCTAATTGGGATATTAATTTTGATTAATTTTGGCAAATCCTAATGTTGAGCAGAAATAAAGTGGGGAGGGGACCCACAATTAATAATTAGGCCAAATAAAGTCTTTTCCTAAAGTCCCTAAAGGAAAATTGCGGCTCTAGTGGTGGGGTCAAGTTGGCCTTAGGTGGCAACGTAGAAGAGGCACGAAAATGACAGTGTGGGGTTAACTAGAGGAAGGCAGCACATGATTGGCCAAGGAGAGACAGCGCAGGCCGAGGTGGGACTCAAGGCATACGTTGGGCCTCAATGGATAAAAGGAATAAGGGAAGGCTCATTTGGTCATTCATTCATTCAACTATTTTCTTCTTGTCATTTTGACAAAGCACGCTTGAGTCGAAGAGCCAAGTCTGTAGTGCTGTTTAGCACACAAGATTTCAAGCGGAGATCTTAACCTCTACCTCAGGGGACTTTGAGTGCTCTCTCAGGAGAGGAGTTCCACACATTGTGAGGAGAATTTCTATCAGCAACATTAGGAGGTAGCGTAGCCAGTTTTGGACTACGCAAAGGAGCAGACTACGTAGGGGAGGACGTAGTGCAGAGAGGATTTGGTTGTTCCGGGAGGTGAGAAGAGAGGGAGTTGCAGTTGAGATTTGGTGGGGAGGCTTGGAGCTTCCTAATAGGAATTTTTGTGGCATTTTGGAGACTTCCAACAACAGGATTTACAGGAGGATTGATTTACCCAGCAGTGTAGTGAGCCAAGCCCAAGAGGGCCAATTTTCGGAGTTAAGCTTTGGGCGCAACCTTTCTGGGTTTTTCTGGGTATATTAAGGACAAGCCAAGATTAATTTGGCAGAATTTTCTGGGCAGTTTTGAGGTGTCTAACAAAGATCCTAACTTAGCCAGCAATTAGAGGAGCTAGGGGAAATTGGGCCAAAATTCCGAAGTGAACAATTGTCCAATTCCTTCATGGGTTTTTGTGGGTTTCTTGAGTAGAGTCTGGGGTAAAGTCTCATAATTTTTTAAGCAGTGTAGTAGGCCCTAGCGGTATTTTTTCGGGAGCAGCAGCGACATTTATGGTAGATTGCAATGCAAAGTTATGGCCATCCATCGTACCATCAGTGGGGGATTTCAACATTGATTCATAGGGCTTCTCTAGCTTGCCTTGAGCAAGCCTAGGTGCGTTCATTCCAACACCTCTGTTGTACTCATTTCTAGCAAATTATTAAAATGGCTCAACAGTATTTTATGGCTCCATTGTTGTGTTGATGTCAGTTTTTGTTTTGTTGTCTCCTTAATATCTTTTAGCTTGTTATTTTCCCATTTGGGATATTACAAACAATGAGGGGCAAAAGACGAAGGAAAGGGCAACGCTAGGCCTAGAAGGATAACATTAGGGCAACAAAGGCCTATTAGGCCTAAGGCAAAGGGGAAATGGAAAAAATTCCTTGTGGCTAAGGGAATAGGGCCAAAGGAAGCTGGCCGAGAGGATTTAAAGGAATAATGAGACCCATGACAAGGCCTAGAAGGGTTTTCGTGAAGGTTAGAGGCCCAAAGGGATCTGTGGCTTGGAGAAAAGGGGCTAGAAAATGCTTGCAACAATGGGTAAAGGGGAAGTCGAGAGGGTTAGGAGGCCTCTCAAGGCCACAACAAGGGGAGATGGCCCTGAGGCCTAAGGAAAAGAGCCTACGACTCAAGGAATGAAGGCCCTAGGGCTTGCGGCTAGGGGAAATAAGGGCATCAGTTCACACAAATGAGGAAAAAGGGGGACGCAACAAAGCTGGAAAAGGCCGTGGCTAGGCCTTGGAGGCTTAAATTTTTTTTTTAAAACCCTGTAATCACAAATTTTTCCATAAAAATGCCAAAATTTACCTCCTTAGGGTCAACGTCTTCCCTTCTTAGCTGAATGTTGAGCTTAGAGGGTGTCTAAGGGCTAGATCTTGCCTTCCTAGGTCTCAATTTGCCTCAAAACCCCAACGAAATTGCTCAAGAAGGTTGGATGTCACACTTGAATGAGATAAAATTTTCAAACCCTTTTCTTTAGGGCTAGATCCTCCACAAAAAATTCGATTTCCTTGATGGCTTGAGGATTCACCTACAAAATGAATACAAATAATTCTCAAAACCCCAATATATACAAAGATAAAAATTCAAAAATCCCAAAACCCCAAGTGCTACGAAAAAAAAGAAAAAAAATTCTAAATACTAGGGTTAGAATAATTTAGAAATATCTACAATATTTACAAAATAAAATTATTAGCTCGCATTAGCAAATTAAATCTTTGTAGCCCAGGATCAAATAAAAGTTTTCAGAAATTTTTAAATAAATTTCATGGATGAATAATTTCGAAAAATAAAACTCGCCAAAACCCTCCTGCAAAATAATTCACCACAATGAAAATTTGAATCTCAAACAAGATCAGCCCTTCACCACAATCTGTAAACTTGGAGCTCAAGGGCTAGCGTACCTATACATCTCTATTCAATCTTAAAAGAAACTGTTTGATCATATAGTCAATCAGATCACCTAAGATAACTCATACCAATAGAGTGTTCTTATTACTAACAAATGAAATAACAGTTTGTAATATTCAACACAATATAGAGTATGAACACAAACTAGCAAATACCATAGATCAACAGATAGAAGAACACCATGAACTGAAACCCCAAAGTCTTTCTATTATGAGAAAAATAATTCTAGTAGAGCAGAAGCGCTCAATACATCAATAGAAAATTACTTCATCCAGAGATCAAATCGGATATAAAAGCTCAATAGCTTCTTTATATAGAGAAAACCCCTCCAAGTGGAAAATAATGACTATTTGGCTTGATCCTCATCAAAATAATCTCAATCGTTGAAAATAACTTGACCATCTTTTGATCTGCACCATTTTTATTTTTGAGGAAAAATTTGAATTTCCTATAAAACCCATTTTTTATTAACCCAAAAATTAATATTTTGGATTAATTTCTCTAGAAAAATCAACTTTGACTTAACTACCAAGGTCCAAGGGCTCAAATTTTCCTAAAATATCTATTTTTCCCTTGGTGGACGACCTCCGAAAATTGACTTCCTTTTGATCGGCGATTTTTTTTTGCTTATTTTCCACTTGGAGAGAAATTAATCTCTATAATTATTTTGACACTAAATTAATTAATTTTCTAGCTTAGGATTTTTATTTAATTCAGTCAGAAAAATTAATCAATTGACTCTAGAGAGGATTTCATTGTTTTTCCACCCTCAAATATTTTCGCCATGATTTCTGATTGCGAGGGACCATGTACTAAAATATTTTTTGCATCAAAATAATTAAAATATCAACGCATAGAAGGAAAAACACCTTTAGACATAGACCCTCAAGACATTACCCAATGTTGCGACACAATATGATCTAGTATGAAACCAAGTGTGGTTATAGTAAAATAATTTATCCATGGTGTTCTGATTATGAGGGACCATGCACTAAAATTATTCTTAAACACACGTTTACATCAGACTCGATAAACACAAGGATTCACCTACAACCTTGTCAACGAATTCCACACTAGCTTTGGGGTTTAAGATGGAAGAAAGACGTTGCTGATTAGGCGTGTTTGCAAACACACATAATTAAGGGAGGTTAAAAATCTTCTTACGATGAAATCCTTTGCAAAAATCAGAGGCTTACCTAGGTGTTGTTACATAATTAAATGGTCGTACTAGCATCATTTACAATAGGCCCTACAGAAATTGGGTTTACAATAATGAATTCATGATCATTGATGACTTTCGTCTTTGAAAAATTTTCTCCCCTTCCTTCTACATTGCTTTCTCACACAGTTGACAAAGTGTGGCCAACACTACCAATTCACTGTTTCGAGTCTATATTTTATGCAGGCCCTTTTACTAATTTTCAAATGATCATTACTAAGATGAAACGTACACAACAATTGTACATACCTTTGTGACCTTACCTTGTGAAGTGCTGACATTCTTCAACAAAATTGCCTCATCTTCTTTCAACCTCAGAGATTTCACTAAGTTTCTTGCTCAGTCTTGATTTCTTTCAAATGAGTCCTTTAAAATAAGTTGGCTTTATTAATAATGTCAAACTTTTTTTATGTATTGAAGGGAATTATTGCCGACTTATAGAACTACAGAGTCTACAATATTCCATAGGATTCATCATAGTTCTTATGTTTGTAGTCACTATTGATTTGTGCAGCTTGGGAGGTACTCCAAGCCCTAGGGTTCAGGGTTTGGAGGGCAAAGCGCCAGAAGGGTCACTTGTGGGCTTGGAACCCAAGTATGGGGTTCTGCACCAAATCGTGTTTGTGGCATTTTTGGGGGCAAATTTCTACATGTGATGGAATGAAACAATAGAGGGCGAAAAGGAGAATCCAACACTTCAAGAATCGTTGAATTCCGAGTTGTAGAAGTGGAGATATAAATTTTTGAAGGTTAATTATGGAGTTTTCACATATGTGTCAAGGTCGGCTTGGTGTAAAGTTGACATATGACTGGTTGAAGCTCCTAATTACAACGTTGAAGGATCCATTGTGTTGATATAAATACAAGGTGATTAGAAGACTTAAATGCATCCAACAAGTGCAACCTTATCTCTAGAAAAGGACTCATTGAGGAGGAGGATAACTCTATGCCCTAGCCGCAGAACAAGGAGGCAAGAACAACATGAGGAAGGAGGTATGTTTTGGGTTCATTACAAGGTCTGAGTTGATGTCATGGAGGTTGAGGGTGTTAGTTGTTAGGCCGAACCCTTGAGGGATTAAACGCTGCTTGTTTGAACTTGTTTGGGCACTGTTTTGGGGGATTGTTTGCTATAAGACTGTTATGTGCTAGGCTGTAGGCCATAACACCACAACAAGGTGACTATAGGGCATGTTAAGGGGTTGGTATATGCTCAAGATAGAAGCACAACAAAGGAGGAGTCCTTCAAGGGTGTGCCACAACTATTTAGTGGGTTGTTTGGGGATTGTCAAAGGAGTTTAGGGCTACAACAAGTGCCCTAACCAAAACTACCACAAACAATAGTGTGTAAACAGAATTGGAGTGGTGTTTTGGAGGAGCGTTGGGTCAAAGAAGTTGACTAGACTTGGATTGTTGTTGTTGCATCCTGTTGGTGCCATTTGGAGGACCTTTCATGGTGGTGAAGCGTCCATCCTAGGAGCATAATCGATAGTATAGTATTGGGTGCCATTGATCTGGTGGAGGGCACTGTGTTGGGCACCCAAAGCAACCTTAGATGAGCTGTCTTCACATGACAAAGAGGAGTTGAAGGTTTGGTGAATTTTGGTGTTGAAGTGCAACACCTTGATGGACAAAGGTGGCTGCTAGCTTGGTAGTTTGGATCTTGGGAATTAGGCCTACCCAAAGATAAAATTGGATCAGGCCATGTACACTCTATATAAGTGACTTGCAATAGTGTTATGTGGAAGCCCTCCTGAAGTCTCGATGTGTTGTGGCCTTGATGGACTAAGGCACAACTAGTGAGCAGTACGGAAGCGAAGGATCGACAGGACGAGATATGACATCGACTTTGTCATTGTATCTTGTATACCATAAACAATTGTATTATTCATATTTTGGTTTAATATAACGAACATTGGTGATTGTACGTTATTGTACAATTTTGTTAAAAACTGTGTATATATGTGCAATGTGATTTACTGCTTTATATTTCCACTATGCAAAGTAGTTCATGGTTGAGATTCTTGGTTTGGTAGCGTTAGTGATTTTAAGACTCTAACCTAGACCCAAGGTCGTGGAAATTCAACATGGTATCAAAGCATTTATGAGCTACTTTGGAAGTCAGTAAATCAGAGTTGCGCAACGAAGTACAACGTGAGAGGGAGTTGGTCACATTGTAAGTGAAGGGCTCACTACAATATCGAAGTTGCAGGCAGGTCTCCGGTATCAGGATAGGTTAGAAGGGTTGTCCAACTATACTCCTTGGAAGGAAAGGATCAAGTTAGTCTTGTAGGTCAACAGGATCTGGGATTTTGCCGAGAAAGAGATCATGAAGCCAACTGACCCTAAGGAGCTGGATATATGGGAGGATTTGGATATGAAGGCGAGATTGATCATCCTTGATGGTGTGAAGGATTCCTTACTACCTCATTTTTCCAAGAAGAATAATGCACATGAGATGTGGATGGCTCTTTATAATTTGTTCCAAAATAAAAACAAGAACCAGGTACTAGTATTGGAGGATAAGTTGAAGTCCACCAAGATGATAAAGGGTGAAGGAGTTATTTCGTATTTGGCGAGGTTGTCTCAGGTCAGAGATGAGCTTGTTGCTATCGGTGTCAAAATTTCAGATGGAGATATGGTGAGGATTACCTTGAAAGGGTTCACCGAGGAATGGAAGCCCTTCATCAAAGGAATCTTTGCCACGGAAAAATTGCCAATCTGGAATAGAAGACTATGGGATGACTTCATTCAGGAAGCGTTGCGAGATGAGGATCTTCATCCATTGAGGAAGGTAGATGAGGACGTGTCACTTGTAGCACGAATGAAGGGTAAGCCGAAGAACGACTTGAGTAAAGTTGAGTGTTTCAACTATGGCGAGATGGGTCATTTTTGGTCAAGATGTCCGACGAAGAAGGGAGATGATGAGAAGAGGAAAGGAAAGCAGGTCTCTGGTATTGCCACTTCAGTTGAGATACATGATCTCTCCAGGAGATTGGAAGAGGACTTTGCTATGATTTCTCATTTCTCGTAGGGTACTATTAAAGAGGATGGATGGTACATGGACAATGGTGCGACGAAGCATATGACAGGGTCACAGGAGGTTTTTGAGATTCTAGCTGAACGAGACTCAAAGTTGCACATGATATTGGGCGACAAGAGTCAATTGGCGATTCGAGGATCAAGAGTTGTACCGTTCAAGATGGAGACAAGACGTATGATGCGGGTCCATGATGTACTGTTTGCACTAGGACTCAGATATAGTGTGATATTCATCTCGATGACGGAGAGGACTCAAATATAGTGTGATATTCATCAGATATTCATAATATCCAGCGTAAGCATATATATTATATTTGTCTCTTCATTACATAAAATCATAATTACATGTCATTATGAAGACCGAACCTAGTTACACTTTTCAACACTCCCTCTTAACTAGGGAGGTATTCATAATGGTACTTGGTCATTCTCAATCTAAGGAATCTCATAAGAAGAATCGGATTGGTAATCCCATCTGTATAGCATCATATCAACCAACATTGTCATAATGTAAAGCCTTGACTAACAACTCCATCTCTTCACGAGATCTTGAGCCCCAATGTTGGAAAGACCAATGATTAATAGACACCTTCATCATTGTCTCTCTTGGAACATACCCTCTTGGAACATACCCCACCTGGGTTCACTTAGAGTATGTCCAGGACTATACTTATGTTGGATTCCCAGTCTCAAAGAATATCGGTCCTTCCACGACTACTCTTGTATTGGATGCCCTAATACATCCTCAAAGAGTATCAGATGCTAGATGATTACCCAATCCTCCATTCTGTCTTTCTTTGTGAATAGCAGAATGATGTGTTTATCTCTCCCTATCAATTAGGGAGGACATATTCCACCAAGGAATGTACTCATTCCTATACAAGGAATGTACCTAAGCTCCCTCTCGGCATAGGAATTACCAAGTTTCTTCCAAGTGAGAAACCTATTACCAGGCTCCCTCTTAATCAAGGACCTGCAACAACTCTATAGAAAAATAATGGGACATCCAGCGGCTCTGAAGAGCTCCTTCCTTTGATGTCATGAGTTTCTTCTTTGTTGAGGAGTCTTCATTTTTTTTTTTTTGTTGGAATCTCTTCATAGGGCACAGATCATCCATCACTTTCATCCGTGAATCATGTCTTCATTTTTTTAGAAAGTGATCCATTAGTCTTCGCATCTGGTCTAGCTTCATGTCCTACCGCTTTCCTTCGAACCATATTTCTTCCAAGGATCTTTCATCCTTTGATACGTTTGTCAACTATGGAAGACATATACTTCCCTTTGGCAGCCCTGCATAAGCTCATCTAGATGTTATTCAATTATAAATATGAACACTTAAATAAAAAAATTAGCTTAGTGATGATCTTTCATCATGACATCTTCTTGTACGTATCAACATCCTTCATACAGATCGACACATCTCCTAAAGATATGTATTGCCAAGGGTTTTCATCTTTTCCAAAATTCTATCAAAGTCTACATATCTTTCCAGAAGATTTCCTAGTCAAGTCTTCTTGGTTTCCTGGATGTTGATTGCCTTTTACCATGGTTGCACTTCTCATGATAGTTTTATTTCATTCCCAGGAGCTTCTAATATATAGTTCCTTAAATGTTTACAACCACCTCATACTCCATATGAGGACATATTATGTTGATTTCATCTGGTGTGGATCATGCCTTTTGGCAACCTGTGCATCGGAGGAGATTCTCTTTTCCTTTGATCATACTTCTACAGATAGAAGTATACTACCTGCAACCAAATGACATGACTACATAATATCCAGCGTAAGCATATATATATATATATATATATATATATATATATATATATATATATATATATATATATATGCCTCATCCTTTCATTTGAGTCATTTGCAGAAATTTTCCTTAGAATGAAAGAGTTTCATTCCCTTGACCTGCTTTGTCAATGTCATCATATCCCAACCCAGAAAATTGCAAGTTAGAATTCTCGATGAAACCTTTTGATATACCTCATCCTTTTATTTGAGTCATTTGCAAAAAATTTCCTTAGAATGAAAGAGTTTCATTCCCTTGACCTGCTTTATCAATGTCATCATATCCCAACCCAGAAAATTGCAAGTTAGAATTCTCGATGAAACCTTTTGCTTCCTTTCTAAAATAGTGAATCCAAAGAGGATTCCATTAGAAAATATGAACACCTGTTTCCATATTGATTAATGAATGATGAACCTTGATCTAGATGACTATCTTTCAGTGAGGTTCCCAGGAGCCACTTATAGCATGATTGTTACATAAATTTGATTCAGACATTCTCCTATGACAAGTGCTCCTACCCCAATTCTTCTATCATGATGCCAATTCTAATGTGATGCATCTATCTAATTTAAAATGCTTTCTATCTTACTATTTTACAACCAACAGATACCTCTTAAAGATGAAGATGATCTCAATCATAGTAAAGATCTCTCACTTCTTCTTTCTTAGACTTGTTTGACTTAGGTTCTTCCATTTCTTCAGCGATATGGGCTTCTTCCTTTTTCCTCTTGTCCTTATTAAGTTTAGGACAATCTATTTTATGGTGCCCAAGACCATTACATCCATAGAATCTTATTTTATCCATGTTCCTATTTTTCTTTTGAGGACCAAATTTACCAAATCTTCCCTTTCTTGTTGACATGGCAGCATAGGCTTGATTTTCTTCATTTTATCCTGTATCATTTTTTTCTTTTAACCTGGTCTCTTCTATCTTACATAGAGACCATAGATCTTGGAATGGTGTTGCTTCTTTCTTCCCATAGATACTTGAATTGAAGTTTCAACATCTCTCCAATAGAGCATTCAGGACCACTGTAGTCATTTCTCTATCAGACATTACTTCTCCCAATTCTTACAGTTAATCTCCTATTTCAAAAATATTCATAAAATATGAAGTGATTCCTTCATCTCTTGACAACTTCAACTTGTATATTTCTTTTGTTAAAGATATTACTTCTCTTGCAGTAATCACCAAGAACAAATCCACCAATTTGTCATATATTTCTTTTGAAGTTTCTAAATTTGATACATATGGGATGAGAGAGTCCTTTATGGATTCTATAAGAATCCTTTGGGCTCTTATTTCTCCCTTCATGTATTTGGCATGTGCTTGAGTATTTTTTTTTGAAGGCAGGGTTACAAACCCTTTAATGTGATCCATGACTTCATTTTCAGTCAGATTCAGATATGTCCTTTTCTTCCATGCAAGAAAGTTTGAGGACCTAGACAATTTGTTTCTTTTCATGCGAAAAGACATTTTGACAGATTCAGATGAAGTCATAAAGATACTTACATGGTGTAGATGATTTTCTTTCTTCACAAGCTTCTTCCTTGATGATGATGTAGATAGTATTAGAAGCTCCCTTTCAGAAGGGATTCCTTCTTGATTGGTACAAGGCGTTAAATTACCTTGGATCTTTGATGATGATGAAGATCAAAGATGGCTTGATGATGGCTTCAACAAATGATGGCTTGATGATGTCTTGAAAATATTTGAAGATGACTATCTCCTTCTTGATCTTTTCTTTTTCCTTGGAAGGACCTTGACATATAAGTCCTTTGACCTTGAGTAAGGTCTTCGGTCTCTTGGGGTGGAGACGAGGGTTTCACCAACTCCTTTGTAGCCATCTTCTTGAAAGCAGATCTTCCTTCTTAGATCTAGGGCTTGGCTCTAGGGTTTGGCTCTTCACTGTAAATCCTTCTTTAATGTAGATCCTACACTTTGCTTTGATGCCTTCTAGAAAACTGATCCTTCATGTCTTCTTTGAAGCTTGATCCTTGTGTCTTTTTGCTAGACTGCCCTTTCTTGTCTTCAACACCTTAGCTTTGAAACCATGTTGAGAAATTAAGGCTTTTATTACAATTTCTCTTCTTGATAATTACTTGTGATGTACTCTAAGCTTCTTTTACTAGGATCTTGTCTTCGTTAGATTATTATGTTCTTCATCAAGTCAATTATCAAATGTACAAGAGACAAAATTTAGGCTTGCAAGCCAGGGCCAAAGCCTCTCACTCTTTGAGAGGAAAACCCAATCAAAATTCTTCTTATAGATCTTTAATTGAAGAGTACCAAGACGATCCTCTTTTTTACACTGTACTGCAACTCCGCTAGGGAAGCTCGGTTCCTAGTCTTCCCCCTTGAATTCCTACAATCTAGTCTCGGCTTCCTAGAGAATCCTTCTTGGCCTACTCGCAGTACTACTAAGACCCAAGACCAAGCCCTAGAAATGGCTCTTCTTCTTGCTGCAGTCACCCTCGGCTTCTTTGAAATGTATGAGGTGTGATGGCAGACCCAAAACTAAGTTGTGAGGAGTCTTGACTTCTTCAATGATACACCTCCTTCCTCGTATCTTCTTCTTCTTTATGCACTAGATTACAAACTTGTTCCTCACCGAAAAAGTCCTCGACCTGCCTATAGTATGCGATGTGGAAGTAGATCCTAGAACAGAGATAATATACGACCATTTCTTGACCCAATAACAGTACTTCTCCTCGTTGAGATCCCTTCTCTTGTCGCACCTTTCCTCACACTGAATTGCAGACCCTGATCTTGTTGAGATTTTGGGTAGCATCGAATGTGCTCTAGCTCTAAAACTTTGTGGAGGGGCTAGAACACATGAGGTCTCCAAGACCCATAAATTGTTTGGAGAAATTCCACCCTGAGCCCAAGTTATTCCAATAATTAATTATTTTTAATGGAGACCCTAAGTCTAACTTAGCGAAACGAGGATAAAGTCTTTTCTAATCTTAGCCTAAGTAACGAGGATCAAGTCTTTTCTAATCTTAGTCGTCGATTAGAGATTAGATCACGACCGTTGATTGTTCAATGAGAAAAGTATTAAAGGAAGGCTTGGGGTCAGTTGGAGAACACACACAGAGTGGCAACACTTGAGCTAGGTCGAAATTTTGGGGCGCAGTTTGCTGAGAATTTTCGAGTGAGATTGCAGTGCAGTGAAGGGAAAATCGGTAGTGGGATTTTAGATGCGAGGCCGAGAATACATTGACAAAGAGGTAGATCCATACCAAAGCAGCGCAGAGGTAGCGTAGTGTTAAATTCTGAAGATGTTTTATGCTAGATGCAAATACACTTTCAATTTCTTGGGCTCAATGAAAGTAAGATGCAGTTAGAACATACCAATAGATCGATGGAAGACAAGCCAAAAATAGAGATAAAGTATGGTGGCGTTACAGCGGTTAGCAGGATGCTTCAACTAGCAAAGTCTTCATAAGGTCAGCCTCCCACATGTGTCACACAACCCCAAGACGTTTCATCAAGAATACTCCACCAAGACGCTGCACCAAGAAGCCCTAAACGCAGAACCAAGAACGTTGCTCCATCACCATCCAAGAAAGAAGAAAATGCCTCCACCAAAATGTGTGTATGATATGAACTCCAAGTCTCTCCAATATATAGGCATCTATGGGGGTTTGTGACACATCTCTTATGCATGTGGGATAAATCAGGCCGACCTTGCACATGTGGAATAAGTTCAAAATACATGTTTTGCTCACCTGATCAAGATGATATTGAGATCGATCTTGCGCCTCTTCGAAAGAGGAATCCAATAAAAATATTGGCATCATCATCTGAGCATCACAACATGGAGTTTGGACCTAGTTGCCCAAAATTAACACTCCCTCTCAACTAGGGAGAACTCCATCCACCAGTGCCATCCAAACATCGTGCGTCATCCCACCGTAACTTGCTTCACTGGCTTCTTTATTTCAAAACAAAATGTGAGCTTCAGAGACATCCCTCCCGGTTAACCCGAAGTTAGCTTAGAGGTCCGAAACCTCTATATGACTCAAAGGAGTCACATACCAACTCGAAGGTTGTTTAACTGACCCGAAGTTAGTTGGAGGCCCGAAACCTCACTAGACTTGATCCCAGATCAAATGGTTGGACACGTGCCATCCTAGCCATAAAGAGTACGACAATCTCCGATTCGTCCATCAGTCTTGCTATGGTCTCTATTCACATTTCCCACCTTATTGGCCAAATGAGAGGTACTTCCCATGAGTCTGAAACTCCATGGGTAGGATGCATACGGGGCATAAATCAGAGAGAGGTAAACCAACTCAATATCATCATCGTGGGGTAGAAGCACACCAACAAGGTTCGACAAGCCTAGCCTTGTGGTTGCTTATAGCTCCAAGAAGCTATCCCCAAAGCCCCCCTGGAGCTCCGAAAGCTCATCGTCCAACAAGACCCTCCAAATAGGGCTATTCCATGATTCCAAGATTCTCACGGAAGGTTAGGAACATGACCTTCCCCAAGGGCTTTGTGAGAATATCCGTGACCTGCTCCTCAGTTCCTATATGATTGAGCCTTACAGCGCCTCGCTGTACCATATCCCAGATAAAATGGTACCAAACATCAACATGCTTGGATTGATCATGTAACATGGGATTCTTTGACAAATGAATCCCCCTCTGGTTATCACAAAGGATAACGGTGGTATCTAGCACATGCCCGAACATCTCACTGAAGAGATTTTACAACCAAACTGCTTCATAATAGGCCATACTCGCTGCAATGTATTCGGCCTCAGCGGTGCTCAAGGCCACTGACTTTTTCTTCCTGCTCATCCAAGATATCGAAGCAGACCAAAGTGTGAAGCAGCATCCATATGTGCTCTTGCGATCCACCACACTGCCAGCCCAATCGGCATCAACATATACACAGAGTCTCAAACTCTCGGCAGTGTATCTCAGCCCATGGTCTATCGTACCCCAAAGATATCTCAAGAGTTTCTAGGCACCAACCCAGTGAATGTTATGAGGATCAACCATGTGTTGACTCAAAGTGTTCACTGCACAAAATACGTCCGAACGGATGTACCCTAAGTGATCTGATTTATTAAAAAGGTATTATTGACGTCTATGTGAGCAACTTATGTTACTTATTGCAATAGATCGATAAGATTGCAAATAACATAAACAACATAAGCAAATGAAAACACATTGAAACGGATCAACACAGCAAGAATTTAATAATGGAGTTCACCAGACTTCCTGGCTACGTCACCGGGTCCTTAGCTTCCAGCGTTGACTGCTTTATTTTGTCTTCAAAATGCTTTTATAGGTATGAGCTCAAAAATAGAAACTCAAATGAGAAAATGGACTTCACAACTGCGACAGGCTCGAAATTTCGAGAAAAACAAGTATAAACTTGCCTATATTCCGCCACTGTGACCTCTAGACCCCCTGGAGAAATTCAAAACCACCTCTGCATTTCAGAAAACCACTTTTACTACAAAAAAACCATCTTCGATGCAATAATACCACCTCGGACTACACGCTCACTGGTTCTGGGCAGATTTGGCTCTGCTACGTTGAAATGAGGTTTTGGGTGGCTTGGTTACAAGCTCCACCGTATAGGCCAATGGTTATCGGACTTTGTTTGAAGGCGTTGTTTAAATGCCTTTTGGAAGGTCGGCGGGTTGAAACCCCTACCCGACCCTTTCGTCATTACTTCGGCGGTTTTGTTAACATATCTATTGGTTCGTTACATATATGGTAAACATATATACGTTAATATATATGCGGCTTTAAACGAACTCGGTTTTATCCGTCGTTCACGCCGTTGGAATCCTATCGACAAGCACTTTAACTTGATCCTATTTTCATCTGCATTTGAAGACTTTCATCTGGAGGCAAAACTGAATCCATTTTGGATCACTCCTCCCCACTGGAAGCTTTTGGACCACCAAAAGTTGGTTTTAGCTGTCGAGTAAGTGAGGATATGTTTCCTTCACTTTTCCAATTTCTATCCATCGTGCTTTTCTTGGATTTGTACCCTTAAGCCCAACTCAAAGATACTCAACTTCTCCTCGTCGCGAAGTCCTTATCCTCCTGTCGAGAATTGTGTCCTCCTGCAACTCGTTGAGATACTCTGGTGAAAATCTTTCGATGGAAGGTACATGACTTTGCTCTTCTAGATCTTCAATCAATGAAGGCTCATACAATCGCAAGTTTTCAACATTTACGATGGAATAGATCTGCATATAAGATGGTAGATCTAGGCGGAAAACATTCTCACCAATTTTGTCAAGAATTTTGAAAGGATCATATCTAATTGGTTTCAACTTTTTACCTTCCCCTTGAAGTCTTTCTTTGCTAATGTACAACCAGACTTGATCACCAACTTGAAAACTATGCTCAACTCGATGCTTGTTGTGCCTTACTTTATACTTTGCTTGGCTCTTTTTTAACTATTCCTGTACTGCATGGTGAATTTCCTGGATCTGTTCAATGAACTTGGTTGCTTTGTCCACATCATTGTATCCATCAACTGCTATGTCTTTACCAAAGACAAAATCCAAGGGAGACTTTGGTACAAAACCAAAAAAAGTCTCAAATGAAGATCTTTGAGTAGAAGAATGTTTTGCATGGTTGTAAGCATGTTGTACATAACACAAATGGTCATCCCAAAGCTTAGGATGCTTGTTGCAATAACCTCGAAGCAACTGTACCACTGTCCTGTTTACCACTTTTGTTTGGCCGTCAGCTTGCGGATGAAATGTCGTGCTCTTCTTTAACTTTGTGCCCATGAGTTCCCATCAACTTGACCAAAATTTCCCGACAAATCGAGAATCTCGATCAGATACAATAGAAGTGGGTAACCCAAAATGAACCCATACATTTTGAAAGAACAACTTTGCAGTTTGTTCAACTGTGACCTGTTTAGTACATGGTGTCAAAATACACATCTTACTGAACCTATCCACAACTACATAGAAATAATCATGACCTTTTCTAGACATTGGCAATCCCCCAACAAAATCCATGGATAAAATTTCCCAAGGACGAGAAGGAATTGGAAGTGGATTATACAAGCCTAATTTTCTGTTACTTGGCTTGCTTGTAGCACACATAGTACATCCTTTAATATATCTTGAAACTATTTCATTCATTCATGGCCAATAGCAGAATCTTTGTAATTGTGCAATTGTTTTACTTACACCAAAGTGACCTGAAATTAGAGAAGTATGTGCTTATCGAATCACATTAAATCTTTCAATTTGTGGAATGCATAATTTTCCCAAATGATATAAGATTTTGTCCTTTATGAAATAATCCAGTTCTTCTACTTGCTTGCCATGACTTAAAGTTACATATGCATCCTTAAAATCTGTGTCTTGAGCAGGGTTGCAAGGAAGCTTCACCCCCCCCTCATTCCCGCTCTCGAAATGCGCTCCGTTTGGGAGTGTTTTGGGAGCGCTCGGAAACACGCTCACAAAAATGCTTCTTGAGGGGAGCGTTTTCAGGAGCGCGTTTCCGAACCTGTTAAAATGCTCCCTGCCTTTTCGGGAGCGTTTTCGGAAGCGCTTGGGAGCGAACGCTCCCTGAGCGCTTTCGGCATTTAAAAAACGCTTCAGGAGCATTTTTTAAACGCCGGAAGCGGTCGGGCAGCGTTCGCTCCCGAACGCTCTCCGAAACAAAAAACGCTTCCCGCCGGGCGGAAATTTTTTCAATGAAAAATTTGTTTTGTTTATAAGTTGGGGGGGGGGTCATTTTGTTTTTATTGTTTGTTGAGTAAGTGAGAGAGAGCAAGAAGAGCTTGAGGAGAGAACTGGAGAGCTGAACTGCAGAAGTGACAAGGAGAGCAAGGAGCAAGCTGCAAGGCAACAGGAGGATTGCAAGAAAGAGGTAGGCCTTCTAATCCAATTTTGTATTTTCTAGGATGAATTTGTAGGTTGTTTAAAAATGAAAACTTGATTTTTTCTTGAATGTTTCATTTTATTGGGTTTAAAACTTAAAAAATGAATTGTTTTTTTCCTATGTTGCATTTCCTATTCCCATTTGGCATCTTTCCATTTGTTTTGCAGGCTAGAAACTTGAAACTTGAAACTTGTTTCCATCATGGCTATATGGCTAGGGATTTTCCTCATGTTGGTTCCTTTCTTTGTGATAATGGTGTTGGAGAGTAGTAGAAGAAAGAGGCAAATCGGAGAAGAGGAGGATGAAAAGGAGGGTTATGGTGGATTTGAAGAAAATCCTGAAGAGGAGGATTATGTTGAGGAGGAAGTGGGGAGTGGAGAACATGAGGACACAGATTCCCCAACTAGACAAGACCAAACTCAAACACCTTTATGGAAATATGTTTAGAAACAGGAAGGAAGTAAAGGTGGTGGAACCACTAAATTTATTTGCCCCCATTGCAATAAACAATACCATGGTTCATACACCCATGCAAGAAGGCACCTTTGTGGGAAAATGCCAGGGGATGGAGAAAAAAATATTGGAATCAAAATTTGTACTAGTGTGCCAGCAACACAGAGAGAGAAATATAGGAAGGAAGAGGAGGCTGCCCTATAGAGATCATTTAAAAGATCTAGGGGTTTCATTGATTCTTATTCAGGCCCAACACGTCATGGACAAACAGGTTCAACTTCCACCCATGCCAGTGGTTTTGGAGGCAGTGGCACACTTGGATTAAGGCGTAGAACCATATCCGATTTCCTGGACGAAGGGTGTAGGAATGATGTGGATTCAAAAGTTTACCGGTTTCTATATGCATGTAGGGTGCCATTCAATGTTCTTCGCTCACCTTATTGGCATGAAATGGTTTCTGCCATTAATGATGCCCCCAAAGGATACAAAAGCCCTGGGTATGACAAGGCCAGAACCGTCGGTCTTGATCATGAAAAAGCTAAAATAAACCATTCTTTGGCTAGAATGACAAATTCGTGGAATGAGCATGGGGTGTCCATTGTCTCTGATGGATGGACCAATGTAAAAGGAAAGCCATTGATAAGTGTTTTGGCTGTGTTGGTTAGTGGTGCAATCTTCCTGTCAGCATATGATTATTCAGACAAATTCAAAACCGGCATTAACATTGCAGAACCATTACTTGATATAATTGAAAAGACTGGGCCATACAATGTCATACAGGTCATCACTGATAATGCTGCTAACTGTAAGGCAGCAGGAGCAATTATTGAGGATAAATACCCCAACATTTTTTAGTCTGGGTGTTTGGTTCACACAATGAACCTTTTGATGCATGATATCATAAAAAACAAACAACCTCAATTCAAATGGCTTGGTGATTTGTACAAGAGAGGTAAAAAAATGATAAAATTTATTACAAATCATAGCAATACCCATGGGATTTTCCGTACTCACTCCAAATTGGAGTTGTTGAAGATAACAAAGACTACATTTGCTAGCTATTACCTCACTTTCAGGCGCCTTTTGAAGGTAAGAGAGTCATTGGCTGCAATGGTATCAAGCCCACACTGATAGCTATTAAAGGACAGGGCAGCGGCAATAGTTGATAGGCAAGGTTTCAAACATGTGGAGGAGACCTCCCTTGACCCTCTGTTTTGGGCACGTGTGAGGGAAATTTTGAATTTTACCAAGCCCATTTATCACATGATTCGGTTTGCAGATACTGATAAACCAGTGATTGGGGAGGTTTATGAGCAGATGGACAGCATGTTGGGGCAAATAAAATATATTGTTAAGGATAATGATCCCAACTTGTATGCTATGATTCATGACTGTGTGTGTGCACGGTGGAATAAACTCAATGTTCCACTACATGCCTTGGCATATATCCTTACGCCAAAATATTACTCTCCATCTTGGTTGGGCCAACCTGCACCTGGAGGTGGGGTTAGGATCAAACCTCACACAGATCTAGAGGTACAAGAGGGGTACATGAAGGCATTAGACAAGTTGGTCCCCGACAGGGAGGAGTGTGCTAGATTGCGCCTTGAATTTAGGCAAATACTTCAGTTGCACTGCTAACTTTGGTTCTTTCCATGCAATGGAAGACAGGGACATATTTGATGCTCTCACATGGTGGGAATCATATGGCGGCATGGGACTTTTGCCAAAGTTGGCTAAAAAAGTTCTCTCACAGGTTGTGAACACTTCTTCTGCAGAGAGGTGTTGGAGCACCTATAGCTTCATACACAATGTGAGAAGAAACAAGCTGAATGAAAACCGAGCTGAAAGCTTGGTTTATGTGCATTACAACTTGAGGTTGTTGAGCCATTACTGTGATCGGGCAAATGAGGATCAATCATACAGAGTCTGAGACAACAACCCAGAGGATGATAATTTGGAGGACGGCACGGTACATATGGAAGAATTGGAAGCATAACTTTTTAGGGATGATGATGAAGCATCAGCAGCACCGCCACACACAGGGCCAGTCCCACCATCTACTGGTAGCAGTGCGGGTGCTAGTGCCAGTGCTAGTGCTAGTTCTCGATATCACACTATTGTTCCTTTGCAGATCCAGCCTCCACCTTCTAGTCATGGTCGTGGTACTCCTGAGAGTACTAGAAGACCACCATTTCCTCGTGGCTCGCACAAATTAGACATTTCTCGTGGGCGTGGCAAGGGGCCAGCCAATAGATAAAATAGATTTGTTGTTTACTGGTCTTTTCTATTTTCTAGTAGTTTTTATCTTTTATAACTGTTGACAGTTGAACAGTTGAAACTTGACTCTTTCATATATTTAATGACAATTTAAGTTTGAAGTTTGAATTTGAAAGGTGAAACTTTGAAGTTGGCATTTATAAGTTTACATGTCATTATGAATTATGAATATGATGCTTCATGAAAGTTATATGGTGATCAATGAATCAATGATGATAAATGTTATATAATATCAATGATGATAAATGTTATATATTGAATTTTGAAATCAATGAATCAATGATGATAAATGTTATATATCAATGATGATAAATGTATATTGAATTTTTAAATCAATGAATCAATGATGATAAATGTTAGATATTGAAATTTGAAATCAATGATGATAAATGTTATATATCAAATTATCAATGATGATAAATGTTATATATTGAATTTGAAAGCTTGAAACCTTCAGATTGATGATTTGCGAGACTCAAGAGTCAATATGTTGTATGCTTCCAACTCGTGGGCGTGGTTGATGAAGATTATAACTTCTAGATGATTGATGTTATATGATTCAATCTATGTTTTTATGTTTTTTATGTCTAATTCATCATTCTACATGTTTTTGTTGACATATATGCATCAATATATATATATGAACGCTCCGGACTGGAAGCTTCTAAAAATGGTGCTCCTGCTCCCGCTCTCAAGTAACCTTGGTCTTGAGCATATTGTTCAATATAGCTTTCGTGCATTACCAAATTATGCTTAAGAATTGTGGATGCATTTATGATTGGTCTTGATAACATGTCTGCAACCTTATTATGTATGCCTTTCTTATATCTGATTACAAGATGAAATTGGAGTAAGAAACCCATCCAACGATAGTGTCTTGATTGTTGCAATTTAGTTTGTGAGTGTAAATATTGTAGTGGTTGATGATCTGTATGTATGATTGTTTATTTTCCCATTATGTAATGTTACCACTTTTTAACACTCTGTATTGATGCATATAATTCCTTATCGTATGTAGGATAGTTAACTACTGTTAATGTAAATGTCTCAGAATGAAAGTATATAAGCTTTTTGTGCTACATCAACACTGCCCCCATGGCATATTCACTTGCATCTGTCTCGATCTCAAATGGCTGCTGAAGATCTGATAGTGCTAGTACTGGTGTTGTACTGATCCTTTCTTTCAATGTGTCGAAGGCTTTCTGTTGTTTGCCTCCCCATTGAAACACCCGTTTCACACTTGTCAAAGCATGTAGAGGAGCTGCAATCAAAGAAAGGTTAGAAATAAACTTTCTCCAGTATTGTGCTGCCCCTAAGAAACTTCTAACTTCTGTAGCAGTATTGGGCTTAGGCCAATTTACAATGACTTCGACCTTAGAGGGATCTATCTTCAATTCACCACCCCCTACAATATAACCCAAGTAATTTAAAGATGTCCTGCCAAATTCACATTTTGACAGTTTTACATAGAGATTTTCTCTTTTTAACACATCTAAAACCTGCATTACATGCTTTATATGTTCATCCCATGTCTTACTAAAAACAAGAATATCATCTAAGTAGACTATTACAAAATCATTAGCAAATGGCCTAAAAACATCATTCATGACATGCATGAATGTAGTTGGAGCATTGGTCAAGCTGAAAGGCATAACCATCCATTCATAGAGTCCTTGCTTCATTTTGAAAGCAGTCTTCCATTCATCTTGTTTTGAAACCCTGATCTGATGGTAGCTGCTTCGCAAGTCTAACTTAGTGAAGTAAACTGCATCTTTCAACTGATCTAATAAATTGTCAAAGCGATGAAGAGGATAACAATTCTTTATTGTTATTTTATTTAATGCTCGGAAATAAATGCACATTCTCCACGAACTAAGTCACCTGATACAGGGATACGGGGATACGGGGACACGGGGATACGAAGTATCGGACACGGGTACGGTGACCCCGGAACAGGATACTTCTGGGACACGTTACGTTATATATTATTTTATTAAAAATATATATATATTTTTAAAAATATATATATATATATATATATATATTAATATATTTAAAAGTAGATATTTTTTGCACAAATTCATACAAAATTCATTGATTCATACGGGGATACGGGGACACGGGGATACGAAGTATCGGACACGGGTACGGTGACCCCGGAACAGGATACTTCTGGGACACGTTACGTTATATATTATTTTATTAAAAATATATATATATTTTTAAAAATATATATATATATATATATATATATTAATATATTTAAAAGTAGATATTTTTTGCACAAATTCATACAAAATTCATTGATTCAAACATAGATATTAGATATTCATGAGTCATACATCATCATTGATACTATAATACAAATTACAATGATACATTGATACACCATACATGATACAATCGTCAAATTTACTCGGAAAGACAAGATTGAAGATAGTAAGATACTGTAGTTTTTTCATTAAGTCATCAGAATCAAAATGTGTTACATAACAACACTGCCAATGGCAAATAGAAATAGAAAATACAAAATCAACTACAATCTACAAGACTACAAGCCTGAAGCCTCAATGAGTCAGAGTCATCAATCCTCATAATCGGCATCACTGTCGAAATCCTGATCATCATGCTCACCACTGCTCTCCTCTGCCTCTGATGCATCCTCCTCCTCTATCATCTCTGCATCTGCTGGTGTGGAGGATGACCCCTCTAATCCATCATCAAATGTGACAGGCTCTAGCACTGGCGCATTGAGATCCAAGTTGGCCAATGCCAACTCAACACTGCTGTCCAGACCCATATCATCGGAAAGACATCCCACATCTTTGTCTTTCCCTTCAACCAATCCTCTCTTTGCCTGTAGATGAGACGAAGGTTGGTGTGCACATACACCATTGTCTCTGCCCTGGACTGCTCAAGCCTACTCCTCTTCACACTATACAAATTTCCATATGTGCTCCAATTCCTCTCGCAACAAGAGGATGAAGTCACCTGAGAGAGGAGCCTCATGGCTAACTGCTGTAGAGGAGGGCTTGCTGCCCCATGAGTTGCCCACCAAGAATGGGGCTTCTTAGCCCCCCTGTCTCAAATCAAATCATAGCCTCCAAATCGCCCCCTGGCAGTGGAAAAATCTGCAAAGGCATCCTCCACTTCATCAAGGGATGCCCTATCCTGAAAAATCCTCCTCAATGCATCTTTCCTCCCCTGTGAGATTTCAGCATCCATGTGAGGAGGGAATCTGCGGGAAGGTCCACCATTCAGCCACTCATGGCTGTAGTATTTTGGGTCCAAGGAGTGAGCCAAACAATGTAAAGGTGTGCAATTCTTGTCCCATCTGCTGACAAGAATATCCTGTATGACGGTGAAGAAGGCCTCAGGTGATGTCTCATACTCTGGGCACTCACTCTGTAAAATAATGGTCCTCACAGACTCAATCATGGAATCCCATCCCTCATAAACCTCTCCTAGGATGGGTTGGTCTGTATCTGCAAATCTGAGCAAGGAAATGATAGGCTCCATGATTTGAATAATTAGATCTACCTTCTCCCACCATATATCATCCAACACTATGTCCTTCACCTTCTTTGAGGCTGCTTGATCCGTCTTTCTCCAAAAAGACCAAAACTCTGAAATAACCATAGACCCAAGAGCGGTCTTGACCTCCCTCAACCTCTTCAACATGATGAATGAAGAGGCAAACCGTGTATCTGTAATCTTCAACAATGATAGATTGCTATACTCCTTGTAGATAGTGAGGGCATTTGTATGGTTTGTTACAAAGTTGCGGATATGTCGTGCATCCTCAATAGTGGCTCCAATCCAAAGCACATCAGAAGCAATAGATTTCAGTGCCAAGTTCAATGAATGGACAATGCAAGGTGTCCAAAATACTTGTGGATATTTTGCTTCCACAATCATGCCAGCAGCCTTGCAAACAGGTACATTATCTGTAATGATTTGCACACAACAATCCACACCTACACTTCAATAACTTTGAGAAATAACTCACCCATATATTGTGCATCCTTGTACTCTCCAAATGCATCCACTGCTTTCAAGAAAATTGCACCATTCATGGATGACACCATGAAGTTAATGAGTGGGTGGCGTGCTGGATCTGTCCATCCATCAGAAACAATGCTAACCCCAGATGTTGGCCATGCTGATTTAATAGGCTCAAGCATTTTGTCCACCTCTTTGTTTGCCTTTGTCAACAATGTGGTTCTGAGCTTCTCTGACCCAGGAGGCACATACCCTGATGGAGCCCCATGACAAAGAGCTCGACACATCTCAATAAATAGATGTGACCGTGCAACATTAAAAGATATGAAGTTCTGATAGAAAAAAAATGCAATGGTGAGGTCAAGCTCTTCCCTTTTCTCTTTTTGGAAAATCTTGTCCATTGGACCAACTGCAGTTGCCTTTCTCTTTGCTAATTCTCCCCTGCTAGAAGTCTCAAAAGGGAACTTGCTGCTACTTTTCCTCAAGAATGGAAGGGGGTCATCAGTGTTGGATTGTTTTGATTTTGCTGCCACATTTGCCTCACCAATACTCGCCTCTTTCTGCAATTTCTTCTTATTTGACAATTCAATTGCTGTACAACATTTAATGCCACAACCTGGAATACCCAACAAATGAGCTTTCACACGGAAATGTGTGCCATTGAAATGGCCATTGCAAAAATTGCATTTCTAGCCACAATTTCCTCCTCCCTTTTTTGCTGCCACTTCCTCTCTTGTTGCATATTTCCACAATGGGTATTTGGGGTCAACAATTTGTTTTCCCTTCACATTTGAAGCTACTGTTGCAGCCCCACTTCCAATGGATGGAATACTTGCAGACTGTGATGAAAGAGGGACAGGAGGGGCATCTCCAATGGGGACATTCTTCCCCTTTCTTTGCCCCTGTCTTGCTACCTTTGATTGAGCCATAAATACTGTAAAAAATAAACAAAAACAACTAAATATATAAAACATATGCACATGCAAACACTAACAACAAACTAAATGCAAAATATAGAGGGACAATGCACTTACCAGATGCCCGAATCTCTTCGAAAGAACACACTTGCTCCTTGCTCTCCTTCTCACTTCACAAATGAAACACAAATGAAATAGGTGAGAAAATATGAAAGAAAAGCCACACTTTATAATAAAAAAATCGCGCATTTTGGTTGCCGCGGGCCTAGCCGTACCCGGCAGGAGTGGCCATGGCGTGTCCGACAGGGTACGATCGGGACACGGCGTGTCCCGACCGTACCCTGTACAGACACTTCGCGTCCTTCGAATTGGGGCCGAATCCGACAGCTAGAGGTGTTTGACACGAGGATTCGGGGATACGAGGGCATTTTAGGAGTGTCCGGTTACTTAGTCCACGAACCATCTTTCTCATGTACCAACACAATAGGTGATCTGCATGGTGAAGTGCTTGGTCGAATAAACCCTTGATCGAGCAATTCCTGTACCTGCTTCTTTATTTCTGCGTTCTCTAGAGCTGATAACCTGTACATTCCAATGTTAGGAAGAGGAGCATCTGGCTGCAAATAAATCACATGTTCTATCTGCGCTTGGGAGGAAGCCCATTAGGCTCTTGAAATAGAATATCATAATCAGAAACAACTTTAACCAAATCTGCTTTTTGTGTAGGATTACAACCTTGAAAAGCATCAGATTTATCAAGATCCTTTGCTTTTACAATCATAAATAAAAATTGTTTACTTGAATTTATAATTCTTTTCATCTGTCCTAAATTTATGAGAGAGTAGTTATCTTTGAGTTTATGAGCTCTTAATACATATTCGATTCCATCTTTAGTGAGTTGATACTTATTTGCTGTTCGATAGAAGACATCATCTCTATCATATATGGACTCCCTAGTACAATTCCACATATATCCAATTGGACTATATCTAATTCAACCTCATCTACAAATTCCGATGCAATTGCAAAATGAAGTTTTCATTGTTTCGTAACTTGTAGTTTAGTTTTATCACAGACCCAACCCAATTGGTATGGCTTTTTATGAGGTTTAGTTTCAATACCCAATTTCTTTACAATTGATTTAGCAATCAAATTAGCTTGAGAGCCACTATCAAACAAAGTATCAATTTTAGTATGCTTGGAAATGACTCTAATATGAAATAGCTCATTTCTTTTCCTCTCATCATTTTCATTACCAACAGAATGCGAAGTACTTGTAGATGCTTGAGAATTTTTACCTTTTATACTTATAGCTGTAATTGTTGTTTCGTCTCCTGAATCTGATCCCAAGTCCTTTTGCATAGTAGCAGCGTTCTTTCGCTCTTTATACCCAAACTTTTTTGGCTTCAATTCTGGATGCAGTGCCCAACAGTGTGCCTCATCATGTCCTTCTTTCTTACAGTGAATGCATGTAGGCTTTTCTTTCTTCACAGTGTTCGCTTTCCTTTCCTTCCATTTTTGTTTTGTCTTTTCTTTATTCTTGATTTCAGTAGATTTAAATGACTTTCCAACATCATGAGATACATTTTTACCCCTAGCTTCTAGATGAGTTACTTGAACTGATACATCATCTAAGCTAGTCGGATTAAACATCAGTATGGTATGCCTCAAATAACTATGTAAGCCACCTATGTATTTCAATAATGTTTCTGGTGAGGCCAATGATATGCCTAGTGTCAAAGCTCTTTTACGAAACTCCTAAGTGTAACTTTGCACAATTTGACCCTTTAAGTGACGCAATGTTTGCCAACTCATCATAGCTTGTTGCATATAAGCCAAAGGATAAAATTGTTTTTTAAAGCAGAAACAAATTCATTCCATGTCAAAATGATTTTACCATGTTTTTGGAGATCTGCTTGTGTCTTGCCTTCCCACCATACAAGTGCGATTCCTCCAAGAAGAAGGCTAGCAAGCTGGATCTTCTTTCTTTCTGAAACAACTTTCTGTACCCTGTAATAAACTTCAGTCTTCAATTTGTCTTATCCAATTATCAAGCTTTTTAGTGTTAAGCTCACCATCATAAATTGGCAAATCAAATTTTACATCTAATTTGATCAATGATGATTTCTTCTTCTTCTTCTTTTTAGAAGAACTAGATTTATGAGAAGAGGACGATGATGACGATGATGGTAGTTGACCACTCGAGTGGCACTTGATGATAATGAGAAGACTCCATGCCCAAGGATGAACCAGAAGACATTTGTACCATTAGATATCATCACATATCATTCGTTCAACAGAGTTTTTAAACTCTACTTCTACTTCTTATCATTTTCTCTTGTACCCAAATTCCACGCCCTATGGGGAATTGTAATAAGTGATGCTAGTAATGATGAGTTTTGAGTCTGTAACAGGCGTAGGTAGCCTGGGACCTTGCCAACAAGTGAGTATTACTCTGGGAGGTTTTTTACTTGGTTAATTATCATCTCCCTACTAGGAGTTAATAATTAATTGAGTTTTTCCTTCAATTTTACCCCAAAGCCGGAGTACGGCTTGATGGTGAGGCCTTGGGTGACTCCTAGTGTCTAGAATCAATGTATATTACCATACTAGATCACACAAAAAATTTCGTGGAATTTGGTTAGGTCTAGGTAGTGATGTTTTAATTTTTTAGATTTCCCGCAAGTCGAAAATTGCAATAAAAATTGTAATTGAATTGTAATAAGTGTTGTCTAGAAAAGTTATATGGGGTATGAGTAATCAAAATTACACCTCTCACGCTCAACTTTTTACTATGACATACTTTGAGGGGTTAAAAATGTGTTTTGAACCCTCAAAACCCACTTTTCCTAAGTTCAGTGGGAAATCTGACAATTAATTAAGCCAGAAATTAAATAAATGGAGAAAAATAAATATCCACACATGCTAAATGAGGTGGAAATGAGGTGGAAAATTATGGAGGAGTTAAAGTGAAGTCCCAAGATGATGTGGACTTCTAAAATCAAGGAAAAGACATGCGCTCAAATAAAATTGAATTTCCAGCATTAAATGAGAGTTGCTTACTTGGAAATTCGAATTTGTGAAGTTAGTGCATATTTGGGAGGATTTGGGAGAATATTTGGTGGAGATTTTTGTGGGAAATTATCATCACATGGGTTACCAACCATATACACATGTCATTACATCATAAAATTTGAATTTGGCACATAAGCGAAGAAGAAAATGATGTCCACTTGCCAGAATTCGATTTTTACACTTGGCAATGGAGCTCCACTTACCAAATTTGAATTTGCCTTGAGATCTCCTTCCTCTAACCACTTGGCATATGGTTCTTCATTGGGATTTGCTCCCATCTTTCTATATAATGGAGCCATGGGCTCTTATATTGTAATCATTGTTTACTAGCTATTGTGCTTGTGGAAGCGTTGTTGCCTTGTACACTTTCAGAAATATCAATAAAGACTTTGGGGTTTCATCCGTGAGGTGTTCCTCCTTTTGGAGTGTGATGAATTGTTGATCATTGGTATAATTCCTTTTACTCATGCTTTGATCTAATTTGTTTCCATATGCTCTTGTAGATTTGTTAATGTAGAGCTATTTTACATTGACATTTGATTTAGGAGTATGCTCTAGGTATAGAATGCTCTAGTTGGTTTCAAATAAATTTCTAGAGTTTCTTATCATTGTTTATTGCTAGATCTATATGGAACTAATTCTTGATTGAAGTTTTTAGAGGGAGCATCTTGTTGGGATCAAAAAATCAAGTGTTGGGAAAAGTCTTTGGAGAGACCAACCCACTCTTGATACATTCTCAAAGGAGCTCTCATTTGTTCTTTGAACTTTCATAGTTTTATCTTACAAAATGGTTTTGCAGGGGTTTTGAGACATAGCTTGTATACAAGCCGAATACTTCTAAATTTGAATATTTTTGAAAACATTATATTTCATTGCTTTCATTTGCTATCTAAGAGCTTGAAGATGACTAAGCAAAGAGAAGAGTTTATTCGAACTCTTTGGCTTAGCCCTTTGTAAATTGTTGTGCAATATTTTGTAATTTTATCTATCTAATATTTGATTGGTTTTGTAGCCCTTTTTTGAATTTTTTCTTGTGACAGCTTGAGTGGACAACTACAAGAAATTACTAACAAGTTGTTGCAGGACCTTTGGGCTGAATTTCAAATGAGGAAGATAACTCTCTCTTCTTTGGTTGTGGGCATAGAAGAGGCTTAGCTTCTCTTCCCCTATTGTAAAGTCTGAATTTATTTTGAGTTCTTAGAAATTCTCACCGAGGAAAAGTCTGTGGTCTCAATTTTTATTTGTAAAGACTTTCCTTGGTTTAGAAAAGGCCTCATGGTCATTTCATTCTTGTAAAATTAATAAAAATTTCTGTTTTTGTTGTGGGGGCGTGGGTTTTACCCATTGACATCCATATCTCTCCATTTCAAAGGAGAGAATTTGTAGATGGATTGACTTAGTGGTTTTGACATTTCCGTTTTTTTTCACATCACATATGCATGCTCTAATTGGGAAGTAACACAAATTGCATAGTCTTTTAATTTCTTAATTTGCAATCTCATTTTCCATCACTTACTTATGTTTTGTGATCTATTTCTGATTTGGATAAGTTTTACAATATACTACAAGTAAAGAAACATAACGCGTTCAATTTATGGCAACTTGAGTTATTGTTCTAACTATGAAGCATATTTAATTGAATCATCTCCATCTTTTACATAGCACTTGCAAACTCACTTTCATATCACTTAGACATTTCACTTTTCATACTAGACTTGCATCTCTAAAGTTTACCTCCAACTTAAGTTGGTTGAATAGACGTTTTAGGGACCCTCTACCTCTATGGACTCCTCACTGTGAGATCCAAATATTTGGGCGAGGGTGAGGTCTGAGGATTAGAGTTCAATTGTAACCTTGCTTTAGAACTAATTAATAAAATAAACCAAGAGCACTATCTCATCACATTTACTTGCAAAGTTCCCAAATTTTTTGCTATCTTGACGGTTTAAAGATTTACATGCAAATATTATCTCAAGAAGCACTTTGGATGCAAGCATTTTAATTCCTTAAATTTTGCAACAAGTTTAATTCTATGGTACTTGGAAATTTGCTTCTATATGCAACTTCATTGCATGTTGTCATTTTAATGATCATTATGCTTATGGATGATTGATATATCTCGTTTCATTGGAAAATACCCTTATTTGGTGTTGCAAATTTAATTGCATATTGTGATCTTGGTCTAACACTTCCTTTGTGGGATTATTGTCATTATATCTTGAATTTATTTTTTGAGCAAGCATTTGTCATCTACTTAAAGCATTGGTCTATATTTTGAACACATCATTGAATATCGCTCATATACTTATATGCTTGTTTACATATTGGAATCGAGTCATCTTTGATAAGTAATTCCTTCTAATCAATTCTCCTAGAAATCTCACTTCTTTAACTTAGTTTTCCTTTAGGGACCACCCCCCTTAGCTAACCTAGGAGATAGCTTAAATGAAGAGAGTTGGGAATAGGTGACAACCCCTTCTCTGAGTTCCTTGCCACCAACCACACCTGTGGGGTTGAAGGCTTTTCCCACTAACTGTAGGTAGGTGTAGGCGGCAAGCGATAACAATGGTGATGATGGAGGAGATGGTGGAAATAATGAAAGAGGCTTTTCCCCCAATTCTTTGTCTGGTTTAGGTGATGAAGTGCCTTCACCTTTGCCCTTTTTAAACTTTTTATACATCTCTTCTACCATCGCACGTATTTTCATGAAGTTGTCCACGAATTGAGCTTTCGTTCCTAATACGTTTTCTTCCGTCATCTTCTTTTGTGAAAATACCCTTCCAATCTTTGGATTTGCTTCAACAAGTTCTCCTTCTCCTTGTTTGGACTTTGACCTAGTAAGCATTCAAATCTTCACATGATACTGCAAACCTTTAAAAATTAACTTGAAGCTCTGATACCACTTGATCTGATTTATTAAAAAGGTATTATTGACGTCTATGTGAGCAGCTTATGTTACTTAGTGCAATAGATCAATAAGATTGCGAATAACATAAACAACATAAGCAAATGAAAACACATTCTAACGCATCAACACAACAATAATATAATAATGGAGTTCACCAGACTTCCTGGCTACGTTTACAGGTCCTTAGCTTCCAGTGTTGACCACTTTATTCTGTCTTCAAAATGCTTTTACAGGTATGAGCTCAAAAACAGAAACTCAAATGAGAAAATGGACCTCCCCATTGCGACGGGCTCGAAATTCCGAGAAAAACAAGTATAAACTTGCCTATATTCCACCACAATGACCTCCAGACCCCCTTGAGAAATTCAAAACCACCTCTGCATTTCAGAAAACCACTTTTCCTGCACAAAAACCACCTTCGCTGCAATAATACCACCTCGGACTGCGCGCTCACTAGTTCTGGGCGGATTCGGCTCTGCTTTGTTGAAATGAGGTTTTGGGTGGCTTGGTTACAAGCTCCACCGTATAGGCCAATGGTTATCGGACTTTGTTTGAAGGCGTTTTTTAAATGCATTTTGGAAGGTCAGTGGGTCAAAACCCCTACCCGACCCTTTCGACATTACTCTGGCAGTTCTGTTAACATATCCATTAGTTCGTTACATATATGGTAAACATATATACGTTAATATATATGTAGCTTTAAACGAACTCGGTTTTACGCGTCGTTCGCACCGTTGGAATCCGGTCGACGAGCACTTTAACTTGATCCTATTTTCATCTGCATTTGAAGACTTTGATCTGGAGGCAAACTGAATCCATTTTGGATCACTAAGAACATGAGGGCCCCTACGAGTTGACAATACTCGGCAGGATTTGCTAGCACAGGCCCAGTAGTGCTTTCACTCAACTTCTTAAAGTTGAGTTCCATTGGTGTCGACATGGACTTACAGTGCACCATACCAAATCTTTCCAGCAGTTTCACAATATATTTTCCTTGAGAGAGGAAAATCTCGCCATGTCTTTGCTAGACCTCCAGGCCTAGGAAGTAATGTATCAGTCCTAGGTCCTTCATCTCGTACTCGGAAGCAAGCTCCCTCTTCCACTGATAAATGAGAGGGTCAGAACCTGTCAGGAAGAGATCGTCCACATAGAGAACCAGAATGAGAGGCTTTTCTCTATCAATATTGAAGTAAAGGGTTCGGATCAACATTACTTCGAGTGAGGCTTAGCTTCATCAAGTAACTATCTATCCTCTCGTACCAAGCCCTGGGGGCTTGCCTTAACCCATAGAGGGATTTCTTCAACCTATATGCATGAGAATCTCTATCATGGACTTTGAACCCTAGAGGATGCTCCACATACACCTCTTCCTTTATCAAACCATGCAGAAAGGGGGTCTATCCATCTGATGAAGACTCCATCCTTGCGTAGCAGCAAGGGTAATAATACATCACAGGTGCAATCATAATCAATGCCCTCCTAGAGAGAAGTCTCAGGCAACACATCTTGCCTTGAACTTTTCAGCACTCCCATCAGATCCATGCTTGATCTTATAAAGCCATATCGAGGTGACAACAACTTTGTCCTCCGGTCTTTGGACCTATCTCAAACATCATCCTTCATAATGGACTTGTACTCTTTGTGTATAGCATCCTTCCAGACTTGATGCTTTACATCTTCTTCACATTGTACTCATGGCTGCTAGATACCCTTGGTATCTATATGGCTTCTTGATTTCCCGGAATGTTCCCCTTTGGGGCCATATGATTCTCGGCCTCCTTGAGAGTGTCTCAGAGGCATGAGGGTCTCTTCTTCTTTCTTCCAGCAATGTTATTAGCTCAGGAGCATATATGGTTGTGGCCTCCCTCTTAATCCCAGCTCCTCTGCAAAAGGTGCCATTATTAGTCCTTGGAATCTTGATCTTCTTCTCCAAGAAATATATCCAGACGGACAGCATATCAAATAAATCAGAATGTATCAGCTGCTAGACATCAGATTGTGACACTTGAGGGAAAATAAAGTCCCCCTATTTATGCTTTCCTGCAGCACAGCTCTGATATATGCCTTCATGATTGTTTTGAATTTGGGCATCCCAGACACCAACTCGGAAAGGGCTTTGTAGTCATGGGCCTGAATCTTATTCACCCAGTGTCAAGGCCATTTAGGAATCATAGCCATATACTGCCATATATTTGTCATACATCTTGACATTTATCATATATGATTACTGTGATGCCATAATATTATTTATCACAACCATACAAAACAGAAGATATCAACCTTCATGGTTATATATATATATATATTTTTTCATATGCCTCTGAACATATCACAAATCAAGATTATATAGATTCTGCCATATATTTGCCGAAGATGCACTCCACTTACATCCCTTTGGTCTCTTGTCCTTGATGTACCAGGCAGATCTCACAGAGAATATTTCTGCTTCAAACTCTGCCTCAGTTGTTCACAAGGTCCTCCGCTGCTTCAGCGACACTTGCACAACCAGCTCTTCAATCTGCCTTCTATCAATGACAAAGCTCCATATCCTTGAGAAGCTTAAGGCCTGCTTCTGTATTGCCTGTCATACAATATCCCTGGATAAGTACAGTGTAGGTAACAACATCTGGAGGGATTCCACACCCTTCCATTTCTCATATATAGTCATTTTCTTTCTGCATTCCACCTTGTTTACAGCAAGCCTTAATTAATATGGTATATGTATATACATTAGGAGAAACACCCATCCGCCTCATTTCAGTATTAACACTGGACGCCATCTTCATTTCATTATTGTCAATTAAACATTTGAGAAAGAAGTTACAACACAGAATAGAAGGCACAAGCTTATGTTCCTTCATCGTACAAAATATTTGAAGGGCATCTCTCAGCATGCCACACTTTGCATAAGCCTTAAGGAGCACTTCCAATAAATGGATATTACTCTCTTTGTCCATTAATGCTTCAAAAGCTTCCTTGGGTCTAAAATTCAAAACTTTTTGGGAGCTGACTAGTTCCCTGACCAGATAATAGGCATTCTTGTCCATCCCTGACTGAGCTAAAATGCGAATGAGTGTTGTTACATATGTTTGGAGAATGTGATAGAATCCTTGGTGTCTTATGTGATTGAAAAAACGAAGAGTTGCTAGTGTGTCTGTGTTTGACTTCTGCAAAAGACACAGTACATGGTGAGGGGTTAACTTGGAAACTATTTGAGGATTGAGAACGAGATTTATATGCCAAAATGCCTCTAGAATAATCAAGCCTAGATCCTTCGCTCTGTTGTCATTGTCATCATTAGTATTTTCTTCTCCTTGTTGGTAGTGCGGCATTGAATGGGCTGCAACAGCAGAACAGTCTCGTGCCTTCCTCTCAATTTCTTTTTGTGATATTGAAAGATGGAAAAGCAATTTGAACTTGTACTTCATGCTCATAACCCATAACTTGATAATTGTATAAAGTGCGGAGGCTGGGATTTATGGTTTATGGGATATGAAACTGAAAGCGCTCATCTTCGAGCTTCTGCTTCTATTGTTGTTTTGTGTCCAAGTCCTTGTCATTGTGGAGGCATCGAAACTTTGATTGCATAGAAACTGTGATAGCTCTGAAATTGATGTGACACTGAATCCTTCACTATGATATATTAACGAAAGTTTGTGGTCAATGTAATGCGAAATCATTTATGTGATAACAAAAAATTGTTCTCTGTAACATCTTCGAAGTGAATAACATTGAGATTGTATCACTGAATTCGTCCGAACTTGCATCTCTGTAATTATCCGGAAACTTTTTCTTTCTGCAATGGCACCGAAACTGTGATATGATCCGAACTTATTTCAAAGAGAGAGATCCAAACTTTTGTGTTTTCATTTGAGTGTAAGATGACCCTCCGAGTTCTTGAGCTGTTGATTGTTCACAAGTTTTGTATGCAAGTCCAAGATTCTCCAACAGTTTGAAATACAGTGACTGCAATGCTGAAGGTGTTATGAAATATTTACACAGTCATCAATACAAGCCTTCTTTGGCTGCAGTCCTCCAAAGTGAAGCACATCTCTTCCTTGGCCACCTGCCCAGCAAACTCAGCACCCTGCACAAATCTTAAAACAGTCGTTGTCTCCTACAACACTCAGCCTCCGCTACAGAAAATGCCCATGCTGTCCTAAGGCTCCTTCTAGTTGCGGCTAGGCTTCTTCTTCCACGCTGAAGGTTGCTTCTTCCACGCTGAAGGTTACTTCTTCTTCCATGTTGAAGGTTAGGGCACCAACCAACCCCAACAGACCTGAAACAGAGGTCTCCTAACTCAACCTTCTTTCAGCAGCTCGGTCACTTGAAAATAGTCCTTAGCTCGCTGCCCTAGATTCTCAACTAGATGGGCTTTGTCTGCTCCTAGCTCTGATACCATGTTAAATTCTGAAGATGTTCTATGCTAGATGCAAATACACTTTCAACTTCTAAGGCTCAATGAAAGTAAGATGCAGGTAGAACATACCAATAGATTGATGGAAGACAAGCCAAAAACATAGATAAAGAATGGTGGCATTACTGCGGTCAGTAGGATGCTTCAACCAACAAATTCTTCATAAGGTCAGCCTCCCACATGTGTCACACAACCCCAAAACGTTTCATCAAGAATACTGCACCAAGACGCTGCACCAAGAAGCCCTAAACGCAAAACCAAGAACGTTGCTCCATCACCATCCAAGAAAGAAGAAATGCCTCCACCAAAATGTGTGTATGAAATGAACTCCAAGTCTCTCCAATATATAGGCATTTTTGGGGGTGTGTGAAACATCTCTTATGCATGTGGGATAAATCAGGCCGACCTTGCACATGTGGAATAAGTTCAAAATACATGTTCTGCTCATTCGATCAAGATGATCTTGAGATCGATCTTGCACCTCTCCGAAAGAGGAATCCAATAAAAATGTTGGCATTGTCATCTGAGCATCACAACATGGAGTTTGGACCTAGTTGCCCAAAATTAACACGTAGTTTTAGCCAGGGTGACGCAGGCCCAGCCAAAGCTGCACAGAGGCAACACAAAGGTTCATGCAGGGTAGGAGGGTTGACACAGAGCTGGGAATGGAAACGTTGGGGTTCCAGTGGGCTAGAAAAGGCTAGTTTTCAACAAATCCAGAAGGTGTGAAGCAACCGCACTGAAGGGTGACGCAGTGACTGTGTAGGCACCTGTGGGGTTCTTCATCCTTAGCTGAATCGGCCATATTTTCTGTCTCCTAGAGATAGAGGTACATCTATCGAGATTTTCTCTGTTTGGGAAAACCATGTTTGGTGCCCTTGAATGTATTCAGAATTCTGCATTATAGTAAAACCCTCTAAGAGTTGCCGCACCAGTTTTCCCACATTGGGTTTTTTCCGGGGACATTTGTTCGAAAAATCTTTTGTGTCCTTCTTCATGTGTGCTTATTTCTTTAGTACCTAATCTGTATGTATGTGTAGATCTGTAGTGTGGTTACTTCACTGTTTTCTGAATTTTTCTGAAAATAAGTTGTAAATGTAAAAACACGAGTAGGAGAAGTAAACTAGATTTCCGTAGTAGAAATTTTTGTTAAGTAATTTCGGGAATTTTCACATGGTATCAGAGCAATTGCAGATCAGGGGGAGTTGAAGCCATCAACAAAGGGACAAAGTTTATTGCTGCAGGAAGGCATCAGAAACAACACAGATCCAGAAAGAGGCAGCACAACACCTGAGGGACAACGCAGACCCAGCAGCGGTGACGCAGAGTCTGTCTAGCTCATGCAGAGGCTGACGCAAGCCCAGAAGGGTGATGCAGAGCTTGTCTAGCTGACGCAGAGGCTAACATAGGCCCATAAGGGTGACATAGAGCCTATCTAGCTGACACAGAGGCTGATGCAGGCCCATAAGGGTGACATAGAGCTTGTCTAGCTGAAGTAGAAGCTGAGACAGTCCGAAGAGGGTGACGCAGTCCGAGAGGGGGTGATGCGGTGCCCGTTGCCGTGGCTGGAGGTGTATTTTTGATCTTTGAAGTTGCTGATGGGGCATTGTTTCTGCAGGTGCAAAACAGTGTCGAGTAGGGTTGACAAAGTAAGGGGAAACAGTTCTTCAACAACTTTCTAGCCAAGAGGTCTGAGATCCGATCACGGAGTGATTGGAGAGGGTTGATTCGACAGAATTGGTGGAGGATTTTTGGGAAGGAAATCACTGGTCAGAGGGAGTGTATTCTCTAGAGGGTTTCTATCGCCAAGAAACCCAGATTCGGTCTCTTGCTGAGAGCAACAACAGAAGAAGGGAGAAGAGCATCTGTTTCGACATCGTTGAGCAGAGATGGCCTCGCATGGATTGAGGGATCAAGATAGGTTAGATGGAGCATCTAACTTCGTAATTTGGAAGGCTAGAATCCTATCAGTTCTTGATGAATATCGCATCAAAGATTATGCTGAGAAGGTTGTAGTTGTTCTTGTTGATGCTGATCCGTTGAAGAAGTGTGAGGAAGTGCAAGCAAGGGTCAAGCACTTGATAATGGAGGGGGTAAATATCATGTGGTCCCACACATTGCCGAGAAGAATACGACAAATGAGATGTGGACGACCTTGACTACATTGTATCAAGATACTTTTGTCCAAAGGAAGATGCTTCTGGAGAATCAACTGTGACTATTTCAGATGCACAAGGGAGAGGAAATCGATCCCTTCCTCATTCGATTGAAGGCAATTCGAGATCAGCTAGTTGCTATGGGGGCAACTCTTGATGATGGTCTCATGGTGAGGAATGCCATGAATGCAGTCACCAATGATTGGGAGATCTTTGTCCATAGTATTTTGGGCAGAGCTCAACTTCTAAATTGGGAGGACATGTGGGCAACTTTTCGGCAAGAGGAGATCAGGAGAATGTCCAAGATAGGCAGTAGCAGTGGAGGAGCCAAGATCAAGAAGGAGGAGGAGGAAGATGCAGCTCTCGCATCTAAGGGATAACGGCAACAGCAAGGGAAGAAGAAGAAGGACCTATCAAAGGTTTGATGCTTCAGATGTGGTGAATTAGGACATTTCACGAATACTTGTCCTGAAAAGAAGAAGGGCAACGAAAATTTAGATTCCAAGGCTGCGGCAGCTGAAGGGGATGATGGCAGTGATGATGATGTGGCTATGAGTGCTCATGTGCCTTGAAAGAAGAGGTGGGGCAACATCGATCTGTAGTTATCTTGAACTGTAGAAGGAAGGGGCAAGATCCTTGAGGTGCCCAAACTCTTGGATCACATACGAGCTACGGAAGCCCTTAAAGACAGTAGCAGGATGACTGGAGTTAGTTGGTGCAAAGGATCATGGAGGTACTTTGGCAGTGCTAGGACGCTGAAAACTGGAGCAGCGCAGAGGAGAGGTATCAACAACGTGGAAGCAGCGGCGCAGAGGCTGATGGGATTTCAGCAACGCAGAGGCAGTGTAGAGCAGCAGATAGCACAGAGCTTTAGAGGGTCAATGCAGAGCATCAACAGAGGGTTCTTCAGTATCGAGATCCAGCCAAGCTGACTCGTCTGCCAGTATTTTGGGTGATGTCCTTCAATTTCTTACTTCTCAGCAACTGAGTTGCAGTGCAACAGTTAGCAATGGCAGTGCTATGGGTAGCATGATGCAGCATTTGAGAGGGAGTTGCAGTACAAATGAGGCAGTGACTGTCGCAGAGTCATGGGCAACAGTACAGATGGAAGCATCGCAGTGGATGAGGGGCAGTAGGCCGAGCATCAGCAGTGTAGGGGACCAATGCCATGGATCAGAGTAACGCTTTTGGGTTGAAGTGTTGCTAGAGCACATTCCTCGCTAAGAGGGAGTGTTGATATTTTGGGTAGCATTGGATGTGCTCTAGCTCCAAAATTTTGTGGAGGGGCTAAAGCACATGAGATCTCCAAGACCTAGAAATCGTTTGAAGAAATTCCACATGGTGCCTAAGTTATTCCAATAATTAATTATTTTAATGGAGACCTAAGTCTAACTTAGGGAAATTAAATAATTAAAGGGAATTAATTTAAACATGTGGGTGAATGTTCTAAGTAATGAATATCAAGTCTTTTCTAATCTTAATCGTCGATTAGAGATTAGATCACGAACATTGATTGTTCCATGAGAAAAGTATTAAAGGAGGGCTTGGGGTTAGTTGGAAAACACACACAGAGTGGCAACACTTGAGCTAAGTCGAAATTTTGGGGCGCAGTTTGCTGAGAATTTTTCAGTGAGCTTGTAGTGCAGTGAGGGGCAAATCGATAGTGGGATTTCAGATCTGAGGCCAAGAATACATTGGCAGAGAGGCAAATCCGTACCAGAGCAGCGCAGAGACCCAGCATGGGTGACACAGGCCCAACTAGAGCAGCGCAGAGGTAGCGTAGGCTCAACCAGGGTGACGCAGGCCTTGCCAGAGTTGCGCAGAGGCTCACGCAGGGCAGGAGGGCTGAAACAGAGCTGGGAAAGGTAGTGTTGGAGTTCTAATGGGCCAGAAAGGGCTATTTTGCAGTAGATCCAGAAGGTGTGAAGTAGGCACACTGAAGGGTGGCGCAGTGACTACGTAGGCACCTGTGGGGTTCTTCCTCCTCAGTTGAATCAACCATATTTTCTGTCTCTGAGGGATAGAGGTACATCTTCCGAGATTTTCTCTATTTGGGAAAACCATGTCTGGTGCCCTTGAATGTATTTAGAATTCTGCATAATAATAAAACCCTCTAAGAGTTGTTGCACCGGTTTTCCCACATTGGGTTTTTCCGGGGACATTTGTCTGAAAAATATTGTGTGTCCTTTGTCACATGTGCTTATTTCTTTAGTACCTGATCTGTATGTATGTGTAGATCTACAGTGTGTTTACTTCGTTGTTTTCATAAAATAACTTGTAAATGTAAAAACACAAGTTGGAGAAGTAAACCAGATTTTTGCAGTAGAAATTTCTGTTAAGTAGTTTCAGGAATTTTCGCAGAACTGAGATTGAAATTATACAATGAAACCGACTCACTCTATTTATAATGATTGTTCTTATGTTCTAGGTCGATATGATCATTGGTAGGTAGGTCGACTTATTCAAGGGGATTTACATCATACTTTGCGCCGACTTCAAGGGACCTAGTGACAAGGTATTGGAGTATGCTTTTACATCAACTATGTGTCCTTTGACAAGTGTAACATGAATTCATTTACATGACTCTAATTATCTTTATGACAATATGACAAACTCCTAAAGACATTAAGAAGAAGTCTTTGACCTATAATAAAATCTTTTTACTCAAGAAACCCATGATGCAAGCATTACAACAAATACATTTTATTATCTTTGTCTCTTCATTACATAAAATCATAATTACATGTCATTATGAAGACCAAACCTAGTTACACTTTTCAACACATAGAAGCAGGAGCAGGTGCAGGTGCAGATGGAGGCTTCAGAGGAGCCGGTGCAGGTTCCCGAGAGGAAGGTATACTTCCCAGAGAAGAAAGACCAGGTTCTAGAGACTCAGAGGGAGTCGAGTTCGAGAGGGAGGTTGCAGGTTCAGAGGGAGACTTTGCAGCCTAAGAAGAGTGTGTGGTTAGTGGGAAGCAAGGGTTTTTCCACATCTACCTAGAAGGAATCATGGAGAGATTGGAAAGCGATACAGGAAAAGAATAAAAAGCAGGATGTTTCTAGTAGTGACATCGACACTTCTGAGAAGGGCGTCACCATACAAGGATTGTTGCGATTGTGAGCGCTAGGAGTTGGAAAAGTGATGATGATGATTAGTTACCTCCTCATCTTGGAGGTACCTCCCTTGCTAAGAGGAAATGTTGATTTGTGTAGCTTAGGAAGTACTCCAAGCCCTAGGGTTCAGGGTTTGGAGGGCAAAGCACCACAAGGGTCACTTGTAGGCTTGGAACCTAAGTATGGGGTTTTGCACCAAATCGTGTTTGGGGCATTCCGGGAGCCAATTTCTACATGTGATGGCATGAGATGATAGAGGGTGGAAAGGAGAATCCAACGCTTCAAGAATCGTCAAATTTCGAGTTGTAGAAGTGGTTATATGATTTTTTGAAGGTTAATTATGGAGTTTTCACATATGTGTCAAGGTCGGCTTGGTGTAAAGTTGACATATGATAGTGGTTGAAGCCCCTAATTACAACATTGAAGGAGCCCTTGTTTTGATATAAATACAAGGTGATTAGAAGGCTTAAATGCATACAACAAGTGCAACGTTATCTCTAGAAAAGGACTCGTTGAGGAGGATGACAACTCTATGCCCTAGCCACAGCACAAGGAGGAAAGAACAACGTGACGAAGGAGGTCTATTTTGGGTTCATTACAAGGTCTTAGTTGTTGTCATGGAGGCCGAGGGTGCTAGCTGTTAGGCCGAGCCCTTAAGGGCTAAAACATTGCTTGTTTGAACTTGTTTGGGCACTTTTTTGGGGGACCGTTTGCTACAAGATTGTTGTGTGCTAGGTCGCAGGTCATAGCACCACAGAAAGGTGACTGTAGGGCATGTTAAGGGTCTGGTATATGCCCAAGATAACAACGTAGCAAAAGGAGGAATCCTTCAAGGGCGTGCCGCAACTATTTAGTGGGCTGTTTGGGGACTGTCAAAGGAGTTTAGGGCTACAGAAAGTGCCCTAACCAGAACTACCACAAACAACAGTGTGAAAACAGAATTGGAGCATTGTTTTGGAGGAGTGTTGGGTCAAAGAATTTGACCAGACATGGATCGTTGTTGTTATAGCTTGTTGGTGTCGTTTGGAGGACCTTCCATGGTGGTGAGGGGTCCATCCTAGGAGAAGAATCGACAATGTAGTATTGGGTGCCATTGATCTGGTGGAGGGTAGTGTGTTGGCCACCCAAAGTAGCCCTAGACGAGCTAGCTTGACGTGACAAAGAGGAGCTAAAGATTGGGTGAAGTTTGGTGATTAGAAGGCTTAAATGCATCCAACAAGTGCAACATTATCTCTAGGAAAGGACTCGTTGAGGAGGATGACAACTCTATGCCCTAGCCACAGCACAAGGAGGAAAGAACAACGTGACGAAGGAGGTTTGTTTTGGGTTCATTACAAGGTCTTAGTTGCTGTCATGGAGGCCGAGGGTGCTAGCTGTTAGGCTGAGCCCTCAAGGGCTAAAACACTGCTTGTTTGAACTTGTTTGGGCACTTTTTTGGGGGACCGTTTGCTACAGGTTGTTGTGTGCTAGGTCGCAGGCCATAGCACCACAGAAAGGTGACTGTAGGGCATGTTAAGGGTGTGGTATATGCCCAAGATAACAACGTAGCAAAAGGAAGAATCCTTCAAGGGTGTGCCGCAACTATTTAGTGGGTTGTTTGGGATTGTCAAAGGAGCTTAGGGCTACAGAAAGTGCCCTAACCAGAACTACCCAAACAACAATGTGAAAACAGAATTGGAGCATTGTTTTGGAGGAGTGTTGGGTCAAAGAAGTTGACCAGACATGGATCGTTGTTGTTACAGTTGTTTGGTGCCGTTTGGAGGACCTTCCATGGTGGTGAGGGGTCCATCCTAGGAGGAGAATCGACAATGTAGTATTGGGTGCCATTGATCTGGTGGAGGGCAGTGTTTTGGCCACCCAAAGTAGCCCTAGACGAGCTATCTTGACGTGACAAAGAGGAGCTAAAGGTTGGGTGAAGTTTGGTGCCGAAGTGCAACACCTTGATGGACAAAGGTGGCTGCTAGCCTGGTAGTTTGGAGCTCGGGAATTAGGCCTACCCAGAGAGTAGATTAGATCAGCCCGTGTACACTCTACAAAAGTGACTTGTAGCAGTGTTAGGTGGAAGCTCTCCTGGAGTCCCAATGTGTTGTGGTCTTAATGGATTAAGGCATAACTAGTGAGCAGTATGGAAGCGAAGGGCCGACAGGACGAGATACGACATCGAGTTTGTCATTATATATTGTATACCATAGGCTGTTGTATTATTCAGATGTTGGTTTAATATAACGAACATTGGTGATTGTACATTATTGTACAATTTTGTTAAGAACTGTGTATATTTATGCATATGTGATTTATTGCTTTATATTTCTGTTGTGCAAAGTAGTTCATGGTTGAGATTCTTGGTTTGGTAGCGTCAGTGATTTTAACACTCTAACCTAGACCCAAGGTCGTGGAAATTCAACAGTCACAAACCACTTAAGCTTGGATAACTCAGAATGACTTGTCTACCAAATTCTATCACAATTTTAATATAGATATCATTGGATTTTGGTCACTAAGATGCACATATGTAACAAGTAAATTAACATTGTCTTTCAGGTCACTTGTATGCGAGCAACAATAATATAGGACGATGTTACCAAAGTCAAGCAAGGTCACATAGAAACATTGTAGGGATAACGATGATCTAGAACCATTGTAATGATAACGATGCCACACATGCAAGACCATTTTGTATAAACATAAGTGATTCCATTTTGTATTGAGCGTGCCATAGAAATATACGATACTGACCATAGACAGATGCAATGCCATAGGAATATCAATGCGTGCACAGTGTAAATACAATTCATGGGCTACAGATACATTCGAGCCACGAACTGCAATATCTATTTGAACTTCAGAGTGTAACAACTGTAATCATAAGTGTGAGCCACTATAATGAGCCTCAGAATGTGCCACGAATTCGTGTCACAGAGATACCAAGCCATATTTTAATGTTAGAGAGTGATTTACTGTAACAAAAGTGTGAACCACTGTTGAGCCAGAGAGCCATGGTTATTGTGTATTAAATCAAGCCACAGATCCATTGTATAAAGTGATGTTCACAAATCGAGCCATAGGTCCATCAATGCGATGCTACAAATTAATGATTCGATCCACGAAGTATACCATGCCATGTGAATCACACTGTACTGTAATACGATACCCCAAAGTTAAGCGATGCTAACGTCATTACAAAAAGAGAACCATTACTATCAACGTCATTATAGAGAGCGAGCCAAAGAAAGGTAATTCAATGCATAGATTATAGACAAGTTATCAGAGAGATATGACGATATCACGTAGTGAATAGTGATGCACATGATATATATAAACGAGCCACATTAGAGATATGTCAATGCATGGAGGCGTTGTTGTGTCACAAATAATGTGATTCCCAAGCCTTAGAGATTACATCAAAAGCATCAAGCTACCGAAAATTATTTACAAGGGAAAGTGTGTGAGTCTCTGATATTTAATGACCCACATAAATGAACCAAAGATCAAGGTTTATGAATCGAGCATTGGTAACGAATTACAAAATTTTGTTAAATGCGATCCACAACATAAATTGATTCATGATGCCAATGATGCCACTGAGAAAGTGATGTGAGCCTCTATAATAATAATTCTAATCTCACCGATTTATGATACGAACCACTGGAATAAAATATGCAAGTTACTGTTGACCCACAGAAACATAGATCCGTGCCATAGGTATCTAATGAGAGTGAATCGTAGAAATAAAGTATGCGAGCTAGTTTATATAGATCTCCACAAGGAATGCCTTACGAACCTTTCACAGGGAATTCCAATAAAATGATCTTCAAACCTCTTTCAAACCACCTTAGATCTGAAACCATGTTGAGTAATTGGGAGGCTTACAAATTAGATTAGATTTCTCTTCCTTTGATAACTGCTTGTGAAATTTTTTGGCTTATTATTAATTTATTATGTTCTTCCCGAAACAATTATCAAACGTACAAAACATGAATATCACAAGAAAAACAATGAACACAAGATATAGGCTCCAAGCCAGGGTAAAACCCCTCCAAAATTCTCTTCTTATAGAATCAGTTCAAAGTGAGATAACCAAGACGCATGACCATAAACAAAGTCCAACCCTCGGGATGCCAAGTCAAACCCTCCGTTTTGTACAACGAATCCATCAACAAGATATCGGCAACAAATCTTCAACAAGAGATGTGATAAGGAAAAACATCCACAAATCAGACTTAAGGAAAACTCTTCTTCAATTTCAAACTCCGACTCTCCTCTTCTTTTGTGAAATTCCAGAACAGATCATACGAAAATTGTGTGTCCAAATGAGCTCCAACTTCCCTCTATTTATATTGTCTAGAGGGGTTCGAACAAACATGTCCTTTGGGGCAGGGCCAACTTGACAGGTAGGGTCGACTTGGCATCTTGAGGGATTTTTTACTCAAATTACAACTTTAAAATTCTTTTTCCTGGCTATAAAAAATCCCATGATTTTGACCAATTCAAATAATAATGAGCATGAAGAAAATGCTTTGATAAAACAATAATTTTTGACTTGAGCATGAAACCCATGCTTTAAAAAATAATTTTTCTTTTTCTTCATTTTGCTTTTTATATAAAATATACAATGACATAAATAATTATTAAGACCGAAACTAGTTACATTTTCTAACAAGGACCATGTGTTATTGATGATTCATTTGCTAATGAATATGATAAATTTGAATATGACTATTGCAGAGATCATAATATGTAAAGGACAACCTGGTACAAGAACTAGAAGACATGTGTTTTGTAAACGTTATAGCAATATATGGAGTTTTGAGTACAAGTAAGAGATCCAAGGGTAGATGTGGTGTCGTGTTATGAACCTAATTCATAACTAAAGTAATAAACATAGTCATTAATGGAATAAATACAAATAAATGTAATTACTAGCTAATCAATTAGGATTATGTTAAATAGTCACTAGGTTAATGAAAAGGCATGTCTAAAAGACATGCCCATTCGTGAAAAGGTACCTGCATGGGTATAAAAGCGGGCCTCATTGTAATCATTCAATCATGTCTTATATCATATCAATAAATATTTATTATTATAAATACCTCGTGTATTTTTATAATTAAAGCCTTTTGCTATTAAATCTACAAATCTGCAAGTCTTGCTGCTACAGTAACCAAATCTACGAATTCCGCTGCTACAGTGGTATCAGAGCCATATCAGAGCCATATTAAGGACAAGTTGAAGCTATGGCACATAACATTGTTTTACAAGCCTAAGAACGTAGTTTACAAGCCTATGGACATAAACTACCACACTATGTGTCATTACGTGAAGATCCCAAGAAAATTGAGCAGATTAGAAAAATTCAACAAAAGCTTCAGCAATTAGAGAATTCTTGTGCAAAATTCACAAATTCATGTGCAGAAGTCAAAAACAGTTTTAAAAAATTTTCTGCAATAATCCATAAGAGAGAAGATGAACAATTTCATAAAAATGTGGAAAAAGGAAAAGAAGAAAATCATGAAAAACAGAAAAATGAAAAATGTTGGAATAATGACAAAGCAGTTAGTTACGCCAAGAGAAAATCAAGTAGAACATCCATGGTAAATTCAAGTAAATACATTCCCCCACCAATGCGTAATAAAGGAAAAAAGGAAGAGAAATGTTGGAAATGTGGAGACAAATATTTCGCAGGACATAAATGTGTCTTTTATACAAGAAATATCATTGCCAGCAACAGTAAAAAATCAGAAGAAGATGTTGAAGACAATCATGAATATGAAAAACATACCAATCAAGAACGTAAAAAAACAGACATAGCTAAAGCCACTGTTACAGAACTAGAAGCTGCTAAGACTTTTAATAATGAACAAAAAAGTATTTCATCTTCAATTTTGAAAGAAAATTACAAAGCACAGACACTAGCTGCTGTTTCTTTTGCTGGAGACCAAAAATATATGTCGGAGAGAAAAATTGACAGTGTTCTTACAACTTTACTTGATATAGCTTCTTTGGAGGTTGTTGGTAATAATCGGAAGGTAGATGATTGTTTAAAGAAAGATGATGAAAAGAATTGGCAAAGTCACCTTGCTACAATGAATCCGAGAATAGCAATTGAGTGTCAAGTTGGGCTTCAGTCACTTAATCTTGGAATCTATCCCCACCTAAGTAAACTTGATATTGAAGTACCTCAGATGACAGTTTTGGGGCTGAAAGGATGTGGCATTCTCTCTCAAGCAACAATAAATTGCCCGAGGCTGTTGTTCCTGGATGCATCTTTTTGCAGCCAACTCCAGGATGATTGCTTGGTAGCTACAACAGCTTCCTACCCAATGATTCAGTTATTAATTTTGATGTCTTGCCCATCCATTGGATGCAATGGCCTTTTTGCGTTGAGGCTACTTTCCAAATTGACACTGCTGGATTTATCGTACGCATTTTTGACAAATTTGCAACCTGTCTTTGAGAGTTGTAGACGATTAAAGGTTCTGAAACTATAGGCTAGAGATTCAGAAAAAAATTGTGATTTGCTGCCTACTAAAAAATTTATTCATCCTACTCATTCTGAAGATGAAAAGGAAGTTAAAATGGATAAATCTGATAACGGAAAAAAGGATATGAATTCAGATATTTGGGTTGGCATTGATAAGTATTTTGAGATTATCAAGAAGCCCATGGAAAGGGGAATAGTTTGTCCAAATTATCCTCACTGCAATGGACATCTTGTCCCACAGTACACTGAGGTAGACTTGTACAAGTAGCGTACATACTTCTGTCACATACTTGACATTCCGCGTGTGATTCAAAGGGTTAGTATAAGGCAAGAATGCCAGCAAAGAAACGCCTTTTCCTGAAGAAAATTACAAGGAAATCTTCTAAAACTGATTCAAAGAACAGTGCTATTGTTGATAGTGATGGTGTTCGTGAGAGAGGCATCATTGACCAAGAAACTCTTTGCTGGAATTTGCTGTTTGCAAGATTTCTCTTTGATTTTAAGAGAAATTCAGAAGCAATAGCCTTAAGTCAAGTTTTAATTCAGAGGTTGTTGTCTAAGGTCAGAACTCGAGTTACATTAACGGAAATTCTAGAAAATTTGGACGCAGTAAACTATTTTGTGACAGCCACAATTATTATGTGTGCCTGCATAACAAACACCAAGGCTCTGGGCAATGATCTGGTGAGGACCGGGAAGTTCAACATACTGCCCAGAGAGCGCGGGATCTCTCTAGTGGCCTTCGTGCTGCGTTCAAACCACAAATTAACATGCCCTCAGAAGCCGGGAGAAAAAACTGCGCAGATTGGGGTTTCTAAGGCTTCTTGTGGAAAATTTCAGGATCGAATAATATTGGATTTTACAATGTTTGGATCAAGTATCCCATTTGGACAATCGGTCGGGTATTTAGCCGCAGATTTGGACGTGCAATGCGGGCATGGTTATTCGGTCAATAAAAAAGAAAAGAAAATGGGGAAAATGGTTTGTGTAGGAGCTAGAACTATAAAAGATTCTATAATTGCTGCAAGAAAGCATGCTTGTATAGTTCAGGAATATTTCCCTAACGTGCAATTTTAGGATTTTGAAATCCAAAATATTGTGGCACGCTGGCAGGTAAACTTTCCCATAATGTTAGATAAACTTGATTACTATCGCGTCAATCATGAAGAAGCTAAGACGCGCTTCCACCCAGAAAGTTTTCCAGGTCTATACTATACCTCCAAGAAACACTGTGTCACGCTTTCTGTGTTCAAAACCGGGAAAGTTTGTATTATTGCTGCGCAGAGGCTTGAGGATTTACCTCTAGTTCTTCGGGAAATATTCCCTATTCTAAAGAGATGTCTAGACACGGAGCATTTTTACTCATCTTGTAATCAGCGCCGGCGTCCCACTCTTTCCCTTGCAAAACGTCGTGACTTTTGGATGAACAGATTTTCTCTGACGGTGAGGTGGACGACGGCTGTGTTGTGAATCAGTGAATATATATTATGGTTGAAACATAATATTATTAATATAACTATATAATAATACTAATAGTATAGTTATATAACAAATTAATTAACAATATATATATATATATATATATAAAGAGTTAAAAAAAAACACATTGACCAAAAAAAGGGAATTCATAAAGGTGTTCAAAAATAAATAAAATATCACTTATTTTATTTAGGAGAAGTGGTTCTCCCATACGAAGAATATAAACCCTTTGGTTAAGTATCAATTGATAAAATTATCAAAAAAATCAATGAAGAGAAACAAATTGAGCCTAATTTGAAAATGATGAAGAAAAGATGATTTAAAAAAAATGGAGGAATTATGAGTTCGAATTATATGTTCAAGATAATGACATGAAGAAACTTGGAAGGCGATTAAAGTAAAAGAAATTGTCGAAAAGTTAGGCTTTGAGGACAAAGCTTTTCGAGAAGGAGGCAATGTTATGAACCTAATTCATAACTAAAGTAATAAATATAGTCATTAATGGAATAAATACAAATAAATGTAATTACTAGCTAATCAATTAGGAATATGTTAAATAGTCACTAGGTTAATTAAAAGGCATGTCTAAAAGACATGCCCATTCGTGAAAAGGTACCTGCATGGGTATAAAAGCGGGCCTCATTGTTATCATTCAATCATGTCTTATATCATATCAATAAATATTTATTATTATAAATACCTCGTGTATTTTTATAATTAAAGCCTTTTGCTATTAAATCTACAAATCTGCAAGTCTTGCTGCTACAGTAACCAAATCTACGAATTCCGCTACTACATGTTGATGATACCTTGTTGTTGAGCTCTTGGTGTGACTGGATAACTCAAGGATAAAGAGACCCTAGCTCATAAAATTCATGCAAGGAAGGAAAGGAATGTTACATGCATTAGTAGCTGATGATGAGGATGAGGATGAGCATTTCTATCCTGACGAGTTTGCAGATGGATTTCAATGATTTTTGCAAGAAGGCAAGGATCAAGAGGGAGTTGACAATTCCATACAATCCTCATATCAAAAAATAAGTATTTCATATCTTTTCTTCCTTGATTATTATTATTTACTTGTTAGTCTCTTGTTTTTATATCTTTTGCTTGGTTATAATCGTTTCTTCCATGGTCTCCTAATGAGGTTTGTAGGTACATCTTGAAGGTTGCTAAGGCTCTGACAACAAATAGAAGCATCGGGAAGAACGAAGCAAAGTTTGTGGCAAGAGGACTCTCCCAAGGTCGAGCATCAACTCAACTGGAGTGATTTGTGTTCAAGAGGGGGGAAATTGTACTGACATTTAGAACCATGCCAGATGACCGGAAGATCTCCTAGTTCAATGGGAGTAGGAAAGCCAACAAGTTTGAAGGATTCCATGATGGAGGAAATTGTGCCGAAACCTGAAGGGAAGTCAGTGGTGACTTCTAAGTGAATCTACAAGATAAAGCATGCGATAGATGGCAACACACTGTTAATTTTTCATATTGTTCTATGTTGTATCAATTACTTTAGCCCATTTTCAAACTTCAATTAGCAATATTTCCAATTACAATTAGTCTTTGCATTCATCAACAGTAATTGAGGATAGAAAAATGTATGCAATGACAAAGAAGACAATCAGCACATCCACAAGAGACATAGGATTTGATCAAAGACCAGGGAAAAACCCCACTAGGGGGAAAAGCCTTTCAAATTCTTCTTCTATTGCATTGTCATAAAATGTTCAAAAGAGAGTACAATGATCCCAATACAATATGATCAACAATATAACCCAACAACTTCAGAAACTTGTATACAGTGGCAGAATATATCTGAGACAACTTGTTTCAGACTTCAGACAGCTTTAGAAAACTTCGGATGATGGTCAACTGTAGTCAAACCCCTGGATGCTCCCTTCAGGTTAGCATGGGAGCGTCTTTAGCTTCTGGATGCCACCTTTACCATAACATGCGTGCGTCAAGGGACGAAATTTCCCAGTTTTGTGCTAGCGTCTAGAATAGAAACCCTAATTTTGTGCGAGCTTCAGATTTGAGACTTTGGACCTCCGTACAACCTTTTCCTTCGCCAATATGCTGAACCAAATAAGATAGAAGAGAAGAAGATGCTTGATGTTGATGTCCAAATGAGCTTCTAAGTCACTTGTATTTATAGGCTTCTAGGGGTGTCCAATGATGTCCATTTGATGTTGAGGACGACCTGTCCAAATGTGTATGTGAGTCAAGCTGACTTGATCCAATATCTATGAGTGGGTGCATAAAATCGAAAACCAACTTCTGCTTATTCGAGGGAGGTGATTTTTAGGTCTATTTTGGTCCTCTTGAAAAGAGGAACTTAATGTCATCTTCATCTCCATCAAATGAGTAGTCCAAAGTGGAATTTTACTGCAGTTGCATAATTTTAACACTCCCTCTCAACGAGGGATAATTCCACCTGTAAAATATGTCCATCGATCATGTGTCATCCTGTCATCATGTGTACCAATATGCTCAACTCTACCTGCTGAAACGTTCTCGAATCTAAAGAAGAAGAATCATGGGGATCAAAAGCTACCACCCTCTATCAGTGGGCTACAACTCGGAATATCTGTCAACGGGCTATTACCTGGAAATATGTCATCAGGCTACTACCTAGAAATGTCAACGGGCTACTACTTGAAAATGCCATCGGCTTACTACCTGGAAATGTCATGGGGGAGCTACAACTCAACCCATATCGAGTAATAGGTGATGTAGGGGAGCTACTACTCAACCTATGCTATCACCTACTGATCTTCCCAGCAATGACCCTATAGATTCCTTCATATCTAGTTCCCAAAGTGAATGCATCTTTCATAAAGTGATCCAACAGGCCAAGTAAGAAATTTTCCCTTGCTGAAGGCAACCCTCGTCCCTTTGTCTTCCAAAGCAGATATTGATACCAAATTCTTCTTCAACCCAGACACATACATTACATCATGCAATACGATAGATTTCCCATAATTCAAATGAAATTTGGCGAGTCCAAAACCTTTGATGGGATGAGTGGAGTTGTCTCCAAGAATGATTTTCAAATTTGACTCCCTCTCTACCAAGTTAGAGAGAAGTTCCTTGTAACCAGCGAAGTGATGAGTGGCCCCACTATCAACCAACCAACTATCCCATAGATCCAGAGGAGATGAACTAGTAAGAGAAAAAATAAGAATATATTCATATTGATTCGCAACATTACTTTCATACATGGAGAATCTCGACTTCTTTTGTGGATGACAATCTTCTTCACGGTCACTTGGAGCATCTCGTATTCTTCTATCATTCCTTCCATTGTGGTCAGTCCTTCGATCATCTCTCCTTCTTTGATCATTGATCCTGTTTTTGCTTCTGGTATTATGACATGGTCCATTGTTCTTCTCAAGGCAATCTCGAGCATAGTGCCCTTTCTTATGACAATTGTAGCATTCAACATTCACATATTCCTTTCTTCCACTAAGATTTCAAGGAGGAGGCTTTCTTGAATTTGATGGACCTTCATTCTCTTTCTTCTTCTTCTTGTCATTAGCGATGTATGCAGCGGGTTCTCCTTCTTCGTGCTTTTGAATCCTTCCTCTTCCTATCATCCTTGACTCTTCTTGTGTGAGCTTTCCAACAATCTCATCAAATGAAGGGAGGACATTTTTGTTTCTTATAGTAGAAACATATGATAGATCCATTTGAAGATTACCTCCCATGGTAGCACCCCATTTCCTAGACAACAACATCCCCCAAACATCATGGATATCAATGACCACCACATCCATGAGGAGAGCTATGTCGTGGTTCTTGGCCAAAGAAACCTTAACGTCTTTTATGGTGGCTTCCACCTCCACAGGTTTGGAGTTGAAACCACACACCTTCTTATATGTCCAAGTGATGCTAAGACCCAATTGCTTCATGACAGTTAGGGGCATGATATTTGTGGAAGCTCCAAAGTCTGGGGTTGCGATCGAGAATATGAATGTTTTGAAATTCCTTAGGTTATTCTTCCTCTTCAAAACCCAGAGACTTCTTAATTTGTTGTTGTTGTTGAGGAAGTTTGGCAATCTCCTTTAGAGGAACAAACACAGTCATCTTTGCAATAGCAGCTTCCATATCGATATTGAGTCCTACTTGCTTTCCCTTCTCTTTTTTCTTGGTATTCCCACCTTTTAGGGATCCCTTCTTAGGCTCGAATTTGGCTTGGGAGTCCTTTTTAGGAGAGGATCCTTTGAGGAGGCTTTATCTTTAGGAGGATCTTTAGAAGCGATGGTTTTAGGAGGGTCCTCCTTGGGAAGACTCCTTCTTGGAGGTTGTGTGGCTCTTATCGTTGTCTCTTCGTGAGTATTGCACTCCTTTGAATCTTCCATTTACTTCATTACCATTAAGAACATGCTCCTTTTTCTCATCTTTGATCTTGACCTCATTTCTAGGAGAATGAGTGTATGAATCCCCAAACAAAATGTTGAATACATCAGATTCAACGAGATTGGCTTGCTCATTTGTTTCATCATCATCACTTGTGTCACTCTCACTTTGCTTGTCATCAGAGGATGAGTCTTGTTCAACTGCATTGGTGGGAGCCAAAGTGTTCGGGACTTAGGATGAGCTTGGCCTATCCTCTTCATTTTGCTTTTTAGGAAAAGGTTTCCCTTTCAGAAGTAACTTGATTTTTGGGCCCTTTCCAATGTGGTGATTTTGTTCATAACCATATCCCGTTCATGGACCACTCATTCTTTCCATTTTCTTGAGGATGGCCAGAAGGGTTTCTTCGTGTTGATGTTTGGACGTTTCTTTCTTAGGTTCGGTTTTAGCCTTTGGGAGGTCATTAGATTCCATTTTTGCAATACATAGATTTTCTTCAACCTGCATTGCCATTTCCTTGGCTTCAACCAATGTGGAGGGTTTCTTATCCCTTAAGGCATAGGTTAGGTGGCCCCCAATAGCTTTGCCAAATTTATCAAGAATATTGGCATCAGAGGGTTTAAGGTGGTCAAGCATATCTTAGACAAACCTATCAAACTTTTGAATGAATTCTCGGATGTCTTCTGTTCCCTTGCTATTTGATAAAACTTCTATATGTTGAAGGTTCCTTGGGAAGTACAAGACCATCTCTTTATGAATAGATCCTCTAATTCATCGGAGTCTTCAATGAACCCCGGTGGAAGACTAAGGTACCATTCTCTAGCTTGACCCTCAAGTGATAAAGCAAAAAGCATCATAATCCCATCTTCATCAAGATCATTCTAGGGGACATGTGCCAATAAAATTCTTCAACAAAGTCACAGGAACTCATAGTAGCATCTCCTTTGAACTTGGGCAACCATCGATAGTATTTCTCCGGTAATGGCTTGGGATTGTTACTTAGTTTCAAAGGAGCAAAGACACTGACCAAATGCTTCTCACTTTTGGTCATCTTGGATTTGTCAGTCGTAGAAGTAGAAGCCATTGTTGATGTTGGATCACTGACCTTTTCAAATTCAAGAAGAAGGGTGGTCCTAGAAGGTGATGGGTCTCTCTCCTTCCTTCTTGCAGCAACCCTACTTAGAGGAGGTATGTTGTGACCCTCGAGCAAACCAAGGGATTGGACAATGAGTGGAGTCGCTAGAGGAATAACAAAATTGTTGTCAAAGAATCAATTCCTCAATGATTCACTAAGGAGGAAGATTTGCTTCCTCCTCGGAAACGGTGCCAGAAATGTTACCACTCAAAACAGCAGGGGACCAAAAAGGGTTTCCTATGAGGGAAACTGCTAGCTTAAGGGCAACGATGGAGACTTAGCCCACTGTCACCACAGCTAAGGCTCCCTGTTATTTACGGACTTTCACCGATGGGAGGAGTCCCGATGATTTTGGACGTCACTTATAAAGGGAATACCAATGAATATATGAGAAGTGACCCCTTGAGTCCTTTCCCTAGGAGGAGATGAAGAATAAAGCTTGCTTGCTCTTTAAGCAAGGGACTTGATTTCCTAGGCAGAAGATATGAGGATTTGAGGGTTGAGGTTGAGGAATAGAGCTTGCAAAGGAGCTTCCCGATCCTTAAAATCCTATAAGAACTTGGATTCCCAAGTAATCCTTGATGAATTGCTTTTACAACAAATGTGACCACACGAGGTCAAGTGGACCCAACTCTGGGTTAGGGATGGAATTTAGCAGCCAATGATGTTCCTAACTTGGACAAGGTGAGAGGAAAGGATCAAACCAGAATTTTTGCCCAAAGATGTCAAATTGATCCTACCAGGTACTAGCCTTGGGGAACACAAGGCAAAACTTGATCCTAGAGCTAGGGCTTGGGATATCCCGAGATTCCACCGTCAGAATTTCTTGAAAATTTGAGGAGAACTGGATGACCCTCCAGCGTAATTGACCCTAGGAGATCAAAGTTTTCCTATGGCCAGTTTTCTGGGAAAGTGATACCCTAGGTAACCTAAAGGGGCTAGACCTGGGAAAATGGGATAAAAAGTTAAAAATGAGAGTTAAAATGATCACCATGTGGAGGATCAGTGCCTAATTTCACTTGGGGATATGGAGTCAATGATAATTGTGAAGACGGATTGTGTTTCTTTGTTCAAGGAGACTTCAAAGTCAACTTTGTCCAATGTTAGAGGCAAGAGAAGAAAAGTGATTTTAAAACTTTTATACTTCTTGCAAATGGTGAAGGCTTATCAAGATAACACGATCTCTAGGAAATTTCATTCATTCAACATGACCCTTACACATAGATACGCTAAATAGACACATAATTCCACATTAAACAAATGTAACAATTAGCCCTAATAATAATGAAGTTCAAATGTATGTAGCAACAAAAGAAATAACATCAAATTTGCACTTACACATTAGAGAATATATCCAACCAACATCACATTTGCAACGTAAGAAGCTCTAAGATAGAAAGAACCCGAATCCTTACATCAAATTTCATCCATCATCCAAAAAATCTCCACCAAGGAAAAAATGTGAAGTTCTCTAAAGAGAGAGAGATCCCAATCCAAGTGATGATAAAAATGAATCCATATAACTCCTATTTATACACCAATTAGGAGTTCAAATTTCATAATGGGCCTACATTAGCCCCTAAAAATAAAATAATGTGCAAGTAACCCTAACTTTTGGTAACAAGCCCACCAAACTAGCTCATACATGGAATAATAAGCCTCTCAAGAGGTCAAATGATGTTGTAGGGCTTTCTAAGAGGCATGTCGGGGTCCATGAGTGCCATAATGATGCATGAGATCCATCAAGAGTGTTGGACAAGGGGGTGGCCCCTCGTTCTCCAAACAATAAACCTGTGGTGCTCCCTGTGGATGTGGGGGCACACAAATGACCTCATGGGTTTCCAAATGAGTCGAAGATGCCTATAGACCCTCTCCAAAGGCTCATATGTTGGAATACATGCTTTCATGACGTTGCACAAGCCTTGGGACACCTGGCAAGTGTGTGGTGCATCTATGGGGCCAGTTGGGCATAGTGTACCAAATGCATCTTCCTCATCCAAAAGGTGGATCTCTAGCAATCTCCGAATATCCGTAGGGATCAATGGGGTGTTGTCTACTGTTGTGGCAGCCCATGGCTCTTGACACACACCTTACATGTGGCAATGTAGCCCTCGTGAGGATTAGGACCCTGTATAGGGAGACCAAACCCAAAATGGACATCATTTGCAATCCTATATAAGATCCAATGCGTCCCCTAGCCTTCCATCACAACAAATCATTAAAGTAATTGGGTAAAAGAGCTTAGAAACCATGGACAATAAGTGGACACTTCATAATGGCGTGCTCTTCCATAGTGGGCTTTGGGATGTGCTAATGTCTCCAAGCTCCAAAGGGGGTTAGCCAAGTACCTTATTGGGTGGTTTCTTCCTTTAGAGGGGATAGTAGGTCCAAGATCTATCCCTCAAATGGTGGTGGCATATGATCAAGATGTGAAATGGAGTAAGGAATGATAGGGACAAACCTGGGCCACATATAAGGGCATAGGGGTAGCTAGGAAGAGTGAAGCCCACACCTGGGTATGTAATGTGTAGGAGGGAGCAATCGTGGTACATGAGGTGCCTCGACCTTGATTTTTCCACCCTTCTTTATATGCCTTTTGCCTTCTATGATTTTTCTTTGAATAATTGCTCGAGGCTCAAAGGACAAGAGCATGATGTATAAGATATAGCAGTGAATACCCACATTTTGGTAGGGCGATTCATTTCCCTTCAGAGGTTGGGACAATCATGGGTTCCTGGATGATAAAGGAGGCTCATTTAGGGCCTATGGAACCAGGTTGATGGCCATGGGAATGGGGTAGAGCTCATGTATTGGCTTTTGCCCACGTGATGGATATTTTTGTCCCGGCCATCTTTTGAATTTTGTGGTACATTTTCCTGTTGAATGTGGCCATTTTTTCTCTTTCTTTTATTTTTTAGTTCCTTCAACCTCCAAGGCATTGTTCCAAGCCTGACCTAAGGTAGGGGCAAAGGAAAGGGGAGGCTAGCCCTATGTGGACCTAGTGAGGGGATGTGTACCCAGGTGGGAGAGAAGATGAATGGGGTTATAATGAGTGGAAAAGGGGCGATGTAGGTGGATATGGGAGCAGGACCATGCAACCAAAGTCGGGGTTTCCCAAGGAGAACCACCCTAAAACCCAATGGTCAGTAAAGGAGATCCCACTAGACTAAAGTGCAAGGGTAACATCCAAAGAGATCAAGGGGACATAAGCACAAACTAATTCCACTCTTTTCGCCGAATCCCCCCATCAATCCATGTTCAAAAGTGTCCATGTTAAGTAAACCCAATACTCAATTACCAAATGACAAGACATACCTTTAGGTTCGGGAGGCCCACCTTCAAACGTACGATCAACACAAATGGGTGAGGGACCACATGGCTATCCTAGGTGGCGAAGAAGTGGCTCAAAGAGCTAGCTAAGGGCTGCAAGGCGCTGTTGGCTTCCTGTTGAGATCCATCATGCAAAAAAAAAAAAAAAAAAAAATCTCCTAGGGATATCACCCACAAAGTAGCGGGTAACAAATCGTACTAGCTATCGTAAGTTGGTGGGTTCTCTAATGTACTTGGTAAATACGAGACCTGATATATGTTTTGTTGTAAATGTTCTTATTCAATTTTTAGTTGGAGCCTCGTCATGACCATTGGATAGCTTCCAAGCATATCTTGAGATACCTACGTGGCAATATACATCACTGCCTAAAGTATGATGGAAAGGAAGTCAAGTTAGCAGGGTTTACTGATTCCGATTGGGGTGGCAGTGAGATTGATGGAATGAGCACTACCGGTGGATGTTTCAGCTTGGGATTTGCAATGATTTCATGGATGAGTAGAAAACAAGATCTTGTTGCGTTGAGTTGTGCTAAAGCGGAATATGTTGTTGCATGTGAAGTAGGAAAATAAGTTGTTTGGTTAAGAAAACTAATGTCAGATTTGTTTGGAAAGCCTTTGGATCCTATGATGATAAATTATGATAATCAAACCAGCATCAAGATGAGGTTGTGAAGCTACAATATATTCTGACAGATGAATACGTAGGTGATGTGTTGATGAATTCTCTTCCGAATGAGAAGTTTGAATACTTTAGAACCATGCTTGGATTGATTGATGTTACAAATTTAGTTGATAGGGATATATGAGGCACCTTATGGCAATATGCTTGGGAGAACATTTGATCGACCTATGTGTTGATGTCTAGATCCTAAAGTAGGGAGGGTGGCGTTAGTCATGGAGCTTTGACCTTGGATACGCACCTAGAACCCTGGCTTGGTGATAGAGCTTAAAAGCCTGATGGTACCTAGAGTGGCTAAAGCTTGAGCTCACCTTAGTCCCTCCCGATTATAATACCCTGTTTAGGTATCTAATTTGTAGCATTGAGTGTGTTATAACTCTTCATAGTTCATTTCATTTTGAGATCTTCCATGTACCTTCATATGTATGTAATTATGCATACCTCCCTATTTAAGAGGGAGTGTTGAAGAATGTAACTAGTATCGGTCTCCATAATTATACTTGTCAAGATAAATTTTATTATTAAAGAAAATTACTTATTAAAGCATGGGTTTCATGCTCGGGTCAATGTTTTCTAGGTAAAAGCCTCCATTGAAGGCTTCTAGTTGATTCATTTGAGTCGTTGTCACTTTTATTAGACCCTTCTGGGGCTTTTGTACCATGTAAAAAGAATTATTTTTTAGTCAAAAAGGTTCTTTGTCACCTCCACACCAAGTCGGGCCTGTTCCCATGAAGTCGGCCTACATTAGGGCTCTTCGACCCAACAGAAAGGATATATATAGAGAGGCAATTCGACCTATTTGGAGCACTCACTCAACAAGTTCGATCTTCAAGGAAGAAAAGGAAAAAAGAAAGTGAGGTAGCTGGAGAAGGATGAAAGATGTTGGGAAGACCTTATATAAGTTTTTGGGCTACCTGTCTCTCACAGTGCGAAGTTTATGGGCAATTGTTAAGGCCGAAATTCTGTTGTTGGGAGCCAAAATTTTGAATTGAAGCTGCTACTGGGAAGTTATCACTTGGAAACTTTGACAGGGATCATCTATTGAAGGGAAGGGTTGACTTGGTGGTTGGAGGAGGCCTTTGTCTAGGTCTAAGAGGTCTTGGATTGTCTCATCTTGATTTGAATCTACAAGTGGAAGAGTTGGATTGGGTTTTCCCCTTGAAGGGGTTTTTCTCTGGTTGATGAAGGGGTTTTCTTTGGTTGAGCACCTACATCTTGTGTCTCTTGTTCTTGTGGTATTCATATACATTTAATTTGGTAATTGCATGATGAAAGATAAATTAATAAAGAATTAAAATAAGCCAACATAACTCACAAGTAATTGTCAAAAAATAGGAGTCAAACCCTAATTCCTATAAGCATTGATTTCTCAACAGTAAAGACTCGGTGAGCATTTCCTTTCTCAAGGAAAATATGTGGTGAAACTATTGGAAAGATTTGGAATGGTAGAATGCAAGTCCCTGGCCACACCAATCGAGATGAACTTCAAGAAGTTATGTGGAGATGTTGCTGCACCTGACTTGTCAAAACCCTTTGAGTATCGGAAGTTGATTGGGTTATTAATGTTCCTTGTGAACACTTTTCCAAACATATGTTTTGAAATTAACACTTTGATGTAATTCATGACAGAGCCTCTTCATGCACATTCGTTTGTTGCCAAGCACATGTTGAGATATTTGCATGGGACAATCAATATTGGTCTGAGATATACTACCGGAGATGTGAGACTACATTGATACACCGATGATGACTAGGTTGGAAAAGTTATTGGCTTGAAAAGCTCATCAAGGGCTTGTTTTAGTTAGGGTTCCGCCACGATATCTTGGATGAGCAGGAAGAGGAAGTCCATAGCTTTGAGTACGACCGAGGCAGAATATATTATTGCTAGCATGGATAGTTGTGAGGCAGTATGGTTTAGGAGGCTCTTTGGAGAGTTGTTTGAGCAGGTATGGATACGACCGTGATATATTGTGACAACATGAGTGGGATCTGATTAGTAGAGAATCCTGTGTTTCATGACAATTCCAAGAATATTGAGATGAAGTATCACTATATACGACACATGGTGCAGAGAGGATCCATGAGACTCCATCATATTTTGACTGATAAATATATAGAACACATACTCACCAAGGCTTTGTCGAAAGGGAAGTTCCTAGCCTTCAGAGAGCAGCTTGGATTGATGGATGTGATCCTCCTGGGTAAGGGTCCTGGCTAATTGAGGACATTGAACTATGCTCTTCCCCCCTGTTTGAGCTAACATGAAGAGGAATTGAGCCAGAGAGGTCCTGGGGTTGAGGGAACTCTGGACAATAGGATAATTGTGATCCTTACCTCACGGTAAATCGTATCCCACCTATTTTCTGGAAATAGGTGGGATCCTTACCTCATGGTAAGTAGTATCCTGCTTATTGTCATCTTTGGGACTTGACAAAGTATACCCTAGTTGGCATCCTACCCACAAGCTGGGCTTGTTGGGATTGTTTCTCCCCATTTGGTCAATAGGTGAACATACTTGGGATAATTGTGATCCTTACCTCTTACTAATTAGTATCATGTCCAAGTGAGAGGATGCAGGTGTTCTACGACAGAGTCTAGAGGGTTAAGTTGGGAAGATCAACGAACAATAGGATTGTTGTGATCCTTACCTCCTAGTAAGTAGTATCCTCCCTATTGTTTTGATAATAGGATAGTTGTGATCCTTACCTCCTAGTAAGTATTATCCTGCCTATTGTCCTGACAATAGGATAGTTGTGATCCTTACCTTTCATGGTAAGTCGTATCCTTTTTATTGTCCTTGGATAGAGGGTGGTAGCTTGAGCTCCTGTATGATGTCATATTCTTCTTCTTTTAGATTCAAGATTGTTCAACAAATGAGCAGAGATGAGTAGAGACGACATCTGACTTGATGACAAGACATTTGAGATGGGTCATATATTGTTGAAAAATCAGAAAGGCAAAAAGATTTTCTTATCTTGATAATTACTTGTGATATTCTTATGTTCTTATTAACTTTCTTGTGTTCTTCTTTAACTTAGTTCATCAGGCAATTATCAAAACTATAACACAAAGATCAAGGACACTAGATGTAGGCGAACAGCTAGGGCAAAACCCCTATCTAGGGAAATACCCAGTCAACTCTTCCTTCAACAATTTTCCTGAGATAATCCAAGAATCTAGACACAGACTTCCTCCAACCACCAAGTCAACCCTTCCCTCCTTTTGTAGATGATAACCTTCTAGCACTTTCTTCGACCTAGAGCAACAATAGTAGCAACAACACTTTGATCTAGTAGTAGTAACTTCAACCTAGCAACTTCGACCTTGATGCAACAACTTCGACTTTGATGCAACACTTCGACCTTGAAGCAACATTTTGACATTGAGGCAACACTTCTTCCTAGAAGCAACACTTCGGCCTTGAAGCAACACTCCATCCTAGAAGCATCACTTCGACCTTGAATCAACACTTCATCCTTGAAGCGACAACAAAACTTTGACCTAGATGCAATACTTCAATCTTGCAGCAGTGGACCAGAAAAGCCATACGTGAGAGAGATATATTCCCTAGAAATTTCGATCCTGCATTTCCTCTTCTCCTTCTTGCAACTTCACACTTTTTTGCTGCCTCTTCTTGGATATCGAACCTGTGTGAGTGATGGTGTTCCAAATGAATCAAACTGCACTTATATATACCCTTTTCTGGAGTTCGAATTCCTTTATGTAGGCCGACTTGAACATGTAAGAACCGACTTGGCATGGAGGTGACAAAATCATTTTTGACTAAAAAATAATTGTTTTTACATGATTCAAAAGCCCAAGAAGGATCTCATTAAATGTACAATGACTCCAATGACTCAATATAAATCCTAGAAGTCCTCAATGGATACTTTGACCTAAAACATGATGGCCCAAGCATGAAAACCATGCTTTAATAAGTCATTGTAATAATAATAATTATTTTTTCTTTCTTTTGATAAATACATTTCATGAAGACTGAACCTAGTTACATTCTTCAACACTCCCTCTTAACTAAGGAGGTATTCATAATGACATATACAAGTACAAGGAAGATCTCAAAACCTATGAACTATGAAGAGTTTAGGCACCGCAATGCCATGAACTAGATTCTTAACTAGGGTAATCTATCCAAGGTCCTCAAACAGTTTAGGCACTCACGGTGTGATGGACTAGATTCTTGACCATGGCAATCTATCCAGGTCCTCAAACAGTTTAGACACTCACAGTGCCATAGGCTAGATTCCTGACCAGGAAAATATATCTGAGTGGGACTAAGATGGACTAAAGCTTTCAGCCTCTCTAGGTACCATCAAGCTTACTTGCTAACCATCAACCTAGGGATCCATGTGTGTAATATAAGGTCAGAGCTCTATGACCAACGCCACCCTCCTTACTTGTTGAAATTTGATGACTAAAAAGTTTTTTGCAATCCCAAACCGGTTTTAATTTCACCTTATCACTCCCATTCAGTTAAATCCCCTTTCCCATAAACATAGATTCAACATATAGAATTCTAGAAATGAAATTTTCAGATTAAAACACATGGGACTGTCAACACACGCTGAAAATAAATATAGACATAAACATGCCAACAACACATAAAAATACACATGGGTTTTGTTCAACTTAGACCCAGGCAAAACCTCTTCAATCTTCTCCGGGGAAAACCTGTTAGAGAGCTCTTCAAATTTATTTATCTTTCAAGTTTAGGAATACATTTGCAGACAGAACAAAACAGAAAAATACAACTTATCTCTTCAGCCCAAAACTCCTTGAAACAGTGCCCACTTTGCCTCGATTTCCATGCCTACTTGAAGTTGAAAATATGTATTGTACGGATACAAACTGTACTATACAAATTCTACACAGACTGTAGGGATTTCCGTACTGTTGTACAGATTTTAAAAAAAATTCAAAAACTTCTCTCGAACTGCATGTAACTCACAACATTAAATGAAGTCCGTACTATACCTTTTCTTGTCTTCTATGCCTTGATTTATGTGCCCAGCTTTGCCCAAAAATCACTCCTTCAACTTGCTGCAACAAATCAGAACTTTTCTCCAGCCCTCAGCCTCCTTTCTCCAATCTACTCATGAAGAATGAATGCAACCTCTCTTTTCTTTTCCCCCTTTTGTTTCCTTAAATGACTTTTGGGCAACCCTAAGATCCAATGGCTCAGATTCATTTAGATCAAGGGATGAGAATAAATGTGAATTTAATTCTCAGTTTCCATTTTTTAACTCACCCATTAAATAAAGTACCCACATTGTACTTTATGTCTAAAATCACTTTTCACTTTACAATTTAACATTGACTCTACCACTTATAAATTCAGTTTCACTTTATAAAGTCGCACCTAGGAAAATAATTATTTTGGACACTTTTCCCTAGGTAGAGACTAACTCATGAGAAACCACTTGTCCAAGGTACACTAAAAATCAACACTCCCTCTTACCGAGGAAAGTGTTTCTCACCACACCCATCTTGTCCTTGAAATGGACATGCTTGCCACTTGGCAAGGACTACGTGAGAACATCGACCACCTGCTCATTTGTCGATATATACTCTAGCTTCATTGCCCCCTTCTGAACATAGTCCCTGATTTAATGATATCTAATGTCAATGTGTTTTGACCTGTCATGAAAGATTGGATTCTCCTTGAGTTTAATGCAACTCTGATTATCACAGTGAATAATCGTCGGTCTCAACTCTTGATCAAATAGGCCATACAACAACTTGCGAAGCCAAATGGCCTCACAACTAGCCTGGCTAGTGGCCATATACTCAGGCTCAGAAGAGCTCAAAGCAACTGACTTTTGCTTTCGACTGCACCACGACACAACTACCGAACCCAATCTGAAGCAATACCCTGAAGTGCTTTTCCTGTCAGAAGCACACCCAGCCCAATCTGAAACTGTGTAACCTACCAACCTCACTCCATCTCCCCACCTATAGTCCAGACCATAATCAACAGTGCCTTGCACATAGCGAATAATGTGCTTTGTAGCTACCCAATGCACCTTCCTGGGCTCAACTATGAATTGGATAAGTGTGTTCATTGCAAAGCATATATCTGGCCTAGTGTTGACCAGATACATCAAGGACCCAATAAGCTGCCTATACAATGTGGGATCCACCAAACTAAAATCTGAAGCATGAAGCTTCTTCCAGTTGGTGATCATAGGTGTAGACATGAGTCTACAATATGCCTTGTGAAATCTACTCAACACATGCACAACATACTGCCCCTGCCCCTGCCCCAGAAAGATATACCCCTCCTCCTGCCACACCTCAAGCCCCAAAAAGTAATGCATCAGCCCAATGTCCTTCATCTCGAACTCCATAGAAAGATCATCACTTGCAACCACTAATCAGTCTCTTTGCCCCAGTTATGAACAAGTCATCAACATATATCACAAGAATGAGCGGATCATCCCCTACAACAACGTAGTATAGGTTCGGGTCTGCATCAGTCTTTGTGAAACCCATCTGCTGCAAGTAAGTATCAATCCTCGAATACCAAGCTCTCGGAGCTTGCTTAAGTCCGTAAAGTGCTCGCCTCAATCGACATACATGGGTCCCCCGCCCAAGTACCTCAAAGCCCTGTGGCTACTCAACATACACCTCCTCCTCTAAAACTTCGTTAAGAAATACAGTCTTCACATCCATCTGATGGATCTGCCAACCCATTTATGTAGCAATAGAAATAAAGGACCAGATAGAAGTGTACTAAGCTACGAGATCGAAGGTCTCATCATAGTCAACTCCCTCTATCTGTGAGAACCCTTTAGCCACAAACCTCTCCTTGAACGTCTCAATGCTGCCATTCGCAACATGCTTGATCTTGTAGAGCCACCTGGAAGTCACAACTGACTTGCCCTCAGGCCTAGGCACAACATCCCAGACATTTTTCTTAATGATAGAGGCATACTCCTCCACCATAGCCTCTCTCCATACCTCGTGGCTCGCAACCACCTCATAGCTATTAGGCTCAGAGTCAACAATGTTGGTAGCCTTGGCTACATAACTGCAAAACCGCTCAGGTGGCACACTCCCCCTGTTCAACCTCTTCAGAGGACCAATAGACTCTGCTTCCTTCAAGGTGTCTTGAAGCCACTTGGGCCTCTTCTTCCCTGAAGAAGCTTTCCCGTAGAGAAACTCATCCTCTGCGCCCCAATCTGGTGAACCTGAAGGTTTGCCAACTGACCCTGGTGTGCCTGTACCAACACCTGTCCTCAAAGAACCTGTGCCTGTGTCAGTTGAAGTTCCATGTGAACTTTGTACCAGTGAACTCCCTAAATAAGTGCTTGGTGAACTCGCCACTGGTGCCCTAGATGTCAATGAGACTGAAGTACCTCTTGTACCAGTCGATCCAGAACCTTGAGATCTTGCTCCCTGTACCTGACCTCCTTGTTGAGGAGAAGTCTGTGACTCTCTCTCATCATACTCACGTGATCTCCGATATGCCCTCTCCTCCTCAAACTGCACATCCCTGCTAATCACCACTCTCCATTTAGAAGGAATGAAGATTTGACAGGCCTTCGAAGTCTCGTTGTAACCCATAAATATACCCTTCTCTTCCATGGGTTCCAGCTTCGTCCTCTGCTCCTTGGGGATATAAGAATATATGAGACATCCAAAGATATGAAGATGTCCCACATGATGATTCTCTCTAGTGACAGCCTCCTCTCGAGTCATATTCCCCAATCTTCTGTGAGCATTGTTGTTCTAAGGATAAACAATAGTATTGCAGGCCTCAGCGCACAAAAACAAAGGCAACCCCTGATCACGAATCATCGATCTAGCAGCCCCAACAATAGCTTTGTTCTTCCTTTTAGACACCCCATTCTGCTAGGGGTTGTAAGAAACTATGAACTCTCTCCTAATGCCCTCCTGTGCACAGAAGTCAGAAAACCCACCATCGGTGTACTCACCACCATTGTTTGACCTCAAGCCCTGAATCTTCCTACTAGTCAACTTTTCCACAAGAGCTTTGAACTCTTTAAAGCGACTGAAGACCTCACCCTTGGTATTCAGGAAATATATCCAAGTCCTCCTAGAGCAGTCATCAATGAATATAACTGTTAATTTTTGCAGATGTTCTATGCCATTTCAGATTAGGGCACAATACTGAAGAAGATAGAACATGCTAATAGATCAATAGAAGACAAGCCAAAACAGAGATGATGAATGGTGGCGTTACGGCGATCAGCAGGATGCTTCTACCAGCAAAGTCTCTAATAGGTCATTCAGCCAAGCGTGTCACACGTAACCCAGAACAACCCAAACAAAGAATACGTAGCTCCAATGCCATCCAAAGAGAGAGAATTCCTCCACACCAATGTGTGTCAAATGAACTCTAAGTCTCTCCAATATATAGGAATCTTTGGGGGTGTGTGACACGTCCTTTAAGACATTTAAGTCTATATTTTATTCCAGGCCAACCTAGCACATAAGTGGAATAAATTCAAAGTACATGTTCTGCTCATCCGATCGAGATGATCTTTAGATCAATCTTACACCTCTCCGAAAGAGGAATCCAATAAAAATATTGGGATCGTCATCTGAGTAGCACAACTCGGAGTTTGGACCTAGTTGTCCAATTTTAACACTCCCTCTCAACTAGGGAGAACTCCGTCCACTAGTGCAATCCAAACATCGTGCATCATCCCGCCGTAACTTGCTTTGCTGGCCTCTTTATTTCGGAACAGAAGTGGGTCAGTCACAATGACATCATCCCCGGCTGACAGATTCAACCCAGAGGTTTGAAACCTCTATAGGACTCACAAAGAGTCTCCAACCAACTCGGAGTTGGTTCATCTGACCCAAAGTCAGCAGGAGGTTCGAAACCTCACTAGACTTGATCAGTTGCTAGCCTTTCCCATCTCATTGGCCAAATGAGAGGTACTTCCCATGAGCCCTGAACTCAATGGGTAGGATGCATACGGGGCATAGATAATGAGAGGTGAACCAACTCAATAATCACAACGGTGGGGTCCAAGCACACCAACAAGGTTCGGCAAGCCTAGCCTTGTGGTTGCTCATAGCTCCAAGAAGTTGTCCCCAAAGCTCCCCAGAGCTCCCAGAGCTCATCGTCCAACAGGACCCTCAGAATAGGGTCGTTCCACGATACCAAGATTCTCACGGAAGGTTAGGAACATGACCTTCCCCAAGGGCATTGTGAGAATATCCGCAACCTGCTCATTAGTTCCTATATGATCGAGCCTTACGGCGCCTCGCTGTACCATATCCTGGATAGTGGTACCAGCCATTGTCATCCTTGGATCGATCGTGGAACACGGGATTCTATGACAAACGAATCCCCCTCTGGTTATCACAAAGGATAACGGTGGCATCTAGCACATGCTCAAACAGCTCACTAAAGAGCTTTCGCAACCAAGTGACTTCACAACAGGCCATACATGTTACAAAGTATTCGGCCTCAGCGGTGCTCAAGGCTACCGAATTTAGTTTCCTGCCCGAAGCAGATCTACATGTGAAGTAGCATCCAGATGTGCTCTTGCGATCCACCACATTGCCAGCTCAATTGGCATCAGTACATCCATGGAGTGTCATACTCTCGGCAGTGTATCTCAGCCCATAGTCTATCGTGCCTCAGAGATATCTCAAGAGTTTCTTGGCACCAACCCAGTGAATGTTATGATCAACCAAGTGTTGACTCAAAGTTTTCACTGCACAACATACGTCCAGATGGATGTTCCCTAAGAACATCAAGGTCCCTATGAGTTGACGATACTTAGTAGGACGGGCCCAGCAGCGCTGCCACTCAACTTCTTAAAGTTGAGATCCATCGGTGTCGATATGGACTTACAGTCCATCATACCAGAAGCTTTATAGTGTATTTTCCTTGAGAAAGGAAAATCTCGCCAGGTCTCTGCTAGACCTCCAGGCCTAGGCATCAGTCCTAGGTCCTTCATTTCGAACTCAGTAGCGAGCTCCCTCTTACACTGATGAATGAGAGGGTCAGCACCTGTCAGGAAGAGGTCGTCCACATACAGCACCAGAATGAGAGGCTTCCCCTGGACAACCTTGAATTAAAGGTTTGGATCAGCATTACTTCGAATGAAGCCCAACTTCATCAAGTAGCTATATATCCTCTCGTACCAAGCTCTGGGTGCTTGCTTCAGCCCATAGAGAGCTTTCTTCAACCTGCAGACATGGGTGTCCCTATCCTAGACTTCGAACCCCAGAGGTTGCTCAACATACATCTCTTCCGTTATTGCATCATGCAGAAATGCGGTCTTTACATCCATCTGATGAAGACTCCATCCTTGCATAGCAGCAAGGGTTATGATCGAATGGTGGTATATCAGGCCACAGGTACAAATATGTCATCATATTCTGTGCCTTCTTCACAGGCAACGGATCTTGCCTTGAACTTTTCAGCACTTTCATCAGATCCGTGCTTGATTTTGAAGCGAGGTGACAACAGCTTTGATTTGTGGTCTAGGAAACATATCCCATATATCACCCTTGTATCCTTGCAGATTTAGATACTTTATAGCTTCTTCAAATGATCTAGGCTCATATTGTACTCATGGCTGCTAGATACCCCAGGTATTTATATGGCTTCTTGGTTGTCCTCCGGAATTTCCCCCTCTGAAGCCATATGTCTTTGAGCCATGAGGATCTTCTTTCGTCCAGCAATGATATTGGCTCAGGAGTATATACAGAGATGTATTCTCCCTCTTAATGCCATCTTCTCTTAATTTGACTTCTCTGGTGAGAGAAGACATTTATGTCAAATGAGGCATCTCAGGACACCAACTTGGAAAGAGGACTTAATCTTCACGATCAGAAGCCATCAATAAGCTTTCTTGATCATGGTTCAAGATTCCAACGTGTCGAATCTTTGTGAAACACATCTTCTTGCTACATAGGAGTCTATCTGTCAGCACATCCAACAAGGAGAATATATCAACACGGCTCGGCTTGTTAGAATCTGTTATTCGAGGAGGTCTGTTGTAGCTTCCTCAAGCAGCCCTCTTCACTGTGACCCACAAAACTAGGAATCCAAGATGATTCCTTCTCTCATAATTCTGCACTTGAGAGCTTCATCTACTACATCTGACATCTCATCCAGGGCTGCTTCTTATTTACAGATCCTTCTTCATGACAGTCCATGCAGATCCAGCACAGTCATAATGGTACTCATGTTCATCAATGTTTCTTTTCCAATCATCCAACATGACTGTCATTGCACACGAGATAAATGTATGGCCCAAAACAGGAAAGGTGTATACCTTAGGCAAGCCATCAATGACCTTAGCGCTGAACCAAAGAAACTCATGGAATATTGAGATGCAAGGAACCGCTGCAAAAAAAACAGAAAACCGTCACCACAAGAAGAACAATGACTAGACCGTCATTCTGTGAACTGTCAGTTTATTTCTCCAGAAGTGCCGTCATTTCTATTTTGAATTCTCTGAAGAAGCATTCTTTGCATACAGGGTTGAAGGAGACATGTGCATCATTGGGTATTTCAATTGCACTCTTGAATTTTCGGAGAAATACATCATTCTCCCTATTATCTTCTCTGATTCTATCTGATTTATTCAGATTCAGAAGATCCATCCACTTTAACGGGAACATTTGTAATTTTTGGCCTCTGAGAGCAACAAAATCAGAATCCTCAAATTTAACTCCAATCTTCTCGCTTACTGTAATTGTTTCTCGGATATCTCTCCATATCTATGACTGAAGGGCGAAGATGTAATAGAATTTATGAGTTGCAGAAATTGTCGGTAGTGACACATTTGCTACATTGATGAACCCATCAACACCATCTGCATTGTCAGAAAAAAAAATAAAAAAAAATTCTCCATCCCTGTACATTGACATGACGCAAGTGTAGTCGCTGGAACAGTTCCATGATGGTAATTCTTCCTTGCAACCAAACACTCTCCGCAACTTAGACCTCTTTGAGCCTGAAAGAATGTCAAGACACACATGACGTCCCAGAATTTCAACTCCGCAACTACGCTTGTCGCCTATCATGCGCTCGGAAGATGATGTTCGGCGAACCCAAGATGGGTTTTCCTTTCCTGGATCGATCAGCGTTGTTCTCCGGATAATGCCTCTTCTGGCCATCATAAACACAAATAATAAAACCTCGGAAAAGCTTCCTCCCCGTCTCCCCGTTTTGTATCAAATTCAAAGGGAATTGGCAGAGAAGGTTTCGTGCGAACACGGCACCTTGCACTTAAACGTTCATTGGTTCATAGCACCGGGGGTAATGCGATATCGCTGGAACTACTGAGTATTTCGATTGCGCCGTTGGCGACGTCCATGCATGCAAGTCGTTGATTCTCGGTCGCTCTTACGCCCACAGATTCTGAGAAAATTTCACGGCTTCCTTCAACAGACAAGACCTAACCAGAATTCGATCACTGCTGATTTGGACTTTTAACGGTTCTACGACGATGATGATGCTCAGCAATACACATGCCAACAACAACTTGGCTTCTGGATGGTTTAAAGTACCAGGGACTTCTGAGAAAAAATTTCGTGGCAGCGTGACCCTGAATTTGACCTGCGTTGCGGCCCTCTCTTCAACTTCGGACTTTAACAGTCGTTCAACGCAGTTGACTCGTCTTAATTCAAATGTCAGAAGAACAATGATAGCGGTGTGCCCAGGTATATTCAGCCCTTTACGTGACCGATTTGCTATGGTTTCCAGAAGATTTTTCGCACATCAAATATCTTCTCCCACTGAAGCATGAGACTCTACGAATTTGTAAACACCATCACTTCTGCAGTGGATGCGGAGTTTGTCACCCACATCTATGGCCCTCGCGCGAAATTTGATGCTTTCATTCCCACAGAGAATGAAAAAACGAAAAAAAAAAAAAAAAAACAGCATCCCCAATCTTACTCTCACCGCAGAGATTTGGTAAAAAAAATGTCGTCATACACAGCGCCCAAGCATCTCATCTCAGAATTACAGGTCGTTTGATTCTTTCTCTTTTTCATCTAGCACTCGGATGTAAACACATAGCAAACCACTTTTTCTTTGTCTGCGGCAAAGACTGACGAAAACAAAACTCCAGACGGCAAGAGAAGATTCTCGATCGATTTACAATCACATTCGCGGAATGCACTTCAATTTTACAGTCTCGCTATTGATCCGATCGGAGGCTTAAATCCCAAGGTAAACCTTCGTGAATCCTCATGGAGAACCATTAAAACCTTCGTTGTTCTGTTCTTTAGTTTCTCTACAGAAAATGGTTCTACACAGGACTCGCACTCCAAAAACAACGATCTAACAAACCTTGCTGCCTTGAATATGTCCTTTCGTTTCCTTAAACATAATACTTGATTACTTTAAACCCTTACTGCTCCTCGCTATCACAGGAATATATCCGCTACCTCAGGATAATAATTCGATGTTTCAGGAATTGATGCTCCTATGAACAGCCACAAAGAATGTTTCCCTTCATGCTGAAGGTTAGGGCACAGAACAGCTTCAAAAACAGCACACGCTATCACTTGCTGTGGTGGTATGGCCTGCGGCCTACCACACAGCCTAGTTGTAGCTTATGGCTCCTTTCAAACAAGGTTTTCAGCCTATACAATAAGCCCCAACAGACTTGATATGGACTTTGTCTTCTTCTCCCTCTGATACCATGTTAATTTCTGCATATGTTCTATGCCATTTCAAATTAGGGCACAATACTGAAAAAGATAGAACATACTAATAGATCGATAGAAGACAAGCCAAAATAGAGATGATGGATGGTGGCGTTACGGCGATCAGCAGGATGCTTCTACCAAAGAAAACTTCGTGGCAGTCATTCAATGCTTTCGTGTCACACATAACCCCAGAACAACCCAAACAAAGAATACGCAGCTCCAACGCCATCAAGAGAGAGAGAATTCCTCCACACCAATGTGTGTCAAATGAACTCCAAGTCTCTCCAATATATAGGAATCTTTGGGGGTGTGTGACATGTCCTTTAAGACATTTAAGTCAATATTTTATTCCAGGCCGACCCAGCACATAAGTGGAATAAATTCAAAGTACATGTTCTGCTCATCCGATCGAGATGATCTTTAGATCAATCTTACACCTCTCCGAAAGAGGAATCCAATAAAAATATTGGGATCGTCATCTGAGCAGCACAACCCGGAGTTTGGACCTAGTTGTCCAATTTTAACAATAACGTAATACTCATAACCACCCAAAGACACATGAGATATACGACCACTAACATCAATATGAATCAAGTCTAGTATACCTGTTGATCTGTTGTCGCTCGCTGGGAACCATGAACTCTCTCCTAATGCCCTCTGTTGCTCACAGAAAAACCACCATCGGTGTACTCACTACCATTGTCTGACCTCAAGGCCCGAATCTTCCTACCATTCTGCGTTTCCACAAGAGCTTTGAAATCTTTAAAGCAATTGAAGGCCTCACCCTTGGTCTTCGGGAAATATATTCAAGTCCTCCTAGAGTAGTCATCAATGAATATAACATAATACTCATAACCACCCAAAGGCACATGAGACATACGGCCATTAACACCAGTACGAATCAAGTCTAGTATACCTGTAGATCTGTTGTCGCTTGCTGGGAATGGTGATTTGGTGTACTTGCGCAAATCACACCCTCTGCAGACCTCATAATGCTCGACACTGAAATCATGAACTCCAGTAGTGATCTCCTCCAGTGCCATAAATTGCACAAGTCTCTACTGTTGGTGGTACTAGTGTGAGTGCTCCCAGATGTGCTACTTAGCAATGCTCCCGCTGATTGAAAACTTAACCTGTATATTTTCCCAGAGCGGACTCCAATCACTTTGGCCGAAGTGATGGACGCTCCCCTAGGATGCATCAATACCTGCCCCCCTAAGAAAGTGACGTACCCCTTCTCCTCCATAGCGGACACTAAAATCAAGTTCTTCTTCATCCCCAAAACATACAAAACATCCATGACCTTCAAAGGAGGCAAAGACTCCCTCTCAAAGGTCACAGTCCGCACACCAACAGTTATCACAATGCGATCATCTCCTAGTACAATCTCAATATCAAGTGCCCTCTCTGCAAGCTCTGAAAAGAACTCCCGTGCACTTGTCATATGGCAGGAAGCCCCGCTGTCTATGTACCACACATCGGATGATGTACTCCTACTAGATGTAGAAGTAATAAATGCAAAGTCCCTGTCAAACTATGAAGCAAACTACTCCACCTCAGAGCTGCAGAACTCTTCTTCCCCTTGTTTTTCCTCTCAGGACACGTCGCAGCATAATTTCTCATCTTCTGATATGCCCAACATTTGACTTTGGACATATTCGTATCTTTCTTCTTCTTCTTCTCCTTTCCCTTAGCCCCATCTAATGAGGCCCCTTTCTTGGCTTTCCCTTTGTTAGCCCCATCTAATGAGGCCCCTTTCTTGGCTTTCCCTTTGTTAGCCCCATCTAATGAGGCCACTATCAGTCTTTCGTATCGCATGCTATACACAATCATTCTAGAATCTATCCCAATTGGGAAGATTCTCCCTAGAGGTAACAACATTTCTAAAGACCTCCCAAGACTTAGGAAGTCCCGCTACAACTATACTGATTAACTCTGTGTGTGCAACTGCCTCAACAATAGCAGTGAAATCATCGTGTACCTGTTTGACCTTGCCAAGATAATGAACTACACTTTCAACATTTGTCATCCTGATGTTCTTGAATTGTTCTTTGAGTACCATCTTCCTGCTCTCATTGGTACTTTGATATAGAGTGGTTAGAGCTGTCCACATCTTATATGCATATGTGTTTCCTCTCACCTAACGAACCACATGATCCTTCAGACCGTCCATCAAAATCCTTTTTTCCTTTGCATTATTTTTTGTGAATTCAGTAAGTTCATCTGCAGCAGTAGGAGGTACAACCTCTTGCCGCACTATGTTCGAAATTGTTGTCTCCTCAAACACTGTTGGAATTCTATCCTTCCAAACGGCATAGTTGGATATCCCATCCACTCTGTCCTCTATCCTTAAGAACATGGCCATGACTGCTGTCCAAAATTTACAAAACCAAGAAAATGGAGAAATGAACTTTCCAACACACCTTGTTGTTCGAAAAGTTTAGTTCGTGTGAAATTTCACCTTGTTGTCCCAAAATATTAGTTTGTTGTCCAAATTGAGTTTGTTGACCAAAAATTTAGTTTGTTGTCCAAACCATTGTTTCTTGTCCCAAACTACTGCTTGTTGTTCAAACTACAATTTTCAGCCTGTAGCTCTGATACAATGTTGAAATTTGATGACTAAAAAATTTCTTGCAATCCCAACCCAGTTTTAATTTCACCTTATCACTCCCATCTAGCTAATGCCCTTTCCCATAAACATACATTCAACATATAGAATTCTAGAAATGAAATTTTCAGATTAAAACACATGGGACTGTCAAGACATGTTGAAAATAAATATGGACATAAATAGACCAGCAACACATAAAAATACACACACATTTTGGTCAACTTAGACCCGGGAAAAACCCCTTCAATCTTTTCAAGGGAAAACCTGTTAAAGAGCTCTTCAAATTTATTTATCTTTCAAGTTCAGAAAAAATACATTTGCAGACAAAACAAAATAGGAAAACTTATCTCTTCAACCCAAGACTCCTTGAAAATCGTGTCGACTTTGCCTCGATTTCCATGCCCACTTGAAGCTAAAAATATTGTTGTACGGATACGGACTGTGAGGACTGTACTGTACAATTTTTGTACGCACTGTATGGTTTTCCATACCGTTGTACGAACTGTACAGATTTAAAGAAAAAAAAAAAAAAACTTCTCTCGAATTGAGTGAAGCTCAGAACATTAATTGAAGTTTGTACTGTACCTTATGCTGTCTTATATGCCTTGATTTCAATGCCCAGCTTTACCCAGAAATCACTCCTTCAGAACTTTTCTCCAGCCTTCAACCTCCTTTCTCCAATCTACTCATGAAGAATGAATGCAGTCTCTCTTTTCTTTTTCCCATTTTGTTTCCCTAAATGACTTTTGGGCAACCCTAAGATCCAATGGCTCAGATTCATTTAGATCAAGGGATGAGAATAAATGTGGATTTAATTCTCACTTTCTATTTTTTAACTCACCCACAAAATAAAGTATCCACATTGTACTTTATGTCTAAAGTCACTTTTCACTTTATAATTTAACATTGACTTTACCACTTATAAAATCACACTTACGAAAATAATTATTTTGGACACTTTTCCCTAGGTAGAGACTAACCCATGGGAAACCAATTGTCAAAGGTACATTAAAAATCCACAGTTTAGACACCAGGGCAATCTATCCAGGTCCTCAAACAGTTTAGACACTTATAATGCCACAGACTAGATTCCTGACCAGGGCAATATCTCCGAGTGGGACTAAGATGGACTAAAGCTTTCAGCCTCTCTAGGTACCATCAAGCTTCCTTGCTAACCATCAACCTAGTGATCCAGGTGCGTAATATAAGGTCAGAGCTTTATGACTAACGCCACCCTCCCTACTTTTGGATCCAAACATCAATACAGAGTGTCGACCAGATGTCCTCGCAGGCAATGTGTATCACACACAAAGCCTCAACATTCCCGATTATTCAAATTGGTAGCAAATCCTCCCCGATCAAACAGATCGTTAACAACAAATCTCTCCTGATCAAACTGATTAGTAACAACAAATCTCTCTTGATCAAATTGATTGGTAACAACAAATCTTTCCCGATCAAATTGATCGGTAACAACAAATATTTCCCTGTCAAACTGAAGGGTGACAACAATCATATACAACATGCTATCAAACCTCTGAGAGATTTACCTATACAAACACAACCCCAATCAATAGCAATCTTTCAAATGTACATAAGTAAACACAAACCTCTGGGGTCTGTCAGACATCTTGATGTTGCTTCTCACTTTGTCATAGTAGGACTTAAAGACTTCCAAATGAATCTTGACAGAATATTCCTCAACCATACATCTTCTTTTCCTACTTCACATGTAACAACATATTCTACAAATAGATCCTTGTTTCCTTCTTTTAGGGACACCTCAAAATGCATTCTCCAGTTTCTTCTTTCAAGGTATCCATTATGACTATAATATGCCCTTCCTCTTAACTAGGGAGATTTCTTCTAACCAAGCTCCCTCTTAACTGAGGGAGATCAACTTCTTTTTATGACATTAGAGAATCTTTCACGGCTTCCATCCTTCTTGTCAAACTTATCTTGATCATCTTCCTACATCATGATTATCGATCAAATCAACTTCACTTACAAACATCTTCACCACCTTGAAGATTATGTACCTGCACCACTTAGATAGCAAGTACAACCAAATCCATAGAAGCATGAAGTTAACCTTAACAAAAGCATACAATAATGGAAGCTTTAGACTTTATACATCAAATACCTAGACTTAGTTAGGTTCATTATCAGCAAGAGGCTATACTTCTATACTTCAACTTATTTTGCTCAGGATTTGCTATAAATTCTAGATCCCATCATCAAAACTTAAAGCAACTCAACCAGGATATCAGTCTCATTATATCAAGGGATTCAATATTTCCTTCAAAGATATGACAAACTCTTCTATGACTTATTACAAACCCTCGAAGCAATTCAAACAAGTAATGCATCTAACAACTTTCAAAATTCATATGCTAGGCTTCTATTAGGATTTAGTGAAAACCCTACATTCCATACATGAGACATTAAACTTCAACAATCAAAACCAATCACATCATAATTTAAGGTTTCAACAACATGACCAACTTCTACTATGATTTGTTGTAAACCCTAGATTCATCATCAAAACAATATCAAATTTTCACTGGTGCTTAGTTACAAACCCTATGACTTATGACCATCAACAATTAGGTCAACACTTAGGATTTCATCATCATGCACAAGCATATCATAACAACATATATCAGGCAAGCCCAATGACACAAATATCAACATATTAAAGTTAGACATATAACAAACTTTATCAAACGAACAAACATATACCTAGGGTTTCATTCCTAGGACATCATCTCAAATAAGGGTCTTACTTATAAACCCTAAGAAACCCTAAAGATATAGGGTTTCAATACGTAACACAAAAAAGAACCAAATTTACCGAAACTTCATAGGTTTGGGATTTTAGACATCACCATCCAACCCTAACAGATTAAAAACCCCAAACATGGCATTACCATCAAACATCAAAAACAACATTTTCTTAGATTTCATCAATAACCCCAAGTAGGCTAGGGTTTCACACATTATCATCGACATACTCTTAATTTAGGGTTGTATAGATAACCTTTGAGGGTTCTACAAGAATGATCAAAGATATGAGGAGGGTAGATTTATCAAAAGATTAATCACCCGATCAAGAATCTTTATGATTCAAGAGAGCTAGACACTTCAATGTTAGTAATGTAGAATATATTATCAAAAAGAATGAATATATCTTATCATGAAGACAACAAAGCTTATAGTCTAAGGCATACCTTTGTTTCTTAACAAACCTTCTAATTCCAATGCTTAGTCTTGTGAGGTCTTCTTCATAAACCTTGAGCAAATCAGCAGGCCTTTCCTAAACAAGGAAATTATGAAAATAAATGTGATTAGCATTTAATAAAAACATAACTATAGAAAATATGGAAACCAAATATAAACGATAATACAAGGAGTGAGATACTTATCTATGGAAAGTGGTGATGACTCCCTCTTAATTCCTTCCTTCTTGGCCCTTTAGACTTCTTGAAAGTTCCTTTCTTGTGATGAACGGAGTAGTCATTTGAAATTTTCTCTTCTTCACTCTCCTTGTTGATTACTAAAGATCTTTTGACTCCTTGACTGCATGCATTCCATCTACCATTAGGCTCATGGCCAAAATCTTTGTTTTTCTAAACTTTGCTTTCATTGCTTCACTTGATTCATCTGTAGGCTTCTTTTTCCATTTGATGCTCCTTCTAATTGTTTCTCTCCCTTTTAAGAGTTAAACATTGTTCTTGGAGATAGTAAGCTTATTTCCTTATATGATTCCCTCTGATGACCCCTTATTCAACTTCTTGAGATTCCTTATTCTCCTTTCAATAGATCTTTAGGTTGCCTTTTTCTTCCTTCTTCACCTTAGCTTTGATAAGCCTTTTAAGAGGTCAACTGATGTCGTAGGGCCTTATAAGAGGCATGTCGAGATCCATGAGAGCCATAATGATGCATGGTACCTATCAAAAGTGTTGGACAAGGGGGTGGCCCCTCGTTCTCCAAACAATAAATTTGTGGTGCTCCCTATGGATGTGGGGGCACACAAATGAACTCATGGGCCTCCAAATGAGTCGAAGATGCCTGTAGACCCTCTTCAAAGGCTCAGATTCTAGAATACATGCTTTCATGTCGTCGTACAAGCCCTGGGACACCTGCCAAGTGTGTGGTGCACCTGTGGGGCTAGCTAGGCATAGTGTACCAGATGCATCTTCCACGTCCAAAAGGTGGATGTCTAGCAATCTCCAAACATCCGTAGGGATCCATGGAGTGTTGTCTACACACACCCTACATGTGTCAATGTAGCCTTCTGGAGGATTAGGACCCCTTATAGGGAGACCAAACCCAAAATGGACACCATTTTCAATTCTATATAAGATCCAATGTGTCCTCTAGCCTTCCAGCACAACAAGTAATTAAAGTAATTGGGTAAGAGAGCTTAGAAACCATGGAAAATAAGTGGACACTTCATAATGGCCTGCCCTTCCATACTGGGCTTTGGGATGTGCTAACGTCTCCAAGCTCCAAAGGGGGTTAGCCAAGTACCTTATTAGGTGGTTTCTTCCTTTAGAGGGGATAGTAGGTCCAACATCCATCGCTTAAATGGTGGTGGCATATGATCAAGATGTGAAATGGAGTAAGGAGTGACAGGGGCAAACCTGGGCCACATATTGGGGCATAGGGGTAGTTAGGAAGAGGGAAGCCCACACCTGGGTATGTAATGTGTAGGAGGGAGCAATTGTGGTACATGAGATGCCCCGACCTTGATTTTTCCACCCTTCTTTATATGTCTTTTGCCTTTTATGATTTTTCTTTGAATAATTGCTCGGAGCTCAAAGGACAAGAGCATGATGTGTAAGATATAGCAGTGAATACCCCCATTTTGGTAGGGCGGTTCATTGCCCTCTAGAGGTTGGGACAATCATGGATTCCTGAATGATAAAGGAGGCTCATTTAGGACCTATGGAACTAAGGTGATGGCCATAGGAATGGGGTAGAGCTCATGTATTGGATTTTTCTCACGTGCTGGATAATTTTTCCTCGACCATATTTTGAATTTTGAGGTACATTTTTGTTAAATTTGGACAACTAGGTCCAAACTCCATCTTGTGATGCTCAGATGAAGATTCCAATATTTGTATTGGATTCCTCTTTCGGAGAGGTGTAAAATCGATATAAATTTGATTTTAATCTGATGAGCAGAACATTTATTTTGAATTTATTATTTATAATAAATTTAAGTGCAGGTCGGCCTTAAGGTTTTACACCCCCAACAGATGTGTCACACACTTCAATGATGGATATAAATACAGTCAACGTTGGAGAGCTTTTCACTCATCTCATCCACACACTTCTCATTATCTACAAGCATTTGAGAAGCAGTTTCATCTCCCGCATGAGAAGAAGGACGAAATCTACTGCAGCTAAAGGACGAAATTTACCGCAACAAATTTTCTGCAGTTAGGGTTTCTAGGCAAGTTTGACCAGCATTGACTTTGGTCAACACATGGTCCGTTTGAGCTGAACTTTTGTGGAGAATTCGATTTTTGTAGGCCGTACTCATTGGCACAAAAATTGAGGTCAAAAAGTTGACCGAAGTTGGAGCTGCGTTGACTTTCTTGTTGCTGCCCTGCGTTGACTTTTTCTGGACTGCGTTGACTTTTTTGGGGTTGACTTTGAGTTGACTGGATAATTGATTTGAGGACTGTTGTGACACATTTTGGGTTGGCCGACCAAGAAGACTTTGCTGGTTGAAGCATCCTGCTGACCGCCGTAACGCACCAACACATTCTCCTGTTTTTGGTTTGTCTTCTATAGATCCACTGGTATGTTCTATCAACATTTTACTTAACTATTTATGTGATTTCTGTTATAAAAGTAAAATTGCATCAAGCATAGAACATCTACAAAAATTTACATGGTATCGGAGTTGAGGTGAAGACAAGCCCTAACTTATAGCAATCACCAACTGAGAAAAATGAGTTCCATAAGTTATGGCTTCAAGGAGGATGACATGCTGACTGGAAGGGATGACTTCCGTGCTTAGAAGATGATATTAGATCTCAAATTGGAAGACCATGATCTCATGGACTATGTATTGGGTAAGATACAAGAACCTCCATCCACTGCTACTGCTGCTGCTAAAACCAAGTATAAGAAGGGGGAGATCAAAGCAAAGCTAATGATCAGGGAATCCATACATAAAAGTCTGGTTGCCTACATATCTGAGTTAGGCACATCCAAGGAGATGTATGATAAGCTAATACAAATGTTCAAAGTAAACAATGCAAACCAAGTGCTATTCTTCAAGAATCAATTGAAGAATCTGAAGAAAGGCAGGGATGAGTCTGTCCAAACATATTTTCTGAAATTGACCGAGATCGGGAACAATCTGCTGGCTATTGGGGAGACAATAGCCGATCGTGAGATGGTACTCACCGCACTTGGAGGGCTCCCATATGAATGGCAAGTATTCAACACTACCATTCTCAATAATAATACAATTCCTAACTTTGACAAGCTACTGTCAAGATGCATGCAAGAAGAGACAAGAATAAAGGAATACGAAAATGACAAAAATGCTGCCTACGCTGCTCATTCTAGAAAGAAGAACTCTGATGGTCCTAATAACAAAGGAAGAGCAAGGGCCCAAGGAAAGAAGGGAAAGTGTTTCACTTATCATAGGCCTGGTCACTATGCTAGAGAATGTCCTTTCAAGAAGGATTCTCTCGATAGTGACGACAACAACAACAACCGGAGAAATGGAAATCAAAGAAACGACAAGTCCAAAGGAAAGAGGAAGGCTCCCTCTGGCGGAAACAATCAACCTTTCAAAAGGTCTAGAAACTCCAGGTATGAGGAGTCAAATGTTGTTGATAAAAGAAATGAATACATTCTTGTATCTGCCCTCTCTACTGCATCTCCGCCCGACACTATGGATGTCTGGCTGATAGATAGTGGTGCCTCAAGACACATCACTGGGTTCAAGGAAGCACTCTCTGACATGGTTGAGAAGGATACTAATCTGGAAATTATCCTTGGATATAATGCCACATATCCCGTGAGAGGGACAGGGACTGTGACCCTCCACTTGTCTCAAGGACAGGTCCTACATTTGCAGGATGTACTCTATGTACCAAAATTGAAGAAGAACCTTGTGTCTATATCAGCGATCGAAGACAAAGGCTTCAATGTGGCATTCACTGATGGAAAGGTGCGCATGTGGAAGAAGAATCTCAAGGAAGCTATCGTGATTGGTTTTAGAGTTGGAGCACTCTACCAGGTTGAAGGAAGTCGACTAGGAGCTATGACATGTGATACTATCCGACAAACTGAACTATGGCACCGAAGGTTTGGACACCTTCATTACAAGGCCCTTCCCGAAGCAAGGAAGGTGGTCACAGGGATGCCCGATTTTGGAAATAATCATGAAGGTGTATGCAAGGGTTGTGCCGAAGGAAAGCATACAAGGGGACCTTTCCCCTCAAGTGTCACAAAGACATCTGATATTTTGCAATTGGTCCATTCTGATCTATTTGGTATGCTACCCGTGACATCCCTGCAAGGATGTTCTTACTATATGACATTCACTGATGACTTCTCCCGCAAAACCTGGATATACTTCTTGAAGAAGAAGGATGAGGCTTTCATGTGGTTCCGTACCTTCAAAGCCTTGGTGGAAAATATGACAGGGAAGAAGATCAAGATCTTGAGGACCGACAATGGCACTGAATATGAGTCAAATGAGTTCAAGGACTTTTGCAGAGAAGCTGGCATTAAGAGGGAGACTATTACTGCCTATACTCCTGAGCAGAATGGCGTTGCTGAATGAAAGAACAGGACCATTGTGGAAGCTGCCCGTGCTATGCTATGTGACCAGGGTCTACCAAAGTTTCTGTGGGGAGAAGTTGCGAATACTGTTGTATACATTCAAAACCGATGCCCTCATTCCGCCCTGGACTACAAAACTCCCGAAGAGGTTTTCACTGGTAAGAAACCTGACATCTCACATTTTAGAATTTTTGGATGTCCTGTTTATTTTCATGTGCCAAAAGAAAAGAGAAGTAAGCTGGATGCTTCTGGAAAGAAAGGAATGTTTGTGGGCTACAGCGAAACCTCTAAGGCCTATAGAGTCTATGTACCTGGTCAAAGGGAAGTAGAGATATGCCATGATGTCACTTTTGACGAAGATGCTTCCTTGAAGAAAGTAGTAGATCTTCCGAGATCTGAGGAAAATCATGAAGCAAGGCCTGGAAATCAAGAAGAACTGCAGGATGAGACAATGCCTGATGTTGAAGGACCAATGGACCCAATCGATCCATCTCCTTCATTGAGAAAGAGACCATCATGGCTCAGGGACACTCTCGAAGATGCTGAGGGACATGCTGCCCCGAGGGGGACATTCCGAGAAAGCAAGAAGCCGTGTAGATACCAAGGGTATCTGGTTGCCATGAGTACTATTGTACAATCTGAACCTGGATCTTTTGAGGAAGCCGTAAAGCATCAAGTCTGGAAGGATGCTATGCATGAAGAATATGAGTCCATAATGAAGAATGATGTCTGGGATGTGGTTCCAAGACCAAAGGACAAATTAGTTGTCACCGCGAAATGGCTCTACAAGATCAAGCATGGACCTGATGGAAGTGCTGAAAAGTTCAAGGCAAGATTTGTTGCCCGTGGCTTCTCTCAAAAGGAAGGAATAGACTATGATGACATATTTGCACCTGTGGCACGATATACCACCATTCGATCAATCATAGCCCTTGCTGCTACGCAAGGATGGAGTCTTCATCAAATGGATGTCAAGACCGCTTTTCTACATGGTGCAATAAAGGAAGAGGTGTATGTGGAACAACCTCTGGGATTTTAAGTTCAGGATCGAGACACTCATGTCTGCAGGTTGAAGAAAGCCCTCTATGGGTTAAAGCAAGCACCCAGAGCTTGGTACGAGAGGATGGATAGTTACTTGATGAAGCTGGGCTTCACTCGAAGTAATGCTGATCCGAACCTTTACTTTAAGGTTGTGCAGGGGAAGCCTCTCATTCTGGTGCTGTATGTGGACGACCTCTTCCTGACAGGCGCTGACCCTCTCATTCATCAATGTAAGAGGGAGCTCGCTGTTGGGTTTGAGATGAAGGACCTAGGACTGTTGCACTACTTCCTAGGCCTGGAGGTCTGGCAGAGACCTGGAGAGATTTTCCTTTCTCAAGGAAAATACATTGTGAAACTTTTGGAAAGATTTGGTATGGTGGACTGCAAGTCTGTGTCAACACCAATGGAACTCAACTTCAAGAAGTTGAGTGGCAGCGCTGCTGGGCCCGTATTGGCAAATCCTACTGAGTATCGTCAACTCGTAGGGGCTCTGATGTTCTTAGTGAACACCCGTCCAGATATATGTTTTGCAGTGAACACTTTGAGTCAACAGAGGGTTGAGCCTCATCACTTTCACTGGGTTGGTGCCAGGAATCTTTTGAGATACCTTTGGGGCACGATAAACCATGGGCTGAGATACACTGCCAGGAGCGTGACACTCCGTGGATATACTGATGCCGATTGGGCTGGCAGTGTGGTGGATCGTAAGAGCATATCGGGATGTTGCTTCAATCTTGGTTCTACTTCGATTTCATGGATGAGCAGGAAGCAGAAGTCGGTGGCTTTGAGCACCGCAGAGGCCGAATACATTGCATCAAGTATGGCCTATTGTGAAGCAGTTTGGTTGCGAAAGCTCTTTAGTGAGCTATTTGGACATGTGCTAGATACCATCGTGATACTCTATGATAACCAGAGTGGGATTCGCTTGACCAAGAATCCTGTGTTCCACGACTGATCCAAGCATATTGATATCGGGTACCATTTCATCCGGGATATGGTACAGCGAGGCGCCGTAAGGCTCGATCATATAGGAACTGATGAGCAGGTCGCGGATATTCTCACTAAGCCCCTGGGGAAGGTCAAGTTCCTAACCTTCCGTGAGAGACTTGGTATTGTGGAACGACCCTATGATGTGGGTCTTGTTGGACGATGAGCTCGAGGAGTTCTGGGGGGCTTTGGGGACAGCTTCTCGGAGCTATGAGCAACCACAAGGCTAGGCTTGCCAAACCTTGTTGGTGTGCTTGGACCCCACCGTTGTGATTATTGAGTTGGTTCACCTCTCATTATTAGTGCCCCATATACATCCTACCCATTGAGTTCAGGGCTCATGGGAAGTACCTCTCATTTGGCCAATTAGATGGGAAAAGCTAGAGACCAGTAGCAAAGATTGATGGACGCATCAGAGATTGTCGTACTCTCTATCTAGGATGTCACGGTCCAACCACTTGATCTGGGATCAAGTTTAGTGAGGTCTGGGACCTCTGCCTGACTTCGGGTCAGATGAACCAACTTCGGGTTGGTTGGAGACTCTTTGTGAGTCTGATAGAGGTTTCGAACCTCTGGGCTGAATATGTCAGCCGGGGGATGATGTCTTTGTGACTGACCCATTTCTGTTCTGAAATAAAGAGGCCAGCAAAGCAAGTTACGGCGGGATGACGCACGATGTTTGATTTGTACCGGTGATGGAAGTGTCTCAGTTGGAGAGAGGGGAGGTTAAATTTGGTAGCCTAGGGAACAAATCTACCTAGATGCTCAGATGAAGATTCCAATATTTGTATTGGATTCCTCTTTCAGAGAGGTGTAAAATCGATATAAAATTGATTTTAATCTGATGAGCAGAACATTTATTTTGAGTTTATTATTTATAATAAATTTAAGTGCAGGTCGGCCTTAAGGTTTTACACCCCCAACAGATGTGTCACACACCTCAATGATGGATATAAATACAGTCAACGTTGGAGAACTTTTCACTCATCTCATCCACACACTTCTCACTATCTACAAGCATTTGAGAAGCAGCTTCATCTCCCACGTGAGAAGAAGGACGAAATCTACTGCAGCTAAAGGACGAAATTTACCGCAGCAAATTTTCTGTAGTTAGGGTTTCTGGGCAAGTTTGACCAGCGTTGACTTTGGTCAACGCATGGTCCGTTTGAGCTGAAATTTTTGTGGAGAATTCGATGAAAATGTGATCATTGGCACAGTAAAATTGAGGTCGAAAGTTGATCCAAGTTGGAGTTGCATTGATTTTCTTGTTGCTGTCTTACGTTGACTTTATTGCAATGGTGCGCTGACTTTTCAAGCCATCCTAGTTGACTGATATTTGATTTGATAAGGACTGGCAGACACATTTTGGCTGGCCACTGGCTAGTTGACTTTGCTGGCCAGCATCTCCGTCTATCAGAATCAGCACCAACACACTTTCTCCCCGTCGTTCTGTCTGCAGATCCACTGGTATGTTCTATCAACATTTTACTTAACTATTTATGTGATTGTTGTTATAAAAGTAAAATTGCATCAAGCATAGAACATCTACAAAAATTTACAATTTTCCTGTTGAATGTGGCCATTTTTTATTTTCCTTTTCTTTTTTAGTTCCTTCAACCTCCAGGACATCATTCCAGGCCTGATCCAAGGTGGGGGCAAGGGAAAGGGGAGGCTAGCCCTATGTGGACCTAGTGAGGGAATGTGGACCCATGTGGGAGAGATGATGAATGGGGTTATAGTGAGTGGAAAAGTGGTGATGTAGGTGGATATGGGAGCAGGACCACGCAACCAAAGTCGGGTTTCCCAAGGAGAACCACCTTAAAACCCAATGGTCAGTAAAGGAGATCCCACTAGATTAAAGTGCAAGTGTAACATCCAAAAGAGGTCAAGGGGACATAAGCAAAAACTAAGTCCACTCTTTCCGCCAAAATCCCCCATCAATCCATGTTCAAAAGTGTCCATGATAAGTAAACCCAATACTCAATTACCAAATGACAAGACATACCTTTAGGTTCGGGAGGCCCACCTTCAAACATACGATCAATACAAATGGGTGAGGGACCACATGGTTGGCTCAGGTGGCGGAGAAGTGGCACAACAACTAGCTAAGGGCTGCAAGGGATTGTTGGTTGTCGTCCGAGGTCCATCATGCAAAAAAATTCTCCTAGAAATATCGCCCACAAAGTAGTGGGTAACATATTCTACTAGCTATCGTAAGTTGGTGGGTTCTGATGTACTTGGTAAATACGAGACCTGATATATGTTTTGTTGTAAATGTTCTTATTCAATTTTAGTTGGAGCCTCGTCATGACCATTGGATAGCTTCCAAGCATATCTTGAGATACCTACGTGGCACAATACATCATTTGCCTAAAGTATGATGGAAACGAAGTCAAGTTAACAAGTTTTATCGATTCCGATTGGGGTGGTTGTGAGACTGATGGAAGGAGCACTACCAGTGGATGTTTCAGTTTTGGATTTGCAATTATTTCATGGATGAGTAGAAAACAAGATCTTGTTGCGTTAAGTAGTGCTGAAGCGGAATATGTTGTTGCATGTGAAGTAGGAAAATAAGTTGTTTGGTTAATAAAATTCATGTCCGATTTGTTTGGAAAGCCTTTGTATCCTATGGTGATAAATTGTGATAATCAAAGAAGCATCAAGATGTCTAAAGACTTCGTATTTCATGCAAGGACGAAGCATATAAATAAGAAGTACAACTATATTAGGAGTTTGATTCAAGATGAGGTCGTGAAGCTACAATATATTCCCACAGATGAATAGGTAGCTGATGTGTGGATGAAATATCTTCCAAATAAGAAGTTTGAATATTTTAGAACCATGCTTGGATTGATTGATGTTACAAATTTATTTGATAGGGAGATATGAAGCATCTTATGGCAAGATGCTTGCGAGGACATTTGACCGACCTATGTGTTGATGTCTAGATCCTGAAGGAGGGAGGGTGGCATTGGTCATGGATCTCCGACCTTGGATACGCACCTAGATCCCTAGCTTGGTGATAGAGCTTAAAAGCTTGATGGTACCTAGAGTGGCTAAATTTTGAGCTCACCTTAGTCCCTCCTGATTATAATACTTTGTTTAGGTATCTAATTTGTAGCACCGAGTGTGCTATAAATCTTAATAGTTCATTTCATTTTGAGATCTTCCATGTACCTTCATATGTATGGAATTATGCATACCTCCGTAGTTAAGTGGGAGTGTTGAAGAATGTAACTAGTATTGGTTTCCATAATTATACTTGTCAAAATAAATTTTATTATTAAAGAAAATGACTCCAACTACCAAGATTAAAACTTCATTGATGGCTGAGATCTTATTTAAGTCGATCTGTGTGAGTTTCTAGATGATTCACACCTTTCTCAATTAATTCCTATTAATTAACCATTTTTCCTAAGTTAGAGACCTAGGAATTTTTTTAATTATGGTCAATTAATTTTATTGAGCCATCTGTAGGTGGAACTTCCAGAAACAATTTATGTATTTTGGAGAACTCCTTTGTTTTTGCCTCTCCACAAAGTCTCGAGACTAGAACACCATCCGATGCTACAAAAACTAACACTCCCTCTTAGTGAGGAAGGTGTTCTCTGCAACTAGTGTTGCACAACTGTTACAACACCCTATCTCTATAACATCGTCCATATATGTTGTTGATGTTTGGCCACTGTGACTGACTACTACTGCCTACCAACCACTGCACAACTCTTGTGTTGCATCTATGCTGTTGTTGACACTATTGTACAATTTGTACTGCTGTCAAATCCACATCTGCAGTGCAACTCCCTCTCAGTTGTTGTCGCTGCTACTGCAACTACTTCAACTGAGAAGCATCCAAAATATCGTCCCTGCTACTGTAATAGGTTCTCCACCATACCCATTTGTTCTGTGAAATAGATGAACTTATATCTCCCTAGAGATTTTGCGAGTATATTTGCAATTGCGAGTATGTGGAAACATACTGTAGTTGGACCGCTCCACACTACACACATTATTTGATGAAGTGTCATCAAATATCTATGTGTTTCGACCTGTCTTGAAACATTGGATTCTTAGAGAGCTTGATGCAACTTTGATTATCATAGTAGAAATTGGTCACCTCCATCCTCTGCTTGAACAAGCTTACTAGCAGTTTTTGAAGCCATATAGCTTTGCATGTAGCTGTGCTCACCGCCATATACTCTACCTTTGCAGAGCTCAACGCTATTGACTTTTGCTTCCTATTGCACCAAGATACGATCCCTGATCCAACGTTGAAGAAGTACCCAGAGGTACTTTTACTGTCTACTAAACTGTCTGCCCAATCTGCATCTATGAACCCACATAGTCTGATGTCATCTCCTCGGGTATATTTCAACCCATACTATATTGTGTCACACACATATCTCAAAATGTGCCTCGTTGCTTTCCAATGCATTCTCCTTGGCTCCACTATAAATTGACTGAGAGTGTTGACCGCGAAGCAGATATGTGGCCTAGTTTTGACCAGATACAGGAGAGGGCCAATGAGCTGTCTACCTATACAAGGTGGGGTCCACATCCTTGTCCTCTGATGCAGCTATCTTCTTCTAGTTGGTAATCATGGGTATAGACATGGGTCTACAATCTTGCATCCTAAATCTCTTCAGTATTTTGTAGCATATCTCCCTTGACCAAGGAATATATCCCCGCCTTTTTGCCACTACTAAGCCTAGGAAGTAGTGCATCAACCCCAAATCCTTCATGTCAAACTTTGTTGCTAGGTTCTTGTTGCGGTCCTCTATAAGCCCTAATGACCCTATCAAGAAGAGGTTATCCACATACAACATTAGGATGAGTGGCTCATCCTCTACCATCAAGTAGTAGAGATTGGGATCTGTGTCACTCTTAACGAATCCCATTTGTTGTAAGTGACTGCCAATCTGACCATACCATGCCTTGGGAGCTTGCTTGAGCCTGTATAGAGCTTTCTTTTGCTTGCACACATTTGTGCCTCTCATGAGTCTCGAACCCCTCTAGTTGTTCTATACACACCTCTTCCTCTATCACACTGTTTAAGAATGTTTTCTTGACATCCATCTAGTGAATATACCAACCCATTTGTGATGCTAGAGATATGATTGACCGAATAGAGGTATATCTGGCAACTAGGACGAAGGTCTCCTCATAATCTATTCCTTCCTTCTGCACATACCCCTTTTCCACGAACCTAGCCTTGTACTTTTCTACGTTGCCATCTGCAGCATACTTGATCTTTGTAGATCCACCGAGAACCTACAACCGACTTTTCCTCAGGCCTCGACATCCCCTCCCATACATCATTCATCATGATAGAGTTGTACTCCTCTACCATGGCATCTACCCACACCTGATGTTGTGCGACTTCTTGAAAGTTGGAAGGCTCTGTAACCTAAGCCACCAATGCTTGGTACCTGTTAGGATTCATCATGATAGATTTGTACTCCTCTACCATGGCATCTACCCACACCTGATGTTGTGCGGCTTCTTGAAAGCTGCAAGGTTCTGTAACCTGAGCCACCAATGCTTGGTACCTGTTAGGTTGTCTGTGCTCTCCCTTGTTCACCCTAGGAGCTCCAATGAACTCCTCTACATCTCTCAATGTTTGACAAACTTCTTTGTTGGTTTGACCACCAGTGGTGGGAGGTTCAACCAACTCCTCCTCATCCTGCCTCTGCTACTTCGTCTATTGTGAACTTACTGGATCCCTTACACTCGAGGAAATGCTAGTACTAGTCACTGTACTGGATCCCCTACACCTAACGAAATGCTATTACTGGTCACTGTACTAGATCCCTGTGACTGTCCCATTGGCAGTCCCACTGGCTGCCTCTGCTACCAGACCAATGGAGCTTCTACTGGCTGATTTTGATCACCTGCAGGCATCTCACGAGATCTCTTGAAAGCTTCGTCCTCCATGAACTTTATGTCCCTTTTCACTACAATCTTCCTATTGCTAGTAATGTAGACCTTGTATGCCTTTGAGGTTTCACTATTCCCAACGAGGAACCCCTTCTCTGCAGTCTGATCCAATTTGGTGTGCTTCTCATCTGGCACATGGCAATAAGCAATGTTGTCGAAGATCCTGAAGTGACTAACTTCTGGTTTCTTCCTTGTGAAGACTTCTTCTAGTGTTTTCTTCCCAATGCCCTATGAGGAGTCCTATTCTGAATATGCACCATCGTTTTACATGGCTTTGCCCATAGAAAGGTAGGCAAATATTGGTCATCTAATATTTTTTTTCCAACCCCAACTATAGTTCTATTTTTCCTCTTCGCTACACCATTCTACTATGGATTGTAAGGATTTTTCCACTCTCTTCTAATGCCTTCCTTCACACAAAAAATTGTGAAGTCTTTATAATTATACTCTCCACCATTATCTGAGTGAAGCACCTTGATATTCTTCCCTTTAATATTCTCCATGAGAGCCTTAAACTCCCTGAAATGATCAAAGACGCCATCCTTGGTCTTCAAGAAGTAGATCCATGTTTTCCTCGAATGGTTATCAATAAAGGTGATGAAGTATTTGGCCCCACTAAGAGCTCTAGTGGACATTGGGCCAAAAATTTCTTAGTTTATAAGTCCTAACACGCCATCTGTTGTACTATCACTCCTTATGAATGTTGCCTTAGCATATTTCCCAAGCACACACTCTCTGCACACATTGTCGCGTTCTGTGCCAAGTTTAGGAACACCTATTACTGTCTCCCTGAGCATCTTGAGTGCTCCATGGTGTAAATGTCCCATTGTCCTATGCCATAGCTCATTTAGTTCCTTCCCACTGCTATTGTCACTGCCTATAAGTGCCATTGGAGAATCGTGTTGTCACCTATACAACTTGTTGCTTCGAAGTCCAATATGTCTCACCTTCTTCCAACTTGGGTGTTTGACAAACACCTTCTTCCCTATGAAGTGGACATGATATCCATTATCCTGTAGCTAGGATATTGAAATCATGTTCATACCCAATCCTGGCACATGTAGTACATCTGTAGCACTAGTATTTTCTCTTCAATCCCTCTGAAAATGGATGGTACCTCTCCCCACTAGAGTACACTTTGTTTTGTTTCCCATCGTAATCTGGAATTCCATCTGCTCCTCATTGTAGTTAGAGAAATATTCTCTAACCCTTGTCATGTGAGCTGGCGCTCCACTGTCTATACCGGACACCTTGTGAAGTTTATCCTGATAAGCAATCGAATTCGTCCTCCAACTTGGAAGACAATTTTGAAGCCCCCTGAATATCAACTTTGTCCATGGCCATATTGGAAAATTCACTGAAGACTTCCTGAGTACAAATTTGTGTGTTATTTCTCTTCCACCTAGCACTGATTTTTTCTCTAACAATTGCTGCAAAACCCTTCTGTGCCTAAACAAGAAATCTGCTCAACGAAAATATTGTTCTGCTCTACCAAAATTTCTTCTCGACTTTACTGCTGCTTGTTGGAACTGCTACTGGACTTTGCGAATTTTTCCTACCACTTGCAATAGAAAAATCAAACCTTTTGCCCAACAGTTTGAACTGACTGACCAACCTTTGCACAAATCTAGAAATCGAGCTGCCAGATTCCCTTTGGATCTGGATGATTTCTTCCTTCCGCTTTTGAGCTTTCTGTCTGATTAAATTTTCTCTGATACAAATTTCACAATGAAATTTTATTGCAACAACTAGAATTAATTCTTTTAACTGTAAAATTAATTATGCAGTTCATTGCTACAACAACAACAAATTAATCACACTGCAATCTTCAGAAATAGAATATCGAGGAAAATAAAAATGTTGGATAGTGAGAAATGCTAGCACACACATAAAAAAGACACTGTTATTTTTGGACAAAGTCCCCAGGAAAACCCTATGTGGGAAAATCAATTGCAACAACTGAGGGTTTATATTGTTATTTGTAGCAGAAAATCTGAGTACAATAATTTAGATGCCAAACTAACAATCCAATCTAAGAAAATCATTGACAAAATTATTGTGAGGATTTTTCCTCACCCCACAGTTGATTTCAGCTCCAGAACTGGCCCCTTAGCAATTTCCACTTCCTTTTTCATCAACCATTGCATAGTTCTTATGCATGCCTTGTTTCTATTGCCTCTGGAAATTCTTGAAATCTGCACCTTTGCTTCTCTTTGGCTCTGGAACTGATTCGCTATTCCCTTTGATCAAAATCTCGACTATCGGCTACGAAATCGACTGCTCCTTCAGCTAGATCGAACTGCACTATTGTTGCTGCCATTGGAGAAATTTTGAGGTCTAAAATGGTCCTCCTAAGGAATATTATAAACTAATAGTGGAAGTAATAAAATAGGATTAGATTACATTATCAAATTTTAGAGGGAAAAAAGAAAAAAAACCCACTTTTTCGACTTATCTCCCTACGGTTTTAATCAAATTTTGAGTGGGAGCACTCGTTGGATGAAAAATTTACTTCTTCATCCAAGGAGTACCCATGTTGCATATTTTCGATGGACTCTGCTACACGAAAAATGAGAAATACATGAAAAACCTTGCTCATTTTTCGTGTAGAAGGGTCCATTGAAAATATGCAACATGGGTGCTCCTTGGATGAAGAATTAAATTATGCATCCAACGAGTGCTCCTGCTCAAAATTTGAGTAAAACTTTAGGGAGAAAAGTTGAAAAAACGACTTGAAAAGTAGGTTTTATTTTTATAACTTTTTACTATTTTACTCCAAATATGTTGAATCATCCCTCGTGGTTGACATCATCGTCTTGAATCCTATTGGTTCTTATAAAGTTGATTTTGGTTGTACATTTTTTAGGCCCATTTTTTACCTCTAAATTTCTCTAAATCTACGCAGTCCTTGCTCGGACCCTTTGGGAAAACTCGCACTCCCTCAATCTGAATCTCTGGAACTGGAGAATCTTCTTCCGGATACTGCTGACCTCTCCTGCCACCTGCTACTCATCCTCTAGCTCGACCTCCACTACTGAATCACTCCTGTTACTGGGAATTCGACCTACCTGAGCAATTGAGTATCTGCACCCATCTATTCTCCATCTACCCATCAACCTCTTCTCATAATCTCCAGTTGGGACTCCAACGACCAAGATTAAAACTTCATCGATGACTGAGATCATCTCCAAGTCGATCTGTGTGAGTTTCTAAATGATTCACACCTTTCTCAATTAATTTCTATTAATTAACCACTTTTCCTAAGTTAGGCTTAGGAATTTTTTTTAATTATGGTCAATTAATTTAATTGAGTCATCTCTTGGTGGAACTTCCAGAAACGATTTCTGGGTTTTGGAGAACTCCTGTGTTTGAGCCTCTCCACAAAGTATCGTGACTAGAACACCATCTGATGATACAAAAACTAACAATTTGGACACATATCATCTCTCTCTCCTCATTGGTTCGTACATCTGAAATTACAAGGTCATCTTCTCACATGTACGAAGGAAATAAGTGTCTTCTATTTTTTTGCATTGACTTTTTGTGATCAACCTTTGACCAATGTTGAGTTCTTGGAGTTTGAGCATAGTTTGAATTAGTTTGATTTAGCATTTTGGACTGTTTTTGGAGGCCACATTCTTTGGTAAAGAGATCGAGGTTTTCTAGGCAGTTTGACTCCTATTGACCGCAGACTTTGATTGTAGTTTTATTGCAATGTTTCTTCTCTCCGTTGACCAGGTTTGATTGAGTTGTTTTGGGACTGTTTTGACTTCATTTTGACCAGTATTCAAGGCTGCATTGTTGGGTAGTTGACTGAGCTCTTTTGTAGGAGTTTGATCATTGTCTTCAGGATTGGTTAGGGCATCTTTGAATATTGTTGACTTTGACAGAATTGCAGACTTTGACTTGTTGACCAGATTTGACTTGGAGGCTCATCTATTGGATATTGGTTGGTTGATCTCTCGGATGGTCAAAGTATTGACTTTGACTCTTTTGTTGATGAATTGAATCATTGTATCTCTTTGTTGAACATTTTATGACAATCTAATAAGAAGAATTGGTAAGGGTTTTCCCTGTTGTGGGTTTTTCCCTAGTGTTTGACCAAATTTGGTGTCTCGTGTTATTGCTCTTGATTGTCTTCTATTGTACATTGCATTTATTGTTCTATCTAGAATTTTTATTTGTTACTGGAAGACTAAATTGATTTGAAAGTGATTGTTTATTGAAGAAAATATTGGGCTAAGAATTTTTTACAACATAGAACAATGGAAATTTAACACTCACCATCTAATTCTTCCTAGATTTTTAGGCATTGTAGTCATTTATTTTTGTGATATTTGAGTTGTAAGTAGATTTTTTTGTAGCACTATTCCATCACTACGATATGTCTTAGATTGTCTAATCTAATATACGTAGGCATTTCATGGCTTTGTCCCCTTTGTGGATTAATGCTTGTATTTGATAAACATGTTGTAGGCTATTGGAATTTATTACAATGAAGATATTTTTCACATTATAATTCACACATGGTTAATGCGTTTGGGATTGGCTATTCAAGCTACTTGATTGTCCTTCCATAGGCCCAAGTGCATTTCATTTCTTTAATATAGGATTATATGAGACTACCATCCCCTCTTATAATACAAATTATTGTTCCTTTAAAATATTTTGAATCTTTCTCTATGATAGATATCTCACGACTTGTGATAAAGTTGCCCATTGGATAAAGGCTTAGTGTGGATGTACTTGTGATTACACTTATATCTCCTTTTTCTTTCCAGCGTTATATTTTGAAGTGCTAGGGATAATGTGCCTTACATAAAGGCTTAGTGTGGATGTACTTGTGATTACACTTATATCTCCTTTTTCTTTCCAGCTTTATATTTTGAAGTGCTAGGGATAATGTGCCTTACATAAAGGCTTAGTGTGGATGTACTTGTGATTACACTTATATCTCCTTTTTTCTTTCCAGCTTTATATTTTGAAGTGCTAGGGATAATGTGCCTTACATTGGAATATCTTTATAGTGGGACTGTGATGCAGGAGCATTAGGCAAAGAGAAATACTTTGTATTTTATTGAAACTTAGGGGTTTTTAAGTTTCTAAAAGAGCTAGATTTTTATGAATGATTTGAGTAGGTTTTATGTATTTTTAATTAAATATTGTAAATAATTCTCAAATGTTTGAGAATATGAGAGGATTGATCAGTTGAGGATGTAAAGGGATGAGAGATTTTTCTAAATATTAATTTAGAAATTAGTTTCATTAATTATGGGTGAGAGAGGATTCTTAGGGATTCAAGAGTGATTTTAGGATTTTGTTGAGAAATTGAAGGGATTGAACTTAAATTAGATCATTTTAAAATTGTATAAATTATCAAGTCTCAAAGGCATTGAAGATCAAAGAGAGAGAGTGGAGGTTGATTAGAGTAGAAGTAGGGCTTCTGCTTGTAAGCCTGCGGGCAATTGTAAAGGGCCAACGATTGGAAATCAGGCCAAGGAGAAAGATTGTTATGTAAGTACTGTGTATTAATGCAGAATTAAATTTTCTGAAGATTACGTCTCATTTCTGAGTTATGAGTTATGCAATTAAAATTGGTTGTTGATTGATTGATTGGGTGAATCACGTGTTTATGGTATAAAAAGGGTTTTTGAATCCTTTTGAATTTTTGAGTTATATGATTCTGTTTTAAATTGCATGCAATCGAATGTTTTACTGGGGCTGGATTAATACTTCACAGTTCTGTTAACAAATATATGAAGTCCAAGTAGATTTTGGAACGAAACAGAAGTTTATTGAAGTCCGACTTCAATACAGCTGGGACTGAAATTTTGAGATCGAGCATGTTTGAATTTTAAGTTGAGATGCTATTGTGAATTGGCATCGGATTTAGCAGATCTGTAGCATCAAGTAAAGCGGAGATAGACAAGATTGGAAGGTCGGTTTTGTGTTTAAAACCCATTGTATAAGCGTTCTGGTTCGATTGGCAAGAATCAATGTGATTCTGGCTGTAAAAGTTACCAATGAAGAATCTATGATGTTGCTGAAACACAATTTTCAACATAGAGAGCAATTCGTTTTGTTTGTTAATGTTGCTGAAACACAATCTTCAGCATAGAGAGCAATTTGTTTTGTTTGTTAATGTTGCTGAAACACAATCTTTAACATAGAGAGCAATTTGTTTTGTTTGTTAATGTTACTGAAACATAATCTTCAGCACAGAGAGAAGTATGTTTGAAAGGAAGCAATTCGTTTGATTACTGGAATCAATTTCTGTTTATGTATAATTTGATACGTCGATGTATAAAAGCCGATTTCAAGCTTTGATGCAGAGTGATGAATTTCTGGGTAATTCGAATTAAAGTCTGTGTAATTCGAGTTCAAAGCAATCAGAAATTTAAGCCTTGAAGAAGCAGTTTTACAGCCAACAAACGTAGAGCTCTAGCATATTAAAGTTCAGCGTTTCAGAAATTGCAGTTCTATCAGTTCAGTGTTGTGACAGGTAATCGATGGTGTTGAAGTCCTGTTTGCAGCGTTTTGAAATAACACAATTTCCAGTGAAAGTTCTGAAAAGTGAAGGAAGCTAAACGCAAGACTGGGTTGAGTCCGGTCGAAGATTCAAACCGAGAGCAGAGTCAATAGACTGTGATAGAGTATTAGCGCAGAGGAGATATCAATCGAAGGATCAATTCGATTGCAGAATGGAAGATGCTGCAGCATGGTAAATTGCTGGAGAAATGTGGATTGGAAGTTCAGCCGATTTCAGAGATGCACGCTGCTGGTATGAGCCAGCGCTTAACATTTGTATGGTGGCCCAATTAAGTTTTGATTAAATAAGAATTGAATAAGTGTGATTCAATTTAGAGCAGATTTGGTCGCTGGTGTTATTCTTCAAGGTAAGAGTAATCTATTCTAGGATAAATGTTGAGCTTCCGCAAAAGTTTATGAAATTGCAAGAAAGTGGATTTTCTTGACATAAAACAGGAATTGCCATTTTATATACATGGTATTGGGAAAGATTCTGGGTATTGCAGGGTTTTCCCTGCATCAGAATGGGATACCACCTCTAGTATTAAGAGGATTCTTCCTTGGTTGGCTTAGAGTGGGAAGGTTTTTCACCTCCAGTGGATGTTTTGGTTATTTTCCAAGAGGGACATCAATTTTTTTACGAAAGATTCATTCCCTCATTTCATTGTTAATTTCTCTCTCACCTTTATGGTAATTGAGAGTGGCAACTTCCACACAATGGAGATAGTAATGGGCAATTCAAAACATCCCTTGTCCAACATTCTTAATTTCTATACATTGGGATTGACCAATGTTCTTTTCCTTTTGATCTTCTCATGGAACTAAAAATTTTTAGTGTTCTTCCAAACAAGACTTAGTTTCTTTTATTCATGACTTGTAATCCTTATTCTCCAAGATACAATGGTCATGGTAAAAACATAAGTCTTCGTAGAAGATTATAGTTAAGATACTTGAAGGTATGTGAAGGCTTATAAAGTCTTTAGAAGTTTCGGGGTGTTTTGTCTTATTTTATAAAATTCATAGTAAATATGCTTTTGGCACTCATGGGCGTTGTGTTTTTTGCCATTTTCTTGCAGTATCCTCATTGGAGGGCTCACTGGGAACAATGATTGAGAGAGTTCATGAGTAAAGGTTTAGGGTTTAAAGCTTTGATATCCTCTTGAATAGTTTTATTAGAAAGAATAGGATAAGAAAAATTACCTAGATCCATTGTTGCTTGGACTAAAATTGGAATTGATTTTCAAGCAAAATATGCCCAAGCACCTTCTAGACCTTCTTCAAATGAAACTTTTGAATATTTTGTCATTCTTTTCCAGGAATTCTCTTAGTCATTTCTTTTCAAGTGATGACTTTTGTTATAGAATAGAGTGGTTTTTGCTAGAACATCACAAATTTTCTAGTTGACACACATTGCTTGTAGGTTTTATATACATTTTTTATGCTTATTTTAGTAGAGGATTCCCTTTCTCCACCTTGAACCTTCAACTATTGGGGGCACTCTTGTTTGATTTTCTCATCTTTTTCATCTTTGTTCGTGGAGCTTTTTCTCCGATATTAAATCTTCACTTATTATTTTTGTTTAATTGTTTTTGTTGGGTCCTTGGCTATCTATGGTCTTTCCCTTTTCTACTCTCGGTTTGTCTTTCAAGTCTAGGAGTGGAGGAGTCCCATGGATTCCATTACAACATTCAACTTGTTAAACCGATGATCTCACCCAAGTACAATGGGTTAAATAAACTAACTTTCAGGTAACTTTTGTGTAATGTGAAAAAATATCTCTTCATTACTTTTCTTTTACCTATATGCACCAGAATACGCTAACTAGGATCACATGAATGGAATATTGGAAATGAACTATTTTCTTTTCATTTGCAATGGGATGTGCAAAACATGTGAAGCATAAAACCAAATCCTAGGAAACAAACAAATTCTAAAGTCCTTGATCAATGAACCCTCTATTTTTTCCCAACTATGACTTCACTTGACCTTAGCATTAGACCTTGAGTCATTACCATTCCTTGAAGAGTATAAAATAGGTTAGCAATAACATTATATGTGACAAGTTTGGTGACTATCATTTCCTTGTAGTAAGTTCCAATCTAGTTCATCCTTTCGGTGGCTCCCTTTGGGGTGAACCCATTATCCATGGCTTGGATTTATTGTCGGTGTCTCGGAGCTTTTGTTGGACTTGTGGGGGAGTCACATGTTCATGGGGTCTCTTCTCTTCTTGGCATTGATCACTGGATGTGGATATCTTGGTAGAGGAATTACAAGTTTCATGCCTTTGGATCACTCTCTCGACGTGTGAATGCTTGTAATTTCATGCATTATCTTCTTTTTGGAGCATCCTAGTGTCTATGTATGATGGTGTTATATTGTTGGCATGTCACTAAGAGGTAGTGTTCTACATGCTCCTTATTTTGGATATGTGATGGGGCATACTTGTTGATTGGATAGAGGTAGCACTGTCTTTTTTTTTTGTTAGGTAATGTGAGTCCTAAGATGATTGGCACACCTAACCTATGGCTTGAGTATCTGTGACCTAGGGGCATCTAAGTTGTTAGAAGCACTCGGGGGGATTGCACACGACTTGGGCCACACCAGTGCTTAGCATGGCTGGATTTCTTTTCCCACAAAGTTTCGAACCGGTGACCTTTTCACCACGAAGTGCCTTAATAGAATACCTTGTCACCATCTATTCTATGCCCCGTGGGTGAGGTAACACATCCTTATGTCCCTTTTATGATTTTGTTAAGGTGAGGTTATTCATGTCGTTTTGGTGGGATTTCCATAGGTTATATAACTTAATATTGTAGCATTTGCTAGATATCACCTAGATTGAATGTGTTTAATAATGTTATTACCCTCATTGATGTGTTATTTCCTAATATTGGTTTGGGGTTTGGGGGTGGAGTACTGCATATAATTTTTGGTGATTTATCCCTTTTCAAAGGTTAGATGATGTATTGTGATGTGATTAGGTGGTGCACTCCATTGAGAAACCAATAGGCTTGTAGATTAGGGTTGATTTCTCTGTCATGATAATTACTTGTGAAAGTTTGTTGGCTTCATTAAATTTTATGTTCTTATTCATCAAGAAATTATTAAAAGTATGAAACATGAAGATCACAAGAGACAAATAACACAAAGATATAGGCTCCAAACTAGGGAGAAAACCTCACAAGGGGGAAAACCCAAGAAAAATTATCTTCTTATAGAATCAGATCAAATTGAGATATCCAAGACCCAAGACCAAGACTGCTACATAGACCCAAGTCAACCCTCTTTCAAGCCATCTTCAAATAAAGTCAATGCTGGTCAAATCTCTACATTCTGGTCACTTCTTAAAATTTCAGCCTCTTCCTGAAATTTTGGAGCCTTCAATTTCGGCCATGTATCGGCTCTGAAATACCACAGAAAATGTCGCACGTGTGGACAGATTAGGGCAGAAAAGAAACCTTTCTCTCTCCTTTGACTTTGCTCTCTCTCTTCTTTGACTTCTCTGATTTTCTTCTTCTTGCTTGCACATAAATCAAATTGGTTTTCAAAATGTGGAGCACAATTGCCAATATATAGTTGTTCGACCATATGAAAAGACACAACTTATGGGCTCACCGACTTGTCCATCTGCAGGGCTGATTTGGTCTTGTGGTGACAAAATTGACTATTTTGACTCAATTTTTTTATTTTTTTGTTCTTACAAATAGTCCAAATGGGACTTTGACTCATGAAATTTTTTCTTATTGACTCAATAAACCCTAGAAGCACGAATAACATGCTTTGACTATAAAATAATAGTAATAATTTATTTTTTCTTCTTTTTGCTTTTACATGAAATACATATTGATACAAGTACAATGATAATTATGAAGACCGAACCTAGTTACAGTTTCAACGCACTCTAGGTTTTGATTTGTATTTTGTTGTTATTATGGTTGGGGGATTTTGCTAGGGATAACATCTTTTAATTGCATGGTACAACACTTCAGTAGAGTGCACCCTATAACGATTCAAACTGTCACCTAAAGGTAAAAGTCCTAAGCCTAGCAGAAAAGCCAAGGAGGAACTATCAGGAAAGCCACCCACTTTTGCCTTGATGGCATTGCCTATTGCTTTAATGCCAAGGAGAATAGGCTCAGGAGGGTATTCCTGAGGGTTAAGTAATCTAGGTCGAGTAGTAGAAGGAGTGAGCTCTTCTAGCTAAGCTTTACTAAGGCAACTTGATCTTCCATCTCATAAGTGTAGGAACATCTTATGCCTGTGTGATTACCAAATTGTCAATATGAATAAGTTTGAAAGGTATTCAATTTAAATCAATAACAACTAGATCAACAACCAGTTTTATGCTTGAAGTTAAAAATTTGTTTTGCTCAAAGTAAAATTCAAGAGTTCATGAAACAAGATGTGATATCAAATGACACATAAACAACTCGTTATGCTTGACCAAAATGTCATTTGTAGGTTTGCAATTAAGTGAGAGTTATTCCCTGCACCCCACAATGATTACTTTTATGAACAATTCAACAGTGTTCAAAAGACATTAGGTGCAATATATTCTTCGGCATTCAAGCACATTTAGTTCTATGTAATAGAGCAGAATTATCATCACATCTCAGCAAAATATCTTAGAGATTGAAATGTCCCAAACATTAACTACAGGAGCCAATAATAAAAGACTCTAATAACCGTAATCAAGTGCACCAACAGTAGAATGCGTGAGGTTTAAGGTTGATGTGCTGGTTCTGTTCATGTATATGGTAGGCATGTAACAACAGAAATAGCCTTCAAACAATTGTTGAAGATGTTCCCAAATTACATCAATCCAACAGTGAAGAATAAATCATTACAAAGCACCATTGATTATAAAAGGCAAGAGCAGATTCTAACCATTTACAACTTTAATGCCTTAGGTATTATTTGCAAATCCTTAGACTCATTCAGAATGAGAATGAAATGCAAGTATCACAGTGTGGGAACATTAAACCATTTAAGCATTTAAGGGACAGGAACCATGTTCAAAGGCTAAATTATATCAGAATTCTCGCACCCTGAGCCTGTGAGAGGCCAGGGTTATTATGATCTCAGTATTCCTTTTTAGAGATGTCTTAAGTCAACTTTGGAATTGTGAAAGATAGCTCTAAGAAAACCTGACAGTGATGCCAAAGAACAATGATGGAAACTCAGAAAGTAACCTTAATGCTGTGTGCCTTTAAAAAGAGATATAAGAGAGCCTGAAGTTGACGTTATATTTATTAGTGCGTTTGGTTTACTGTTTGAATCCATGTGTCTTGTATGATACTCAGGGTTAGAAATAGCCCAGAAGATGTCGCAAGAATAGGCTATTAAGATAACTCTGGATATCGATGTCAGAATAATGACAGTAAATCTGGACATCAATTTCAGAATAGCTCATGAATAATGACAGTAACTCTGTGCATCAATTTCTGAACAGTGTTTAAATTTTAAATGATCCAGAGTGCTAACATTGGATAAGATAAATAGGGTGTCCAAACACTTCAGAGTTCGTTCCATATTATCGTAGCATATAAAGAAAACAATGTGATGCAAAACCCTAGAGTATGAATGTATAAGAACAGTATCAAAAACATGTTATTTTCAAGCAATGTTGCAAACATCACATTGGGATAAAATTGGGAAGGGTGAAAATATCAGTAAAAATCAGCAAAAATTAGCAAAGTTAAGATACCACCTAAATATCAGTTAAAAAAAAGCAAAGATCGACTCAGACAAAAAAATCGTGATTTTGTGATTTTTTCCGATAAAATCAGTATTTTTGCAACATTGATTCCAAGTACTACCAATTTTTTAGAGATATTGCAATGAAGTGATAGAAATGTAAATAAGTTGAAGGTTAGATCAATGGATCTAGAATAAAATTTTATAAACCCCAGTTATGCTAGAAGTGAATGAATAAACCGTTGAAAAAGAACCGTTAGCTTACAGATCCAAGTACAAAAAACCCCAGTGAGATATATAAAATGCGACTAGACCCACAAGGTAATGGATTTAAGCATGATTTACCATTATGTAGGCTGATTATAGATATTTACCATGAGTGAACCAATGTGCATCAACAAGATCTACGATGTGATATAACATGAAAAGAATGTAGATCTAACAACCTATATACAAAATTGAGTAATTAATGTTTGTTTATGGTAGCAGCGGATATGTGTTCTAGACTCTATGATGTTTAAGAGGCTAAAGAACATGAGATCTCCAAAACCCATAAAAGGTTTCACGAGATAAGACTTTGAAACACCTTAATTAATTAATTAACAAATAATTTAATTATTTTCTAAGTCTAACTTAGAAAGTTGGTTAATTAAAGTTAATTAATTAAGATAATTTGATTTTTCTCTAGAGATTTCTATTAATGGAATCAAAGTGATCTAATCCATTGATCGAGATTAGATCTTGGCCATTGGTTTCCCAACAAAAGAGTATAAAAGCAAGTCAAGGGCTTGGAGAAGAGGCATCGAGTGAGTTTTGAGTAGTTCGACTTACCCAATTTGTAGCATTCAGCAAAGGTGCAGTTGTAGCTAGGGAAAGCATCAGAGAGATGGCGCAATAGAGATTTGGGAGCAAAGATTTCGGAGGAAGATTTCCTCAGTATTCTAGTGTCCAAGAGACAAGAAAGAGGGAGGCCTAATTTTTGCAGAGGAGGTCATATAAAGCAGTGCAAATGGCTAGAAACCCAAGTGCGAGTTGCTGGAAGAGACTTTTTTTAGTTGCTAGTCGCTAGATTAGAGTCCCGGAGACAGAGCAAGCTAGTTCCAAAGGCAGAGAGAAGTTAGATGTCTCGCTTGGTGGTAGTTCCAGGGCTGTACGATTTTATTCAGCCATGCAATTCACATTTATGAGCTGAAGTGCAAGTTTCCAAGAGGAGGTGCGAGTAGGCTAGTAGAGGCCAAGTTGATTGTAGAGGGAGACAAGGGTGTGTTCCAGATATTTTGCCAGTATATTGTTGGAGGTCTGCCAGTTAGGCAACCGATTGTAATATTTCTCTAAAATTGCCGCATAATAATAAAAATCTCATCTACTGCTCTAGTTTTCCATTCAGGGTTTTTCCATGGACATTTGTCCAAAAATAATTGTGGCAATTTTGTGTCTGCATATATTTCTCAATTTTTTATTTGATATATTTTTGTGAAGAATACATTAATGAATTTATCGTTATTTGTCGAATTAATAATTCAGAAGACAAATAAAATGCTAATAGTTAGAAGATAAATTTCCAGTTGTTGCATTCAAGGAATTTTCACATGGTATTAGAGCATAAGATCATATCAGAGAGGCTCTAGGAGAAAGGAAGCGAGATTTGTGTGAGATTTGTGCATATTTAGAGGGAGATCTAAAGGACAAATTCCAGATCTCCGCAGGCCAGCCAGGCAGTGCAAATTGCAGGGAGGCAAAAATTCAATTTCCATTCCAGGGTGGAGGAAAAGTTCAATTTTCCTTGGGAGCAGTAGCAACATGCAGTAGGATTGTTGGAGAGGGTTTTTGGTGAGCATATCAGTTATTTCGTAGGGCAGATCTAGTCCAGTGATTTTGCAACAAGGGTTTTGTAGCAGCAGATCAACACAGGGCATGATGAGAAAAGCGCACTAAGAATCATACCCATGACTTCTCCGTGTGAAAACTCCTAGATCTTAAATCCTATCACAGCAACTAGAAAATATTCACCTAATTGTTAACTTTTACTTAACAATTTTGTTTGCAATTAATTGCGGAAAACATTGAATACATCACACTGCAAACCTCACTTAAATAAATTGTGGAAATTAAATGCAGAAACACGATCTCAGAAAGAAAAGAAATAACACACACGACATCGTTATTTTTGGACTAAGTCCCCGGAAAAACCCAATGCGGGAAAACCGGTGCAGCAGTTGAGGGTTTGAACTATTATGTAGTAATTTTTTAGTACAATTTTTCGGATGCCCTGACTAGCAATCCTATAGAGAGATCTAATTGAACAAAAGGCTAGTGTGATGATCTCACCCCGTCACTGGAAGATCTGACACTGATCTGCGCTGGAGATGAGCCTTTGTGCAATACTGCATCACTGTTGTTGGGATTGCGCTGCACCTCCTCTAATCTCTTTGCTAGCTGGAAACTTCAGCCCTCTGGCCTCTCGGTCTCACACACCGGCTCCGACACTCGATCTTGACTGTTCCCCAGCAGAAATATAGACTCCCTCTGAAGCTCTGTGCTGCCACTATGCTACCTCTGTGTGGCTCTGCGCTGCCTCTCTGTACTACTCTTTGCCCTCTCCGCCTCACACTCTCCAGATCAGGAAAAATCTCCATCGGAAAATTATCTCTACCCCTCTTTGCAAGAATCAACTCGATCGATATTTTCCGCTTCTGAGCATTGCTCACTTGAGAATTTCGATCTCTAGACTCTTTCGGCATATCTTCCAAATGCCCCATTGAGTCCTCATAATCTTCTCATTGAGAGTTCAACAATCGAGATTAAATCACTAATCAACGGCTAAGATTAACTTGAATTGATCTCTGTATTTTTCTAGAAGATTCACACCCTTTTTTATTTATATGCTTTAATTATTTTAATTCCCTAAGTTTAAACTTAGGCTTCCATTAAAAATAATTAATTATTTTAATAAAACACAATCCAGGTGGAATTTCCCAAAACACTTTATGGGTTCTTTGGAATACATGTGTCTAAGCCTCCCTACAATATTTGAGACTTAGAGCACATCCAATGCTACCAGAAACCAACATTCCCTCTTAGCAAGTAATGTGCTCTAGAAGTACATCCAGCTAAAGTACTGCTCTGACTTTGACACTGTCCTGTCTGCATTGTCTATGTCTGACACTGCTGCCCACCAACAACTGCGTTGCTGCATCTATGATGTTGTTGACCCTGCGTACTGTTGCCAACTGCTATTGCACTGCAACTCTGCTGCCTGAAGCAACAAATAAACATCCAAGTTCTGAACTAAGTGTTCAGCATGATGCATCTGATACTAAAGATCTGACTGTTGCTAGTCTATGAGCTAACCCTCTGAAGTTGTTGTGTTGTTGTTTACTCTGCGTTGTTTCTTCCTTTATTGTTGCCAACTCTTCTCTGCGTTGCTCAGACTCTGGCGCTTACTAGCCACTGCGTTGTCACTTATGCACTCCTCTGCACAACTGATACTTGTCCATCCTGCTAGTTCTGATTTGGGCTCCCATAGCAAGGTATTGATCCATGAGGTGGACTCCTCAAGGATCCTGCCCAACTACAACTTTTTCAAACTACAGTTCTAGATCACCCCAACTCCCTCGGAGATATGTGGACAATCATCACAGATTCTTCCTCCTCGATCCTTGTAGTTGCATCCTGCGGATCGTGTTTCTTGTCCTTGCCCTTCTTCTTGAGAGGATACTAAGTAGCGTAGTGACCCATTTCACCACACTTGAAACATTTGATCTTCGAGACATCCTTTTTCCTTCTCTGTTGCCCCTATTGCCCCTCGGATGCAGGGGTTGCATTCTCATGCTCTTTCTTGAGCTTCGTCCCACTGTTGTTGCTGCAATCAAGCATGCAGTTGATTAATTTTCTCCTCATATCTTGCTATTGAAGAGCTGCCCACATTCCTTCCCAGTCCGACAACTTCTCTCTGCCCAGGATACTCTAGACAAAGACTTGTCATTCCTCGGAAACAAAATTCATAGCCAGTCTGATCATCTTCGTGGCCTGAGGCACTGACCCTACAATTCCCAGTTGATCTCGAACCTCTTGAAGCTTTGCAAGGAACGGGTCTATGCGTTCTCCCTTCTGCATCCTAGTAGATCACATATTTTCCACCAAGAACATCTTTCGTTGCTCAGAAAACCCCTGGTATAGCGTGACCAATGCACATCCTACATCTCGTTTGTAGTCCCTTTGCTAGAAATTTGTGAGACAATGTGATCCCTCACTCTGTTGAGGATCAACAGCTTGACTTTTGTCATGTTTGTTAGGTAAATTGACTCGGGGTTAAAGTCAAGGTTGACCATGTTAAACAATCGGGTAGTTTTGGGGCACATGTTATTGTGCACCCATGGTTTTCTTCCCATGGTATTGCATGTAATGGAGCCTGTAAAAGGCTGGGAAGACTTCAGCGTAATAGAGGTCAGGGAGGTGAGTGGTGAAGGCTCACATGGTCGGATTGGTCATGGTTTTGGCCAATGGTTAATGAAATTTATTTGGATGGGTTTTCTCTGAAGTTGGGGTTTTTCTTGGATAAACATATATATTTATGTGTTATGATTGTCGTTGATTTTTATGTCTATTCCTCTCTATAAAATTTATGTTTGCAGTAAATTTTAACAATTGGTATCAGAGCTAGTTTGACTTTAGAGAGACGCCTTTGTTGTCAAGGGGTTATGGTCTGATGAATAGATCTTGTTGCAGTGGGAAACAAGGAGAGATATAAATGTTATTGATTTCCAGGGATATATTGCCCATTTTTAGAAAATTCTTTGAGTTTATTCATGAAGACTTTTGATGTCAATGTTAATGAGAATAATGTGCAGGTTGAGGTTCTATTTTTTTTTGTTATCGTGTGCAAGTTTCAAATGGATGTGAACGAGAAGCGCACACAAATATCCTTGCAAGGTACATTCTGCAGGGCGGTTTCGGTGCTTGGACGCCGCGAAACTTTGGAAGAAACCCTGGTGCGATGGATCAATCGACTTGCTAAAGAGAAACAGATGGGTGTATTATGCTCACTATGATTCACAGAATAAGCTGTGTCGATTCATACAGCACCAAGAGCTCTTCGATGCTCGTGGAGTGGGGGCCAACAAATGATCTCAACATACAAATTGTGATACATTGCTAGTGGGAAATGTTGGGTTATTTGGGCTCCAAGAGAACTTGGCTACAAATGGTGTAAAGGTGTAATCGAGGCCAGATCTCCATGAAGCGTGGCGTGTGTTGATACGTGGTGTCTTTCAATAAGAAAAATCGAGAGGAGAGAATCCCAATTCCATTGCCAAGAAAAACGGCCTGCAACAACCGCCATCATCTTAGTCTCAACATGCTAAACTCCCTTCCAAACTCCTTCCGTCCGCCGAGGCTGTGAGGATGGATAGAGGAAGAATAAGGGGTGAGCAGGGCCGCGGTGGAGGCAGTGATAGCTGCTTTGAGGGCGATGAATTCAAAACTAAAGCAAAGAATATGTCGGCGAGGGCAGCTTTGGAGTCGACCAAGGTTGGGGTTGTGAAGAGAACACCGGTGGCCGAGGCTGGAGGGCAACGCTGCTGCAGGTGGAGTTGAGAGTTGCGACAGAGCATGTGGATTGGGCAAGGGTCGAGGCTCTAGGGGTCATGGTGAAGGACGCTTCGGTGGAGGCGGTGACAACTATGGTTACAATGGACAAGGTGGTGGTCATGCTGGCACCCAAAAAAAAAATCTGTGACAGGTTTCAAGCAATGGAAATGAAAGCTACGACGACTGTGGTTGGGTCCAGCAACCTCTGGTTTTCCTGGAGGAAGCAGGGAAGTGGTATTAAGAAGTTGACATTTTAGTGCCCATACGACTTTGGAGGGTCGGATCATGGATCTATGAGTAAGGCGCTCAAGTGATGGAAAGTCATTAAAGGAGAAGGAACGTGTTGTTCAAGTCATCCAACAATACAGATTCACGTGGAGGGCATAGTTGCAGTCGTGGGATCGTGTATCAAGCAATGATGAAGTTGCAAAGGCACTATGAAACTCTATATTGCACATAGTTATCGAGATCATGAGGCTTAGAGCTTGTTAACATGAGAGGATGGGTCAAGACAACAACAAGGGTAAAAAAAACAAACAAAAATATTATTATTACATGTACATGGGTATATGGCTATAAGACCTAGTAAGGCATGCGTACCCCTTGGTAATCACTAATAAAGTCTGGGTTAGACCTAGGTGATAGGGGGGATGTTCGGTTAACAGATACCCCAGGTAAAAACTTTAGGGGGGTAAGGGCCAGAGTGAGCAGGGCTGGTTTGACTCATTTGGCAAGGTTGGCTGGATTTAGTCAAGGAACCCAAAGTCAAGTTTAAGGTGGGAATGTTAGGTAAATTGAATCAGGGTTAAAGTCAAGGTTGACCAGGTTAAACAATCAAGTAGTTTTGGGGCACATGGTATTGTGCACCCATGGTTTTCGGTCCATGGTATTGCATTTAATGGAGCCTATAAAAGGCTGGGAAGACTTCAGTGTAATAGAGGCCACGGAGGTGAGCGATGAAGGCTCACATGGTCAGATTGGTCATGGTTTTGGCCAATGGTTAATGAAATTTCTTTGGATGGGTTTTCCCCAGAGTTGGGGTTTTTCTCGGATAAACATTTATGTTTATGTGTTTATGATTGTTGTTGGTTTTTAAGTTTAGTCCTCTTTGTAAAATTTATGTTTGTGGTAAATTTTAACAATGTTCTTCTTGAAGGCTTTCAACGGATCTGCATCTACAGGTTTAGCTATTGCACTGTCAAGGAAGACCTTGTGCTCATGCTCATCCAGAAGGAAGGAGATCCTTGCCTTCCAAATTACATAGTTGGAGGCACCTTCCAACCGATCTTGATCACACAACCCAGTGGCTGCCATCTCACCCAACCAAATGTCGAACTACTGCCTCTAACCCTCTGCGCAGCTGGCTCTACGCACTCCCTGTTGGAGTCAGCCAATTAAATCACGATCTCACTGCTTATGCATGGGAAATCATAATTTCTTGGGCAAGAAATTCCTTGAGGTCAGAATTCCCTCAATATGCTTCTTCCTTCTAGCGCTTTTCTTCTTAGCAAAATACTACAAAAAAATGAATCCCACATATATCTACTCTGCGCTAAAGTTGTTGCTTCGCTGCATACTCTATCGTTGGAAAATCACGAATCTAGAAATCTTACCTCTCTGTCGACTCACTCAAAGAAAGATTTTCCTCGCAAAACTAGCCTTCTTGGCTTGGATTGGGAAATCCCTTGGGGATTCGATCTGATGCCTACACAAGTATTCGACTTCCCACTTCTTCTTCAACGATGATTTCTCTCGATCTGCTCTCTTTCTTCTCCCGCACTGCTATACAAGTAATACCATGTGAAAATTCCTAGATTTGGAATCCTATTGCAGCGACTGGAAAATATTCACCTAATTGTTAACTTTTACTTAACAATTTTTTTGCAGTTAACTACAGAAAACACTGAATACACCACACTACAATCCTCACTTAAATAAACTGCAAAAATTAAATGCAGAAACAAGATCTGAGCAAGAAAAGAAATAACACACACGGCACTATTATTTTTGGACTAAGTCCCTAGAAAAACCCAATGCGGGAAAGTCGGTGCAACAGCTGAGGGTTTGTATTATTATGCAGTAATTTCTTAGTACAATTGTTCGGATGCCCTGATTGGAAATCCTATACAGAGATCTAACTGAACAAAAGGCTAGTGAGATGATATCAACCCGTCACTAGAAGATTTGGCACTGATTCACGTTGGAGATGAGCCTTTGCACTGTCTTTGCGCAGTACTGCATCACAATTACACAGTTACTACGTCACTGCTGCTGGGACTGCATTTCTCCTCTGATCTCTTTGCTAGCTGGAAACTTAAGCCCTTTGGCCTCCTGGTCTCACACCTCGGCTCCGGAACTGGATCCTGATTGTTCCCCAACAAAAATACGAACTCTATCTCAAGCTTTACGTTGCCAATGTGTTGCCTATGTGTGGCTCTGCACTGCCTCTCTGGATTACTCTTTGCGCTCTCTACCTTGCACTCTTCGGATCAGGAAAAATCTCTTACCGGAAAATTATCTCTGCCCCTCTGCAAGAATCAACTCAACTGATCTTCTCTGCTGCTGAGCAATGGTCACATGAGAATTTCGATCTCTAGACTCTTTCGATGTATCTTCCAAATGCCCCATCAATTACTTCTTATAATCTTCTCGTTGAGACTTCAACGACCAAGATTAAATCACTAATCATTGACTAAGATTAACTTGACTTGATCTCCATTTTTTTCTAGAAGATTCACAACTTGTTTATTAATATGCCAAAATTGTTTCAATTCCCTAAGTTTAAACTTAGGCTCCCATTAAAAATAATTAATTATTTTAATAAAACACAATTCGAGTGGAATTTCCCGAAACGCTTTTTATGTTATTTGTTATGAATATAATTCATAATTCATAATAATAAATATAAAATAAATGTAATAGTAAATAATAAGAAATTCACTAATCAGTAGTTAGTTAGTGATGAAGAGGCATGTCTTAGAGATAGCCATTCGTGAAAGGGCACCTGCCTAGGGTATATAAGCAAGCCCTCATTCTCATTTGCAATCATCCTACATCAATTCTTTATAAAATATACAATTTACAATCACTGTCCTACAATGGATGTCTTTGTCTACGAAGTATTTTAAATATTTCTGATGATTGTTGGTTGTTACATTGATATTAGTGCTAGTCTAATCCGGCCTTTGGCCTTCAACTTGTCGTCAACTTGGTTGCCATCATAATCGAAGAGTTTTCCCTGTCAGACCATATATATATATATATTGAAAAGGGATATTATTAAGAAAATAAAAATATCAATAAATTTTTTTTTTCAAAAGAAATCATTACATAATTTTTTTTTAATTACAATTAAATAAAAAATAAAAAACAAAAAATTGGAAAATAAATAAATATATATATATATATATATATATATATATATATATATAATTTAGAAAAAAAATAGAAAATTTTATTGCAAGTAAAGGCGATAAAAATTATTACATTATGGTGTCTAAAGTCGTGGCTCAACTCCTGATTTGCTACAGATGACCACCACCTTCATTGCCCCCACCTGGATATATTGGTCTGCAACCACCATCCGCTACTAGTGTACCTCGACATTGTCAGATTTGGTCGTCTTCCCTACCGCATTGTCCGACATTGCCACACGTGCAAATCCGTTCCACTTCGACATTTGTCGTGCGCTACCCACCATCACACCCTGCCTTCCACTGTTACCATCCCTCACTGCCACCGTTACCGTCTCTCCCCGTTGACTTACTTATCATTCTGACGTCGTCCCACCGATCCAGTTTCTCCTACATATTGTCATCCCCTCTGATGCGTGCCACAACTGAAACTATTATCGAAACCACCGCTACCACAGGTTTTTCACCGATGCCACACTGCCCTGCTTCTGCTTTTCCCTTCAAGACATCATTTGAGACTCGCATACAACCTCGGCCATCTGTCGTCCTTCCCATATTCTTATCGACTTTGTCCATAGCCATTTTCTGTAGTGTCAATGGTCATGCCTTTATGCAATAAGGATTGATAACATAGTTGAGAATTGATAATTAAAAATTAAAAACAAAAGGTGATTCAACAAATGATCATTAAGAAATTAGAGCCTTCATTGTACGAGTAGGGTAATATATAAACTAAACGGAAAAAATATTATATATATAACACGTTATTATTAAAAATAAAGATTTTTCCTTATAACTTATTAAAAAATTATTAAAAATACATCTTATAAAAGAGAGTTAAAAGTCCAAAAAGGGATTAAGAAAATTACAAAAAAAATATTTTGGAAAAAAAAAATCAGAAGTAATATTTGACAAAAAAATAAAATCAATCAAAAAAGGGGTTACATACAAGCCTAACCTCATCTCAACAAACAAATGGAGTCCAACTCGAAAATGATGAAGGAACAACGATTTTCCTATAAGGGTGTTTCAATCACACCTTGCAAGATAATTACATTAAGGGGAACTATCCAAGGGAAAAAAGCAATGTTTCACCAAGTCCCCTAGAGGTGGTAGCAAGGGGGCTAGGGAGCGCGGGAGCGGTCTATGCAAAAGCTCCCTACCAATTTTCAAGAAACGTGGGGGGACGTCGGGGTCATAAAAATTATAAAATATAAAAATATATGATATATCATTGAAAATTTAATATTCATAATGTAACTGTATTTTTGCAAGGAATGTATATATAGTCATCATACACTTACATCATGAAAGATAAATCATAAATAATGAAACTAAGTTAACTAACACCAAACCTTAAAAAAAATCGTTTTTATTTTTACTTTTTTCATTTAAAAAAAGTCTGTATTTTAGGCCCCACACGCCCCCTCACACCCCCTCGCCTCCCCCCACGCCCCCTCAACCCCTAAATTTGAGGAAACGCTCCCCTTGACGTCCCCCTTAGTTTCCTGATTTTTGGGGGCGTGGGGAAAGACCCCCTAGAAGTCCCCAAGACCCTAGAGCATGAGGGGGTGAGGAATCTAGACCCCTAGGTGGGGGGGCGAGACCCCATGTAACACTGGAAAAAAGTAAATATCACTATCAGTACAAGCAACGACGAAAATTACATAAATATTAATCTGGCGAATCGGCTGTTAATTTCAGATGCCAATGTTAGCGAAAGAACAAATCTTTTTGGAAAGGAATATGAAATTAATGATTTACAAATAACAGTAAATCATTATGAGCACATATCCCAATTTAGTGTTGTAAAAATGTATGACACAGAGGTTGACATAATTTTTGGTCAACCTTGGTTTAGAGAATTGGGTGGGTTCATGTTAAACATAGAAAAAATATCTCGATGTTTTCTTATAAGGGAAAGATGATCACATTTGGAGACATGACAATGGAGTCAAAATCGATAATGTCTGCATCAAAAAACTTTACGGATATCTCAAACTTGATGTTTCAAGATAACCAAAAAGTATATCAAAGAAGCAAAAAGAGCTTGAAGAAGTCATCTGCAGCAGAGACAGAGATTTCACGCCTTAGAGATCATCAAGAAAAACTACTCTAACAAGTCAAGAAAGCTAAAGCATCAAAGAAGGAACTCAAGAAGCATTTATTAGAACAAGAAGAAGAAAATTTACGTTTAAAAAGCCTTAACCAAACATTAGTAGAACAAATCAAAAGTTTAAAAGATGATGAAGCTACTAAGAATAAAGTCAACAATTCAGAAAATGTTGAACTTGTACGTTTAAGGAATCATAATCAAACCCTACTTACGCAAATAAAGAAACTTTAAAATGACAAGAAATCGTTGAATGCCAAGCTAGAACAACTTCAAAGTGAAGTATTGAACTCGTCAGACGTTTCAATCCAAGTTGAAGATAAAGGGGTAAATGTTGATCCAGTCATTATCACAATTAAGGAAGAAGAGAAATCTAGAGAAGTTAAAACATATGTAGAAGTTGAAATTCAAATGATGAGCGTTCCAAATGATGATCTAGTCGCCAACTCAACAACGAAAATGGCTGAAGAAAATCAGGAATCAACCACCAATATAATAAAGGAAAGCCAAACCAAAGGAGCTATGTATCAACATTCGAATCACAAGCACAAACTTTCCAATCGAGCTACGTACCAGTATCACTCAGAAAATAAATGACAAAATTATGTTCCCAAGGATACAGAAGTTTGCAGAACCCAGTCCTACGATAACTATTCAACACAAAATTTAATTGCACAGAAGATCAATCTGGGATGGTCTGATCCCTTCTCAGTGTGACAGTTTTGTTTATCACTTAGAAGATCATATCAACTTGTATCAACGAAGATGGCAATGCTGAGACGAGAAGACATTCGAAACAGAAAAGGAGATCAAGTCTTTCATCAGTAAGCTTTGAGGACAAGGGAAGGCTATGTTATGCATCTAATTCATAATTCATAATAATAAATATAATTATAAATGTGATAATCAATAATAAGTAATTCACTAATCAATAGTTAGTGATGAAGAGGCATGTCTTAGAGACATAGCCATTCGTGAAAGGGCATCGGCCTAGGGTATATAAGCAGGCCCTCATTCTCATTTGTAATAATCCTACATCAATTCTTTATACAATATACAATTTACAATTAATATCCTCCAATGGATGTCTTTGTCTACGAAGTATTTTAAATAGTTATGCTGCTTATACGACTGTTGGTCATTACATTGTTTGGAATACATGTGTCTAAGCCTCCCTACAAAATTTGAGACTTAGAGCAAATTCGATGCTACCAGAAATCAACGCTCTGGTGTATTTTAGTTTCTCAGATTTTCCAGTATGGCCGCAAAGAGATTCAACATTCAGGATGTTATGGATTTGTCTTCCAGATTGGAAGATGAGTTCTCTCATGTAGTTTGCCTTTCTAGCTCTACTTCATAGGGTGTCTAGTATATAGACATTGGAGCGTAACCACACATGACAGGGGTTAGAGACTACTTCTCCAGCTATAGGGAGGAGCAAATGGATTTCCAAATCCAGATGGGAAACAAAAGTAATTGTATTCTAGTTGGGAGTGTTACCATAGAGATTCAAAGGGAGTCAGGGGCAAGTACCAGCGTATCAAATGTGTTTCATGTGCCAGGCTTAGGCATGAATCTAATTTTAGTGTTAGAAATACAGGACAAGGGTTATGATGTCCACTTTATAGGAAAAAAGGTGTTCATCAAACACCATAATTGGAAGAAGGTGAAGCAGATTGGGGTTCGAAGCAACATTTTATAAAAGTTACAATTTGATTCTCTAAAGAAACTAGTCAGCAACACCAGTAGCATTAGGAGAGACTTGAATGAATTGTGGCATAGGATAATGGGTCATCTACACCATGGAGCACTAAGGATGCTCAAGGAGATAGTGGCAGGTGCTCCAAAATTAAGCACAAAATAGGATGATGTGTGCAAGGGGTGTGTACTTGGGAAATACGTGAAGTCAATGTTCCCAAGAAGTGATAGTAGATTAGATGGGGTTTTGCAGGTTGTACATTCAGACATTTGTGGCCCAATGTCCACTAAATCTCTTAGAAGGTACGAGTACTTCGTCAACTTCATAGATGACTACTCTAGGAAGCCCTGGATCTACTTGTTAAAGACCAAGGATTAAGTCTTCAGTTGGTTCCAAGAGTTTAAGGCTTTGGTCGAGAACCTGACAGGGAAAAAGATCAAGGTTCTTCACATAGATAACTGAGGAGAGTACACATATAGTGACTTCAATGATTATTGTGTGAATTTGAGCATCAGGAGAGAGTGGACAACTCCATACAATCCATAGTAGAATGGAGTAGCGGAGTGGAAAAACAAGAGTATCAATGGGGTAGCAAAGGCTATACTATATGATCATGACTTACCCAAGTTTCTATGGGCATAGGTGTGTAGCATAGCGGTGTACATCTAGAATAGGGTTCCCTAGGGCGTTGTTGAAGATTGCAACAAGAAACAGTGAAGGAGGCATCCTGAAACATCATTCCTGATCTTAGTTGGAAAGTGATCACCTAAACTAGGTGGGGGCCCACACAGGTGATTTTTGTCGGAAAATCTATTTTTAGACTATGTCTATTTTTAGACATGTCGATCATATTCTATAAGTTGCGGGATGCTATTTGTGGATGGTTGGTCAAGTTGGAAAAATAGATGAATTTCTATTTTTAGACATATTGGGCGGAATCTATTTTTAGATTGCCAGTCTAAAAATAGATATGTCGAATATTATTAGCTCTTAATAATATTTGGACTCTAAACATTATCTTATTCTCTTGGAGCACTTCAGTTTGAGGTACAAATGCTATGCAAAATTTTGACAAAAGGAATTACGCTATTCCTAGGTTATATGGAGCTATTGCATGGATACTTCAGGTAGAACTCATGTGTGAAATGTGTGATTTGGTGGAGTTGATTGAAGAGATTAATGCGGTTAGTATTCAGTTTTAACTAATCTAAACATAGTTGAGCTTCCTGCTATAGTTTAACTGATTGATACAATTAGTGAGAGTGGTTTGAATTAATTATTAATTAATTCACTAATTATAAACTCATTAATCAACTAAAGAATACATCAGTTAACTTCAGTGCATGGACATTTTCAGTGGAGACCAGTGCAGAAATAAGTGAAAGGGAAAGTGTGACTATCAATTGTGACTATAAGTGATGCATGATTTTCATCCAACACTCAGTAGAGATGCCTATAAATACTACATGAGAAAGGCTGGGGTAATTCATTCTCATCAAGAGGCATTCTTCAGTAGGGATTGCGCAGTAGAGGCAAGCTAAAGGCTGGCAAAGATCAGTGCATGGGATTTGCAAGATCAAGCTTGATTAGTGTGTAGCAAGTGGAGATTATATTGAGAGCTTGTGAGGAGCTTTTTATGATGATTTTTACATGATCTCTATGACATATATAATATACAGATAGTTGGGGGTTTTCATCTTTAAGCTTTCCCATTACATATTGTGTTCATATGTGTGAATTTTTATGGTTTTAATGTGTGCATGCAATTGATTTTTTTTCTGCATGTGATGATCAATGGTAGAAGAGATTCTGTATTGCGCATGAAGATAAAATAGTGTGTGATCAAGAGAATCTTGGTGAATAATATATCAATTATTCAAATTTCTACATGGTATCAGGAAATTATGTTGATCATTTAAGACGAAAGCAAAGCATTGAGCCGATTGAGTTTTGTCTTTGGTCCAAAATTGCTGTAGTGATTTTCTTAATTGTCGAAGTTGAGATGTACATCGCGGATTGCGATTGGATTATGCCCTTGAGGGCAGCTCGAATTATATTGCATGGAAGGACAGGATGGAGGCGGTGCTGGATGACAATGGGTTGAAGGAGTTCATAGATGCAGAAATTCCAAAACCTACTTCTAGTGATGTTGCTGTACTTGATGCATGGCGAAAGAAGGTAGCAAGGTGTCGAAGGATTCTATTGGAAGGTGTGAAGGATCACATAGTATCCAGCCTTCATGGTAAAGCTTATCCATTCTTGATGTGGAAAGCTTTGACATATTTGTTCCAAAGCAAGAGTGACGAGAGGAAGTTGGCGCTCAAGGATAAACTCAGGAAAATAAAAATGGAGAAGAATTGCACTATTCTGGTATACTTGAAAAAGTTTGTCCACTGCAGGGATGAGCTTGGGAGTGTAGGAGTTAGTGTGGATGATGAGGAATTAGTGAGCTTGGCTCTCCTTGGGCTTCCGAAGAGTTGGCACTCCTATCAGGACTGTCAATGGTCGGGAGAAATTGCCGGGATGGGAGCGACTTTGGTCGGATCTTGTGCGGGAGGAGATATGGCGGGATCGAGGGATGGATCTTCATCAAAGAATGATGATGAAGAGGTTGCTTTGTTTGCCAAAAGCAGGAAGGAAGGTGAAAGAAATGCTTCTCAATCCGGTGTGGATGGTAAAGAGCGTGACATGTCCAAAGTGAAGTGTTTTCACTGTCACGAGCATGGAAATTTCGCCACGCATTGTCCACAGAAGAAGAAGAACAAGTAGGCTGCTGGAGATACAGCTGGTGAGGCTCTTGCCTCGCAATTTGAGCTGGACTTCTCATTGATCGCAAGCATGGTGTCTAGTGCATTGGGATCGGGGTGGTATTTTGATAGTGGCACCTCCTTTCACATGACGAGAGATGTGAATCTTTTCAGTGACTTGGTGGAGAAAGATCTACAATTGCATGTTGAGTTGGGCGATAATGGACGATACAATGTGACCGGAATTGGTACCATAACCTTTCAGAGGGAGTCAGGTAAACTCATTCTTTTACAAGATGTAGTGCATGTTCTAGGTTTAAAGAAGAATTTGATCTCAGTCGCAATGTTAGAGGATAAAGGGTATGATTTTGTCTTTAGTGAAGGAAAATTTTTTCTTCGGCACAAAGCAACAGGACAAGTCAAGAAGGTTGGGATTCGAGCAAAGAATCTCTACAGCCTTGAAGTAGATGGGATGTCTACGGAGCTTCCTATTGTTGGGAAGTGTAAGGAAGACATGCAATTGATGCTTGAGAGGGAGCAAGTTTTGCATTCAGGTAATAGTGAACCTCAGGATGTGGAGCAACCACAAGATGAGGATCATGGAGTGGGAGAAACCACTCATGAAGAGAAATTTCGTTCCAAATGGGCAGAGGGAGTGCATGCAGCTATACCACCAGGTGAGAGGTGGGGCGACATGCATGATTAATCCGAAGAGGAGATTTCTGGGCAGGATTCATGAGATGGTGTGGATCTCATGAATTGAACCTGGCTACGAGGTGCCCACAGAGCAGCAGTAGCATGATCAGTTGGATTGATGCAGGCAGATCAAAGTGACAGTGTCGGATACTGGAGCGCGGATCAGAGTTGACAGCAAGTGCAAGAGTGCACGGGTGTAAAGAGTTCAACAGCGCAGTAGTTCCTGATGACATGTGCAGTTGGTACCAGCAGAAGTCGAAGAATTTGATAGGTACGTGGGCGGTTGAGTTGTTTGGATCTATTCGATTTCGAGTTGCGGAAAGCCAGAGATGCAGCAGAGTTGCATGGCGCTTGTGAAGGTTGCAGGGCGAATGCATGGAGTTGCATGTCGCATGCAAAGACAGTCCTTTCTTGTTGAGAGAGAGTGTTGAAGATTGCAACAAGAAACAGTGAAGGAGGCATCCTGAAACATCATTCCTGATCCTAGTTGAAAAGTGATCACCTAAACTAGGTGGGGGCCCACACAGGTGATTTTTGTCGCAAAGTCTATTTTTAGACATGTCGATCATATTCTATAAGTTGCGGGATGCTATTTGTGGATGGTTGGTCAAGTTGGAAAAATAGATGGATTTCTATTTTTAGACATATTGGGCGGAATCTATTTTTAGATTGCTAGTCTAAAAATAGGTATGTCGAATATTATTAGCTCTTAATAATATTTGGACTCTAAACATTATCTTATTCTCTTGGAGCACTTCAGTTAAGTGCACAGATGTGGCACAGGAGCTGACAAAAGGAATTACGCTATTCCTAAGGGTTATGTGGAGCTATTGCATGGATACTTTAGTTAGAACTCATGTGACAGAGTTTGGTGGAGTTGATTGAGGAAGTTAATGCAGTTGTGTTCAGTTTAACTAATCTAAACATAGTCTAGCTATTTGTATCTAGTTTAACTGATTGATACAATTAGTGAGAGTTGTGTGAATTAATTATTAATTAATTCACTAATTATAAACTCATTAATCAACTAAAGAATACACCAGTTAACTTCAGTGCATGGACAGTTTCAGTGGAGACCAGTGCAAAGATAAGTGAAAGGGCAAGTGTGACTATCAGTTGTGACTATAAGTGATGCATGGTTTGCATCCAACACTTAGTATAGATGCCTATAAAGACTGCGTGAGCAACGCTGGGGTAATTCATTCTCATCAAGAGGCATTCTTCAATAGGGATTGCGCAGTAGAGGCAGGCTAAAGGCTGGCAAAGATCGGTGCATGGGATTTGCAAGATCGGGCCTGATTAGTGTGTAGCAAGTGGAGATTATACTGAGAGCTTGTGAGGAGCTTTGTATGATGATTGTTATATGATCTCTATGACATATATAATATACAGATAGTTGGGGGTTTTCAACTTTAAGCTTTCTACTGTGTTCATATGTGTGAATTTTTATGGTTTTAATGTGTGCATGCAATTGATTTTATTTCCGCATGTAATGATCAATGGTAGAAGAGATTATGTATTGTGCATGAAGTTAAAATGGTGTGTGATCAGGAGAATCTCGGTGAATAATATATCAGTTATTCAAATTTATAAAGGCATTGAGAAAGATAACAATAGAGGAGGTTTTCTCAGAGAGGAAACCTGAGGTTAGCCACTTCAAAATATTTGGAGTATAACATGCTGCCATGTACTAGATGAAAAATGCACTAAACTGGATCAAACCGCAAAGAAAGGGTACTTCGTTGGGTATAGTGAAACCTCAAGGGCATACATGATATACATTCCTAGAAATAGGAGGATTATCGTGAGACGGGACATAAAGTGCATGGAGGAGAAGGCCTTTAGAAGGTCTCGCAAGATGCCAACAAATGATCAGAGTGAGACAACAAAAGTTCCATTAGTTCAGCAACATGGACAACCTGAGTGACAATCTTAGGGTTCTAATACAGTTATTGTTGATTTTTGTAGCATCAGAAAGTGCACTAAGCTCCAAATTTGGTGGAGAGGCTTAGACACGGGTATTCCAAAGAACCCAAAAACTGTTTGTGAAAATTCCACTCAAATCATGTTTTATTAAAATAATTAATCATTTTAATGGAGATCCTAAGTCTAACTTAGGGAAATTAAATAATTAAAGGGCATTAATTAAACAGAGTGAGATTGATCTAGAAAACAAAGATTAAGTCATGTTATAATCTTAGTTGTTGATTGGAGATCTAATCTCGGTCGTTGATTTCTGAACGGGAAGACTATATGGGAAGGCTTGAGAGTCATTTGGAAAGACACACACGGAGTGAATCTTGAGATAAAATTCTTCTAATGGAGCAGTTCTCAGACGAAGATTAGATCTAAGTGATTCAGTGTAGTGAGGCGCAAAGATAACGTCCAGAGAGAGATTTTCTCAGTTGGAGAATCATCAGCAAAGAGAGGCAGAGAGACGTTAGCAGAGCCAACGCAGAGTGAGTCAGGGTGACGTAGAGGTTGCACATAGCCACGCAGGGTATGCAGGGGCTCAGAGGGTTTTCAAGATTTCACTGTTGGAATTGATCCAGAAGCTGGAAGACGAGGTGTGAGATCGGGAGGTTGAGATTTGTGATTTCGAGAGTTAGATCGATCCACAACTGGGGTGACACAGTGCTTACGCAGAGACCTCCAGGGGCAGCTTCTCTAGTGTCCGGATCAACTGGATTTTCCAGTGATTGAGTGAGGTATTTTGACAATTTATTTCTGCCAATATTTCTCTCTGTAAATGAATAAACCTTGAGGTATTCAGAGATGTATTTAGTATTTGCTACTGCTTAATAATACAAACCCTTTGATTTGTTGCATTAGTTTTATCGCATTGGGGTTTTCCGGGGACTCGTGTCCAAAAATAATTGTGTCCTATATGTGATTGATTTCTTGCTCAGTTTCCTTGTTTCAGAATCATATTTTTTATTTAGTGTAGGCTGCTTTAATGGTTATTTCAATAATTCAAATCTGAATTAATTATGTAACAATAATTTACATAATAGGAGAAGTGCACTTAGTTGTTGCAGTAGGATTCCTAAGATTGTCATATCTAGGAATTTTCACATGGTATCAGGGCCAAGTTGATGTGAAACAAGAAGAGCAGTTCTGACTCTCAAGAGAAGGCCGAATTGCTACAACAGCAGTAGATCGAATCCTCAAAGGGATTGCACAGATCTAGCTAGGAGGGTTGAAGTATCAAGGTTGTATCTCTCTGAGTGAGTCGACAGAGAAGTAGGATTTCCGGTTCGATATTTTTCTGAGGCAGAGGGAGTTGCGCAGAGCCTTCACACAGAGCTATAGGGACGCAGTTTTCTGCAAGTAGTTGTCGGAGCAGAGAAGCATCAAAAGAAAGAAAAAGCACATAGCGGGGAATTCTTCCTCCGTGAATTCCTAGCCGAAAAATTCAACATTTTTCCAGGATCTGAGCAGCAGATCAGGGCAGCAGGTCTACGAGCTCCAAAGGGAGTGCGTAAGCCTGCCTAGGTTGTGTAGAGGGGGAGAAAGAGGAAGCAATTTCATAGTTGTTTAGCTGAGATGGCAGCTCATGGTCTTAGAGATCAAGATAGGTTGGAGGGTTTCTCCAACTATGTAATCTGAAAGGAAAGGATTCAATTCCTTCTGGATGAATACGATCTTAAGATTTTCGTGGTGAATGTGGTTGTTGTACTTTCAAATCCGGATCAACTTAAGAAGTATCGATCCAATATGGCAAAGGCCAAGAGGATGATCCTTGATTGTGTCAAGGATCACATAGTCTCTCATGTAGCTGGCAAGAACACCGCCAAGGAGATGTGGGAGGCCTTGTCCTTGTTGCACGAAGGAAATTCTGAGCAGCAGAAGATGTACTTAGAGCTCCTGTTGGTCCAGATGTAAAAGGGGGAGCACATTGCTCCATTCCTTACAAGGCTTCAGGAGATTCGAGATCAGTTGGCACCTGTGGGATCCACCCCATCTTCAGTAACTATGGTGAAGCTAGCCATTAACACAGTCATGGAGGAGTTGCAATTTTTTGTCCAAAGCATTTTGGGCAATGATATGCTTCCTAGTTGGGAGCAGATGTGGTCAACACTTCACGAGGAAGAGCTGAGGAGAGATCTAGTCAAGTGCAAGCTTCACAACAACAGTGAGAGTGGATCTAAGAGTCTGGAGGAGGAGGAGAATGCAACCCTCGCATCGAAGGGGCAGGAAGGGAAACATAGACATAAGAGAGATGTCTTGAAGGTGAAATGCTTCAGATGTGGTGAGATGTGCGACTTTGCATCACAATTTCCTTTGAAGAAAAGGGACAAGGATGAGAAGCATGATCTGAAGGTTGAAGCCGCAAAGATTGAACAGGCTGAGTTCGCTATGAGTGCCCATGTTTCTCGAGGAGAGAAGTGGGGTGACATTGAACTGTAGCTCACCTTGAACTTCAGTTGGGCATGATCCTTAAGGAGCCCACCTCATGGATCAGTACCTTGCTATGGGAGCCCAAAATCAACAGTAGTGGGATGGAGGAGTTTCAGTGAGAGCCGAGGAGTGATCGAGATGACATTGTAGTAGGTAGCAACGCTAGATTTTGAGCAGCGCAGAGCAGAGCAGCAACAACGTAGCAGTAACAACACAATGAAAAGGAGTGCAACGCAATGCAAATCAATGTTGCATAGTGCAGAGCAGCAACAATGGAATGCATCAAAGGGACATCACAGTAGTTACCAACAGTGAAAGTCTTCACCACCAAGGTGCATCCACTGAACCCTTGTTTAGTTTTGGGTGAGTTCAACTGCTTCTCTCAGCAGCTTAGCTGTAGTGTTAGCAGTGGCAGTGCTAGCATAATAGAAAATGCAACACTTGAGAGGGACTTGTAGTACGAATGCAACAGTGGCATTGTCATGGGCAGCAGTACAATGGCAGGAATAGTGCAATGGTTTATGGACATCAGCAACGCAAAGGATGCTTCAGGGACAGAGGAGTGTGCACCATGCATATTGTTAGAGCACCTTCCTCGCTAAGAGGGAGTGTTGATTTTTGTAGCATTGGAAAGTGCTCTAAGCCCAAAATTTTGTGGAGAGGCTTAGACATGGTATTCCAAAGGACCCATAAACTATTTGTGAAAATTCCACTTAGATCACATTTCATTAAAATAATTAATTATTTTAATGGAGACCCTAAGTCTAACTTAGGGAAATTAAATAATTAAAGGGCATTAATAAAACAGGGTGAGAATGATCTAGAAAACAAAGATCAATTCATGTTATAATCTTAGTCGTTGACTGGAGATCTAATCTTGGTTGTTGATTTATCAACAAGAAGACTATAAAGGAAGGCTTGAGGGTCATCTGGAAAGACACACGCGGATTGAATCTTGAGATCGAATTCTTCTGATGGAGCAGTGCTCGGACGAAGATTAGATCTAAGTGATTCAATGCAATGAGAGGCAGAGATAGCATCCGGAGAGAGAGATTTCCTCAGCTAGAGAATCATCACTAGAGAGAGGCAGAGAGACGTCCAACAGAGCCAGCGTAGAGCCAGTCAGGGTGACGAAGAGGTTGCACAAAGCCATGTAGGTCTATGCAGGGGCTCAGAGGGTTTCCGAGATTTCACTGCTGGAACTAATCTAGAAGTCGAAAGCTAGGGTGTGATACCGACAGGCCGAGATCTGTGATTCTGGGAGTTAGATTGATCCATAGATGGGGTGAAGCAGTGCCTACACAATCACTGTGCAGAGACCTCCAGGGGAAGTTTCTGCAATGTACGAATCAACCGGATTTTCCAGTGATTAAGTGAGGTATTTTCACATTTTCTTTCTGCCAATATTTCTCTCTGTAACTGAATACCCTTGAGGTATTCAAAGATGTATTCAGGATTTGCTATTGCTTAATAATAAAAACCCTCAGATCTGTTGCACCGGTTTTCCCGCATTGGGTTTTTTCAGGGACTTGTGTCCAAAAATAGCTATGTCCTATGTGTGATTGATTTCTTGCTTAGCATCCTTTTTTCAAAATCATATTTTTTATTCAGTGTAGGCTTCTTCCATGGTCACTTCAATAATTCAAATCTGAATTAATTTTGTAAAATTAATTTATGTAATAGGAGAATTACCCTCAGTTTTTGCAGTAGGATTCCTAAGATTGTTAGATCTAGGAATTTTCACAATTACCGGTACAAGCACTAGTTCAAATGCAGAGGATCCATAAATTTCGTAGTAGAAAAAGCTGTAGAGGTAGGATGAGGAGTTGGTCGAACCACCCACCACTAGTGGTTGCACCAGTAAAGAAGTTTATTAGACGTTGAAAGATGTGTAGGAGTTTATGGGGGCTCCTAGGACATGCAAGAGAGAACGCAGACAACCAACAGGTGCCAAGCATTGATGGCATAGGTTGTTGAACCTTCCAGCTATCAGGAGGCTACACAACATCGGGTTTGGCAGGATGCCATGGTGGAGGAGTATAACTCCATCATGACAAACAATGTATGGGAGGTAGTGCCTAAGCCTGTGGATAGATCAATTGTGGGCTCTCGATGGATCTATAAGACAAACACACAATATATGGTAGCATGGCAAAGTACAAGGCTACGTTTGTGGCAAAGGGGTATGCACAAAAGGAGGGTGTTGACTATAAGGAGACCTTCGCCCCAGTTTCCAGATATACTTCCATCCGGTTAGTGATATCTCTTAGCAGCACAAATGGGATGGTAGATTCATCAGATGGACGCCAAGACAATATTATTGAACGAGGTGATAATGGAGGAGGTATACATCAAACAACCAGATGGTCTCAAGACACATGAGAGAGGCACACATGTGTGTAGACTGAAGAGAGCACTATACATGCTCAAATAGGCTCCTAGGGCATGGTATGGTGGGATTAACAGCTACTTGTAGCAAATGGGATTCATCAAGAGTGATGTGGATCCAAACCTTTACTATATGATGGTAGAGGGTGAGCCACTCATCCTAGTATTATATGTGGATGACCTCTTTTTGACAGGGTCATCAAAGCTCATAGAAGACTGTAACAGGAACTTGGCAGCAAAATTTGACATGAAGGATTTGGGACAAATGCATTTATTCTTAGGCCTAGAGGTATGGGAAAAGGATGGGGAGATCTTCCTTGGTCAAGGGAGATATACTACAGATTTCCTAAAGAGGTTCATGATGTAGAATTGTAGGCCTTTTTCCATGCCTATGATTACTAATTGGAGGAAGATAGATGCATCGAAGGACAAGGACGTTGACCCAACTTTGTATAGACAACTCATTGATTCACTCATGTATCTAATCAACACCAGGTCAAACATCTGTTTTGTGGTCAACACTATCAGTTTATGGTGGGACCTAAGAGGGTGAATTGGACAACATCGAGACATATATTGAGGTACTTGCGCGACACAATATAGTATGCGTTGAGGTATACTCGAGGTGATGGTGTCAGGTTATTTGTTTAAATGGATGCAGACTGGGAAGGCAGTTCAATGGATCAGAAAAGCTGCCAGGGTGTTGCTTCAGCGTTAGATCAAGGGTTGTGTTTTGGTGCAACATGAAGTAGAATTCCATGGCACTGAGCTTTTCAGAGGAAAAGTACATGGAAACTAGCATGGCCACATGAGAAGCTATTTGGCTTTAGATGATGCTAGTGAGTTTGTTTGGTCAAATGATGGAGGCGACTATTATCTATTTCGATAATTAGAGTGGCATCAGGCTCTCTGGGAATCCAATGTTCCATTTTAGGTAGAAGCATATCGACATACGATACCGCTTCATCAGAGATTGTTTGCAACGTGGATCAATTAAGCTATAACATATTCCCACAAACAAATAGGTGGTTGATATACTCACAAATGCTCTAGGGAGGGCCATCTTCATTTACTTCAAAGAACATATGGCTATAGTGGAGAACACCTTCCTCCTTAAGAGGGAGTGTTAGTTTATGGTAGCAACAGGGATGTGTTCTAGTCTCTATGATGTCTAAGAGGCTAAGGAACATGAGATCTCCAAAACCAAGAAAAGGTTTCGCGATATAAGACTCCAAGACGCCTAATTAAATTAATTAGCTAATAATTTGATTATTTCCTAAATCTAACTTAGGAAAGTTAGTTAATTAAACTAATTCGATTTTTCTCTAGAGACAACTATTGAAGTAGTCAAAGTGATCTAAGCCATTGATCGAGATTAGATCATGGCTATTGATTTCCCAACAAAAGATTATAAGAGAAAGTTGAGGGCTTGGAGAAGAGGCATAGAGTGAGTTTTGAGTAATTCGACTCACGTAGTTTGCAACATTCAGGAAGGGCGCAGTTGAATCTAGGGAAAGAATCAGAGAGAGGATGCAACATGTTGAGAAATGTAACTAGTTTTGGTCTTCATAATTGTTGTTGTACACATTTCAATATGTATCCTATGTAACAAACAAGAAAAGAAAAGAAAAGATTATTATTACTAAAGCTCATTATTGATGGTCTTTTAGGTAAAATCATGTTTTTTGTGCTTCTAGGGGTTGTTAGGTCTTAGGATTTGTTATCTTGAGTCAAAGGAGTCAACATCATGTTTATAATACCCTTTCGGGCAAAAACATATTTGTAAAAAGAATTATTTTTTAGTCTAGAAGGTCTTGGAATCTCAAAAGTACAAGTCGTCCCTTGGAACATCAATTTGTTTGTGATATATAATTGGATCACAAACAAATAGATGTTGATAGAGCAAGTTTCACATTTTCCCCGTAAACCATGTTGTTACAATTTTACATACTAGAAGAAGATAATTGCTTTAAATTAATGTTTTTGTTGTGTGACATTGGAAATAGTCAAAAGTAATTGGATTCTATCTTCTATAAAAAAAAATGACATATTAAATTTAGATTTAATTAAAATAGAATCATAAAAATCGTATGGGTATTAAATGAATTTTAGTTGGAGGAAAATTTTAATGTTATTTCGATTTAAAGTATCAAAGTGTTATCATTTAATGCTTACAAATGACATGGATGTGCTAAAATTTTGTGGAGAGGTTATTTTATCATAGATGGGACAACTCAAATCATCATCGATTATAACACATGTGGGAGTCATCAATTATAGCACATGTGGGAGCAACAACCAACATTTTGATTTTTGTGCATTCTAATCTAGTGGTTGCATCTTGTCCGATTTTCTCACTCCAATTGAATTGTACTAGTTACTCAAACATATATCCAAATACATAACAAACATCTTCAATTTCCTCTTAATACAATATTCCTCCAACCATACATTGATTTATAATTAATTGGCTAGAATTTTATTTTTTGGTGTTCTAAACACAAGTAACATATACTTATGAATGAATAAACAACAAATAAATTATTAAATAAATCATTTTAAAAAAAATCATCATATAAAGTATGATGTAAACAACACTGTATTTTTGTAATTGCAAAATAGAGATACAATCCCACCTAGTCATATAATTATGCGTATGATGTAAACAACACTTTTCTTTTTGTAATTGCAAAATAGAGACAGAATCCCACCTTCTAGTCATATAATTATGTTGATAGGCATCCCCTATTAAACATAGATTATTCTTTCAAATCAAATAAATGATTAAATGAATCATTTAAAAAAAAATCATCATATAAAGTATGATGTAAACAACACTTCTTTTTTAATTGCAGAGAGAGATACAATCCAACCTTCTAGTCATATAATTATGTTGATAGGTGATCAGAACTGGATCATGGACCTAAGCCATAGCTCAAAATTCAAAGTGTTCGAAAGTGTGCCGAACCTGAGCGACTGGATATATCTCGTCTTCCTGATTTCGACACCACAAACGGTTCGAAAAATCGACACCATATGAAAAAGTTATTGCAGTTTGAAAAGTCCAGTAAACTGCAAAATTTGGACTTCGACCAAGTTCGACTTGGATTTGGGAAAATAAAAAAGAGAATATTCCAGGGAATATTCTTGAAATATTCTGTTTGGACCAATTAGGTCTTGACAAGTGTCTGTGTGTAATTTGGCTATTGGTTGACTTTCGAGTTTTTGAGCCAATGGACGGTCGCCACGTTGTAGGCTCAGAAGCTGCCACGTGGCCCAGGAATGGTCGATTAATTTTTTTTGAATCGGCCAGGTTTGAATGCTCGACCTCCTACACAACGCACAGAATGGCTTAACCAACTCCCCCAACCGTGTTACTTAACCGTATAAGGATTGCGGTGTTATTTGAAGTTTGACGGTTTTTGGTATGGAGGTTTGGGGGGCCAGCCCCCACCATGTGGCCTTAGCGCCAAGACCATGGGTCAAAACTTTTAACCGCCAGAAAAACGGTTACATCAACCATTATAAAACCTGGCACATGCATTAAACGTCGAAGGTTATGTGATGCGGTTTTATTGCAACTGTTTACGATAACCGCCCACGTAGACCGCAGAGTCTGGGGTGCATGTGCCCACACGACAGTTAAAATTAATGCCAGCGGTTATCCTGGCGATATATTTGGAGCGCCCATAAGTTTTGGCAGATTTGGCCGAACTTAACTGGAGTTAAGTCCAGTTCTCCACAATTAGTGGAGTTTTTCTGGGTGTCTTTGGGCAAAATGAGTTAAGGCTCTATCTTGAGCTAGATTCGACCAATTTTGGAGGGCTAGTAGTCAATTTCGACTATATCCAATATTCAAGACTCATTGGTGAGAGTTGCAGAGCCATCAGAGGACTTTTGAGTAGGTTTTTGCTCCAGTGATGTTCAAGGGGCCACTGGGAGGCAACAACAGTTTGAGGCTTAGCTAGGGGAGCTAGAGGCCTTATTCAGATCCAATAGTCAATTTTGGATGTTTCAAATGTTCTGGAACTAACAGTGTGGTTTGTAGAGCCTGTAGAGGACTTCTGAAGGTCGAGATGCTTTAATGAAGTTCCAGGGGCCACCAGGGCCAGCAAGTGCAAAGAGCAGTTTGAGGCTTGGCCAGCGTAGCTAGAGGCCTTATGCAGCAAACCACTATTCATTTTTTACTGTAATGAGCATTATGAATCCATTGGTGGAGGTTGTAGAAGCTTTTGAGGACTTCTAGAGGTCGAGATCCCATCAAAAAAGTTTTCAGTGACCCTAGTGCCAAGGGGTGCCGACAGGTGTTGGAGGCGAAATCGGAGCAACCAAGAGGCCAATTTCAGTGAACCGATAGTCTATTCTGACTATTTTTTGCATTCTGAATCCAATGAAGGGATTTTCAGAGCTATTTGAATACTTCTAGAGCTCGAGAAGATAAAGGGAAGTTTTGGGCAGCCTAGGGCAAACCGTGGAGGAATGCCTAGTTTGGGGATGCAGTGCTCGTTTTGAGCAAATGATCAGTCCAATTTTGGTGTTTGATGTGTGCTGGAGACAGTAGGTGATGTTTCAGGGAGAGAAAAAGAATTATGAAGGAGTTAGTGCCAAGGAGAAGCTCAAGGTATCTCAGAGCACCAACAGAAGGAATCAAGTCTAAGGGAGCATAGATCTGTTTTCAGAGTGATGACAGCCATGACATGGATATAGATGGTATTCTAAGCTCTTTGGTTCAGTTCAGTAACCACTGGATTTAAATGTGGAACTTGTAAAAGAAACTTTACCATAATCCCAAAGAGCCAAGTCAAGATGACAAAAGCTCAAGGAGATGTAGCTCACGATTTTCGGGTGAACTCCTAGAATAATTTCGCTGTTATGCGTGGATGTTTATTTGCTGCATTATATTGTTGTTACACATGTTTAATTTCAGCAAAAACAAATGGACTTAAGACACTTAAACAGTTAAAAATCATACACCTCTTTCAAGTATAAATTGCACAAATTGTCAAGTATAAGCTAGATCTTTTATTTGTTTAACTGAGTGGGAGGTTCTTGAAAAAAATAGCAAGTTATCCAACACATTTTCAGATTAGGTTGGTATCAGAGCACTTGGTTGCTTGATTGATAGAGCAATAGCTTGCTTGTTTGACTTGAAAGGTGTTTAAACAATGCAAAGAATTTCACTGTTTGCAAACTGACTGTTACTTGAGTTTGCTAGAGGTGAAGGGAAAACTACTGATAGCTAAGTCCAGAAGAGGACAAGAAGGAAGAAAGGGATGAAGGCATTTTCCTTACCCGAAGGACCTTAAGGCAACCCTTGAAACACAAGAGGTTTTGTTGTTTGCCTGCTTGAATAAGACCCTGACTCTACAACCATTTGTTTCAAAAGCTTTGTCAATTGTTTTGAAAGCTTTGTGAATTTTGTTGAAGTTTCTTTAGTTCATTTTCATGATGACTTCTTCTTCAAGTGAGGTTTCAAAATTCTCCTCCTTCACAAGATTCTTCGATGAAGACATGAAGTGTGACTTCTACATCTTGAAGGACATGGTGCAAATTCTGTTTGAAGATAGCAGAGAAAGCACTGAACTTCGTGAGCAATTGTTTGCTATGAAGCAAGAGAAAGAAGAAATTATTCAAAGATTGCATGAGATGGAGATGTAACTCCATCAAGCCCAAGAGGCCTTAACCAAGAACATGCGTGAAGCAGAAGTAATTCACTCTAATTTGTCTTTAGTTTCCTCTTCAGAAAGATGTGTTGGTTCATTTGCAAAGCACACTAGAGGTATAGGGTCCAAGTTAATGTTTAAAATGGGCTATGAAGGCAAGGTTTTAGGCAAGCATGCACAAGGCATGATTGATCCTATTTTGGTTGAGGAACGACCTAAGAAATTTGGTCTTGGTTACGTTCAAAGAGAAATTTGGTCTTGGTTAATGGCGAAGACTCCAAAGCCATGAAGGCATGTGAGGCAACTTCAAAGAGAAATTTTGTCGCAAGTTCTAAACCACAAACATGCCAAGTTTTTTTTCAAGTTGATTGCCATTGTTTGAAGCCTATGTTGCAGCAAGAAGATTGTAGACATGCAACTTATTGCGAGCATGCGAGTTTGGACAGTTTTCAAGACATAAACACTGATGTTAGTCTGCAAAAGAAAGCTGGAGCCTCTACTAGTTCATCTGCTCAATAAGGCAAAAAGGATGGACATGCAAAGCAACATTTGAGGTATAATTCTTCCCATAGTCAAGTTGATTATGTTTATGCAAGGCATGACAATTCTGCATGCTTAAATGGAAGAAAGAGTTGTTGTGCATATTGTGGTATGTTTAACCATGATGTTTTGAGATGTTGGAAGAGGATGAAGGCACACAGGAAGTTGTTGAGGCAAAGGAAACTTGCAAAGAAGGTGCATAAGACTTGCACACATTGCCAAAAGAGGGGACATGTTGTTTCCCATTGTTGGACATTGCATCCAACTAATCGTCCCAAGCACATGAGGCAAAAGAACAGAAAGAATGGCGAAAGTGGAACCAAGGATTCTATCATTGATGTGAGAACGGATGTTTCACATGAAGAAGATTTGTAGCATCAAAAGTCGTCGTGAAAGTGGCTTGGTGAGAAGTGGTTTGACTTCTTGACATAGTAAGACATACACTCATTTGTACATATGCAAATTTCAGTTATGTATGCATGTTTTACGTTGTAATATCACGTTTGTTTGAGCCACCTTGGATCAATGATCAAGGAAGCAATGTTTAGCTACCTTCTGTAAATTTCTCCTCGGAAAATTCTGAGTGAGTGCAAGGAAGACAATTCTTAACAGGAGGACAAGTGCATCTAGGAAGGGAAGTGTTGACTACCTTTAAGTTGTGGTTCAAAGGCACTAGTCATGCAAGGCAAGCGTATGGAGGTTGAAAAGAAGAGGGTGTTGTACTCTCATTTACTATACAAATTAGTATATTAGTCTTTTGGGGTCCAAAATATTCCTCATGGGGAGGTGTGATAAGAACTGGATCATGGACCTAAGTGATAGCTCAAAATTCAAAGTGTTTGGAAGAGTGTCGAACCTAAGTGACCGAATAGTTCTCGTCTTCCTGATTCTGGCACCACAAATGATTCGAAAAACTAACACCGTATGAAGAAGTTATCGCAGTTTGAAAAGTCTAGTAAACTGCAAAATTTGGACTTTGACCAAGTTTGACTTGGATTTGGGAAAATAAAAAAGAGAATATTCCAAGGAATATTCTTGGAAAATTTCTCAAAATATTCCCAGAATATTCCTCGGAATATTTCATTTGGACCAATTAGGTCTTGACAAGTGTCACTGTGTAATTCGCCTATTGGTTGACTTTCAAGTTTTTGAGCCAATGGAAGGCCGCCATGTGGCAGGCCTGGAGGCCGCCATGTGGCCCAAGAATGGTCGATTAAAATTTTGTTGAGACAGCTAGGTTCGAACGCCCAACCTCCTACACAGCGCGTAGAACGACTTAACCAACTCTCCTAACCATGTTACTTAACCGTATAAGGATTGCGGTGTTATTTGAAGTTTGACGGTTTTCGGTATGGAGGTTTGGGGGGCCAGCCTCCACCATGTGGCCTTAGCGCCAATACCGTGAGGCAAAAATTTTAACCGCCGGCAAAACGATTACACCTGCCATTATAAAACCTGGCACATGCATTAAACGCCAAAGGTTATGTGACGTGGTTTTATTGCAACGGTTTACGATAGCCGCCCATGTAGACCGCAAAGTCTGGGGTGCATGTGCCCACATAGCAGTTAGAGTTAATGCTAGCGGTTACCCTGGTGGTATATTTGGAGCGCCCATTAGTTTTGGCGGATTTGGCCGAACTTAATTGGAGTTAAGTCCAGTTCTCCACAATTAGTGGAGCTTTTGTGGGTGTCATTGGGAAAAATGAGTTCAGGTTATATCTTGAACTAGATTCAACCAATTTTGCAGTGCCAACAGTCAATTTCGACTATCTCCAACATTATAGACTCATTGGCGAGGGTTGCAGAGCCATCAGAGGACTTTTGAGTAGTTTTTTTCTCTAGTGAAGTTCAAGGGGCCATTAGGGCCACTAGGAGGCAGTAACAGTTTGAGGCCTAGCCAGGGGAGCTAGAGGGCTTATTCAGAAATCCAATAGTCAATTTTGGATGTTTCAGATGTTCTGGAACTAATGGTGTGGTTTGCAGAGCCTGTAGAGGAATGCCGAGATATTTCAATGAAGTTCTAGTGGCCACCAGGGCCAGCAAGTGCCAATAGCAGTTTGAGGCCTAGCCAGGGGAGCTAGAGGCCTTATGCAACAAACCAATAGTCATTTCTGACTGTAATGAGAATTCTGAATCCATTGATGGAGGTTGCAGAAGCTTTTGAGGATTTCTAGAGGTCGAGAACCCATCAGAGAAATTTTCAGTGACCCTAGTGCTAGGGGGTGCCGACAGGTGTTAGAGGTGAAACCGGAGCAACCAGAGGCCAATTTCAGTGAACCAATAGTCTAGTGACTATTTTTGGCATTCTAAATCCAATGAAAGGATTTGCAAAGCCATTTGAAGACTTCTAGAGCTCGATAAGCTAAAGGGAAGTTTTGGGTAGCCTAGGGAAAACTGTGGAGAAAGGCCTAGTTTGTGGATGCAGTGCTTGTTTTGAGCAAATGATCAGTCCAATTTTGGTGTCTGATGTGTGCTGGAGACAGTAGGTAATGTTTCAGGGAGAGAAAAATAATTCTGAAGGATTTAGTGCCAAGGAGAAGCTCAGGGTAGCTCAAAGCACCGACAGAAGGAATCAAGTCTAAGGGAGCATAGATCCGTTTTCAGAGTGATGACAACCATGACCGGGATATAGATGGCATTCTAAGCCCTTTGGTTCAGTTCACTAACCATTGGAGTTAAGTGTGGAGCTTGTAAAAGAAGCTTTACCATAATCCCAAAGAGCCAAGTCAAGATGACAAAAGCTCAAGGAGACGTAGCCCACAATTTTTGGGTGAACTCCTAGATTAATTTTCCTGTTATGTGTGGATGTTTATTTGCTACATTATATTGTTGTTACACATGTTTAATTCCAGCAAAAACAAATGGACTTAAGACACTTAAATAGTTAAATATCATACACCTCTTTCAAGCATAAATTCCGCAAATTGTCAATTATAAGCTAGATATTTTATTTGTTTAACTGAGTGGGAGGTCCTTGAAAAGAATAACAAGTTATCCAACCCATTTTCAGATCAATAGGCATCCTCTATTAAACATAAATGAAATATGTTGGCATATTCTCATTGTCTCTTTTACACTAATAGATGAAATTTCAAATATTAACTACCTTGCAGCTCAAAATTCATCTCCTCTACATAAACACATGGAATTTTAAATATTAATTATCTTTCATCTCTAAATCCATATTTACCTTTTCACATTTATCTAATATAATTATAGAATTACTATAAAAAATATCATAATAAATGATATTATGTGGAAAATAACAAATGACATTAATTTCATTAGGTGGAAAATAACAAATAATATTATCTTCATTTAATTATGCTTATCTAACTTTATTAATCACATTCGGCTAATATAATTAAGCTAGCATACATGTTAGTAGATGATGATAGTAGTTTCTAATGACTTTGTCTAATTTATAGATAGTTTTTTTTCAAGATTAAACTATTTTAAACTCAAGTTTAACCAGAAAAATGATAGTGAAAAAGGCCATTTAGTATAGACTACTTACTATGATGACTATGTCAACCAACTCATACTCTACTTAAGATGATGACTATGTCAACCAACTCATACTCTACTTAAGATGATGACTATATCAACCAATTCTCAGCGATTTGACTGCTATGTTTATGAAAGCATACATACTCTGCTCATCTATATGTTTACGAAAGCATACATACTCTACTCATCTATATGTTTACGAAAGCATACATACTCTGCTTAGTTATTTGACTGCTAAGTTCACTAAAGCATACATACTCAGCTATATGTTTACAAAACAATACATACTCTACTCAGCTATTTCACTGCTAAGTTTACTAAAGCATACATACTCTACCCTCAACTAATATAAAAAATGACCTTTATTAATATAATACTAATAACTAATATAAAAAATAGTCTAACATGTAGATATATATTTTAATATAATTAAGAATTAATATAATATTAATAATTAATATAAAAATTAGTGTAACTTGTAGAGGAAATGACTTTTTCACCACATATTTTCTGGTTAATTTTAATTAAAATTATAGATTTTAATTAAAAACTTGAGTTTAAGTTGTTTAATCTGCAAAATTTGAGTGTCTCAAAAGATTTCTAATGGTGTTAAATCTATTTATGCATTTTAAACAACGCAAAATCACATTCTTTGTTTTGGTGTGAAAAAATATATTTACTTTTATATAATAAACTAGCAATATAGATTGTGTATTTATGTGGTCAAGAACTTAGTGAATATAAAAATATTATAAAATAAAATTAAAATAAAGTATTTATAGAATATTTTGATTTTGAAATGAACCATGGTATTATAACAAAGCTTATTCACAAATAAGATAAATTTCCATAGTAAAACTAGATAAATATCCATAATTAAAATGAACTGTAATTTTTAAATATATATTATTGATAAAACATGGTAAGAAAGCCTAAATTGTTAAATATATATTTTTTTTTAATTTTTAATTTTTAAATATATATTTTTTTAATATAATAATTTAATTTAAAACTATTTAAGAAAATTACAACACTTCATAATTATTTACAATTAAAATTTTTAAACCAAAATAAAAAACTGTAGAAGTTTTCATTTTAAAATGTATTGCTTTTAAAAATATCAGAGAAAGTTATGAGAATATGTTGGGCTAGTTCATCATTAATTTGAATAAGAAAAAAACTAAAATGTAAAAAAAATTCATATTCGCTATACTTTAAAATTTCATTTCATATAAATACTCAACAAATAAAATTTAATAATTAAATAAAATCTTCTTAAAAGCATGTAAATCAACCAATCTGATCGGATCCGCAGTGTTTCACGCCGCTAATGTCAAAATAAAACCAGGGAAAAATGGGTAAACCAATGTCACATTAAAACCAAGGAAAAATCAATGAATGCATGCAACGAGCTTCAACGTGCGATAAGCAAATTCGAATCTACTTTCGCTTGTCACATTGACAGTGCCTTATCGTCACCACTGTAATAAATGAGATATTGAAATGGCTTCGCCACCATCAGCGTTTAGTATTCTTGAAATTAATTCATATGGCGTCTGTTAGCGCGTCCAAAGTAATGTTCCAACGGGTTACTGGCCCTGGATTAGACTCGGACAGCTACTCTTGTATCTTGCGGGAAATTATAAATAGCCGAGCTCTGGTTGAAGGCAAGAAGCTTCATGCCCACATAATCAAAACTGGATTTTGGTTCCTAATATTTTTACAGAACAACCTTTTGACCTTGTATGCTAAATGCGGGAACGTGGCGATTGCACGCCAAGTGTTCGACAAAATGCCTGAACGAAATAACGTTTCATGGAGTGCTATGCTAGCAGGATACGTTCAGAGGGGTTACGGCGTGGAGGCTTTTTTATTCTTCAATCAAATGCAGAAGGCAGGAATGAGTTGGAACAGGTTCACTCTCGCTAGTGTCCTCAGGGCATGTACAAGCCTAGCGGCTCAGGAACAGGGAAAACAAATCCATGGTTCTGCTGTAAAAACAGGATTCGAGTCAAATAACTTTGTGGGGAGTGCTCTCGTTGATCTGTACGCTAAGTGCGGCAGAATAGAAGATGCATTTAACGTTTTTGTTAAGATATCAAACCCGGATCTAGTGTCATGGAATGCCATAGTCGCAGGCTTAGCTCAGAATGCCAAATTTGACGATGCACGCCAACTGTTTGACAAAATGCCTCAACGAGATATTACTTCGTTTAATTCTCTGATTATTGGGTATTCACAGAATGGGTATGATGAAGAGGCTCTGAAGCTCTTTTGCCAAATTCAATGGGCAGGGATGAACGTTGACGAATTTACATTTGCCAGCGTGGTTCGGGGTTGCGCTGGACTAGCAGCATTGAATCAGGGTAAACAACTCCATAGCCAGACTATTAAAACTGGATTTGATTTGGATATATTTGTAGGAAGTGCCCTTGTTGACATGTATTCCAAGTGTGGGAGCATTGATGATGCATTCAAAGGTTTCAAGTTAACGCCTAAGCGGAATGTGGTCTTGTGGACTACTATGATCATAAGCTATGCGCATCATGGCTGTGGCAAAGAAGCCCTCCAGTTATTTGAAGAAATGCAGCAGGCAGGTGCAAGGCCAAACCGCATTACCTTTATTGGCGTGCTCTCCGCTTGCTGTTATTTAGGCTTAGTGAAGGAAGGTTGTTACTACTTCGATTCAATGAGTCGAGATTATGGTATAAGCGCACAAGTTGAGCACTACACTTGTATGGTTGACATGCTCGGCCGTGCAGGGCTTCTGGCTGAGGCAGAGGAGTTTGTTTATCAAATGCCATTTGAACCTGATCCTGTGATTTGGCGGACTTTGCTCGGTGCATGCAGGGTACATGGAAATGTTGAACTAGGGAAACATGCAGCAGAAATAGTCTTAAGACAAAATCCACAAGATGCATCCTCTTATAAGTTGCTGTCAAACATCTACGCTACAGCTGGCAGGTGGGATGATGTGGCAAATGTGAGAAAAATACTGAAAGAAAGGGTGGCTAAAAAGGAACCAGGTCTTAGTTGGATTGAAGTTAAGAACAAAGTTCATTCATTTGTTGCAGGAGATAGAAAACACACAGAGACAGAAAAGATTTATGCACAGATAGAGGAGTTGAATGAAAAGATGAAGGAGGTAGGTTATGTTCCGGACACAAGCTTTGCACTACATGACATAGACAAAGAATTGAAGGAAGAATTACTTTGCCACCACAGTGAAAAGCTGGCAATTGCTTTCGGGCTTATCAGTACTCCACCTGGGATACTCATTCGGATCATCAAGAATCTTCGTATGTGTGGTGATTGCCACACTGCCACCAAGTTCATCTCCAAGATTGTAGGGCGTGAAATTGTTGTTAGGGATGCCAACCGCTTCCATCACTTCAAGGATGGATTTTGCTGTTGTAGCGATTACTGGTAATTTTCCAATAGGGAAAATATATTTATCTGCCTACCCCTGTTATGCCCAGCCTCCGTGGATGTGCGTCAACAGCAGATGCCATGTGTTCAATTGACTCTTTGAAACCCGTTTGCTACAAGGTTAGCAAAAAGTTTATTACAGACCAGGGAAGGTCCAAGGTTTTGGAAAATGCCAAATGCCATTTCATGTAATACAATGCCGCAGTTGGGTGAATTATACCTGGAACAGTCACATGAGCCCAATAGGAGATGACTTGCAGTCTATATCATCGAAATTTTTTGAAAAGTTGTATCACATTATTGGTCCGCCCTTGATGTCACCTGCACCTGCATCATGACTTTGACCTTTTTGACCTTTCATCAAGACCCCTAGAGCACTCAATGGGTGCTTTGACCTAGGACACAATAACTATGGGCAAGAAACCCATTTCACAATAAATGATTTTCAAATAATTTTTCCTTTTTTTTTTTTTTTGGACAAATACATCAATTACATCAAGTCATGACATACAATTATGAAGACCGACACTAGTTACGTTTCAACACTCCCTCTTAACTAGGGATGTATTCATAATTGACCACATCTACAAGGACAATAGTTCCATTGAATTTTTCTCGTAAGAAGAGTCAGATTGGTAAACCATCTTAAGCATCAACATTATAATCAATATACAACCAACATTGTCAACACAGCAAGACCTTGACTAACAAGCTCTATCTCTCAATAGATTAGAGCATAATGCTGGGAGCTAAGTTGTATGAAACGGGGAAACGGAAATGAGTTTTGGAAATGGGTACAGGTACAAAATGCGACTTCCCCAAATTTTAGAAACGAGGAAACGCGATATATATATATATATATATATATATATATATATATATATATATTAGGACATTTAAGAAATATGTGCAATCATAAAGCATACATGATACATTTTAATTTATTACATTATGATTAAATTGTCCAATGTCAATGCATAAACTATAAGTCTCCAAATTTACATGACATTTACTCATGAATGATCACATAATGAAAATAGCAATATCCAAAATCAGCCACGAGAAATTTCTAATTTCTTGTCTCATGCTTGATTGGGAGTCTCTTCCTGCATAGTCGAACGACCTTAGTGCTCTTGATTAAATACAAGTTCCATACCTTAGTACCCTAGGCGCTCTTGATTATTGGGAGTCTCCCCTACATAAAGGGCTTGGTTCTCTTGATTAAATAAAAGTTCCATACCCTAGTACATGACAAATTGTAATGGAAACATTGCAATCTCCCTAATCTTGAAATCCTGAAAAAATCATAATTCTGCTGGATTTTGAGTGAGATCTAAAATTCCACTTTCTCCGTATGAAATCCAATGAGGGCGAAACCACTCTCAAACATCTTGAGTCATTTCATGGTAATGTTAAAAATTTAAGTAAAAGGATGAAAATGAAAGATAAAGGAGAATGTTGCTTTTACTTTAAGAATTTAACATTATCATGAACTGCATATCAACACTAGGGCCATAGGCTTGAACATTAGACTAGCCTACTCAAAAAGTTTTGTTTCTAATCTTCAATAGCTCCCTCTAATCTTCAATAGCTACGGTACGTGGAAACGCGTTTTCGTTTCGTTTCCCCCTAGAAACAACCCTCTACCAAACATTTCCTGCAACAGAGGCTGGGAGGCTTTACGTGGGACACCACACTACCTCTCAAGCACATACCCCATTCGAATGTTCACGAGGTATGTCCTTCTAGGACTATTCTTATCTTGGATTCCCAATCCTCAAAGAATATTTTTCCTCTTCGACCACTCTTGTCTTGGATACCCTGTCAGATCCCTAAAGAGTGTCGATCACTAGACTACTTCCTATCTTGGATTCAGAATCCTCAAGGAGTATCTGTCTTAGATACTTAACCAATCCTTCGGATGCCATTCTCTCCTCATAGCCTTCACTAAGACTTGCAACTATTAGTCCTAGTCTAGTGCATGACACACGAAGCAGAGAACCATATCCGAGACTCCCTCTCAATTAGGGAGAAGTGTCCATCATCAACTACTATGGCTTAGACATCATTGTCACATGTGCGAGCTTTGACCTTCTAGAGCCCTCTTCAAATACAACATCATCATCAAGACAAGGTACACCATCACTTTCCATATCATCGATGTACATCTGTTTCATCTTCACAAATCAATCATCATCTTGCTTGAACATGGCTCCCTTTGAACATTAGAAAAGTGATCTACCACGACATGATCATCGATCCATTTGCAACTTGCTCTTACATTTGTCATCGTGATTTACATCATCTCCTTGGACCAAGTACCAAGGCAACAACCCAATGGAGTCATCATATCTTACTCAAAACGAATCTTCTTCATATAGCAAGATTATGCATAACCTAGCAATATATCATGTCATCATCAACATCATGGTCTTCCTTCAATCTTCATCAGAGTCTACAGTGGAACATAAACATTTCTCAGCTAGTGATCTAGCCTTGCTCCTTATTTCCAAAATGAGGTCCATCGTAATACAAATGAATCAACAGACTTCTAAGAAGCCTGCCCTAAAACCTAGAGAGTAGACAATAACAGTGATACCATCATGGTCATTCTTCCCAAGATGAAGAGCTCACTCCATGACATCACAAAGGAGGATCCAAAAATGATCTTCTTTATCGACTAGATGACTATTATATCAAGTTCATGAATCCTTTCGTATACAATTATTAATTCTTCCAAGCATACACATGTTGACAAATGTGTAACTACGTTCGGTCTTCATAAATATGAAATGTACTTTTGATTCTTGTAAATTGTAAAATGAAAGAAAAATATTATTATTATTATTATTGGAGCATTGGTTTCATGCTCAAGGTCTTTTATTTTACAGGTCAAGCACCCATTGAGTGTTTCTAGGGTATATCCTAGGTCAAGAAGTCAAAAGATTCATTGTCATAAGTTGAAGACCCCTTCAGGCACATTGTAACTTGTAAAGAAAAATTATTTTTGTCCGTAAGTGTCAAAATACCCTACAAGGTCAAGTTGACCTGGTAGATGGCAAGTCAACCTAATTTGCGGAGTCACGTCCACCCTAGAGAAGTCTATCTAAAAGAGGAAACTTGACCTCCTTGAAGAACTTCATCTCCCACTCATCCAAGCAAAGGAAGAAAAAGAGGGCAGCGAAGAAGGAAGAAGACGAAGAAGACTTGGTTTTGGGTTATTTCTCTCTCACATGTGTGAAGGAAGGCTAGGGTTTTTTGCAGCAGATCTAGGGTTTTTATCTACAAGTTCGATCTTGAAGAAGAGAAGTTAAGAAGGTCAAGCGTGTTGAGAAATCTAGGGTAGAGGTATTAGATGATTTCTCTTATAATGATAACTGCTTGTGAGGACATTTTACTTTTCTTAATTAGGCTCTTCTTGTACTTGATTATTATCATGTGTTCTTCTTCATCAAACAACTACCAAACCATAAAGAAAAATGAGACAAAGGAACAAGATGTAGGTGATCAACCAGAGCCAAAATATCTCCAACCTGAGAGGAAACCCACAAGAATTCTTCTTCTTATAGAATCTTCAATTAACGAATTCCAAGACGTAGACCCTTGAGCAAGAACCCCTCCAAGACCAAGTCAGTGCTTCCTCTTTGAATAGATTCTCCTTGTAGCAACTTCCACCTACTCAACAATCGAAATTGGAACTGCAACTATAACTTCGATTTGCCCAAAAACTGTAATTTCAACTTGCCCAGAAACTGCAATCTCAACTTGCCCGAAAACTACAACTTCGATTGCAACCAGAAATTGCAATAGCAACTGCAACTGCAACAAAAAAAACTACAACTGCAACTTCGATATGCCCATAATCTGCAACTTTTCTTCTTCTCTGGGGTAGATTCTCTCTCCTAGATAATTCAGCTTCCAGAACAACTTTTCTTGGTGACCTAAATTTAGTTCTGCAACTCGGTTTCACTGCAACAATATGTGCCCTAATTCCTTCGTACGTGTGGAGAGAAGTAGCCCAAAAACAAATCCAAACCTTCGACCATTTCTCCTTCTTTAGTCTTCATTCTCTTCACACATCCTTAAGATCGAACTTGTGGGAGTAATAGTGTATTTTCAAAATGAGGATGAGGTCTCTTTATATAGGCTTCACATAGGGTCAAATTGCTTCCTTTAGGCCGACTTGAACTTTGTGCCATGACGAGGTCTTGGAGGGCCTTTTGACTTGATAATTTTTTCTATACAATATGTAACATGCCTAAATGGGTCATTCATACATGACAATGACTTAATGACTTTATAACAAACCTAGAAGCACTAAATGGGTGCTTTGACCTATAAATAAATTCTCTTGAGCATGAAACCCATGCCTCAAGACTTACAATAATAAATTCATTTTTCTCTTTTCATTAAATATATAAAATCATGATTACATCTGTCATTATGAAGATCGAACCTAGTTACATATTTCAACACTCCCTCTTAACTAGGGAGGTATTTAGAATCCATACAAGGTACTTGGACATTCTCAATCTGAAGAATTCTAATAAGAAAAGTCGGATTGGTAACCAATCTATGTAGCATCATATCATCTAGCATTGTCATATAACAAGGCGTTGACTAACAACTCTATCTCTCCACAAGATCATAACGTAATGCTGGCGAGACCAATGATTTATAGACACCTCATCATTGTCTCTCGGAACATACCCCAGTTGGGTTCACCCAGAGTATGTTCCATTAGGACTATTCTTATCTTGGATTCCCAGTCGTCAAAGAATATCGGTCCTCTACAACTACTCTTGACTTGGATGCCATATCACACCCTCAAAGGTAATGCTGGCGAGACCAATGATTTATAGACACCCTCATCATTGTTTCTCGGAAAATACCCAAGTTTGGTTCACTCAGAGTATTTTCCATTAGGAATATTCTTATATTGGATTCCCAGTCCTCAAAGAATATCGGTCCTCTACAACTACTCTTGTCTTGGATGCCCTCTCACACCTTCAAAGAGTATCGGATGCCAGATGCTTACCTAATCCTCCATTCTATCTTCCTAAGTGAAGACAAGAATGAGGTGTCTATCTCTCCCTCTCAACTAGGGAGGACATACCCATTCCAATGAAGAAATGCTCCCATTCCTAGAAAAGGAATGTAACCAAGCTCCCTCTTAACTAGGGACTTGACCAAGCTCCCTCTTGACCAGGGACTTGCTTCCCGCAATTCTTTAGGTGGAGATCATGGAACGATCAACTGCTTGAAGAGCTCCTCCTTTCGATGTCATGAACTTCTTTTTCCTTATTCAAGAGTCTTCATCTATTTGGGACTTCTTAGTAGGGCATCAACCATCCATCAATTTCATTCATGAATCATGCCATTCATGCCATCCTTTCATTAGAAAGTGATCCATTAGTCCATCCATGGCCTTTCCTTCATGCCTTGCTACCTTCTTCACATTATGTTTCCTTTAGGATCTTCCATCCTACCACATGAGTGTTAGTTGTCAATGACATCTACAACTCTTCCTTAGGCATCTCTGCATTAGCCCATCCAAATATTATTCAAAAATAGAAAATGAACATTAAATCAATTACCTTTGTGATGATCTTTTATCATGACATCTTGTTTGCATCAACATCCTACACACATATCTCCAAAATATATACAATGTCAAGGGTCTCTTTCTCTTTCAAACTTCATCAGAATCTTCATATTTTTCCCAATAGAAATATCATAGTCAAATCTTGCAGTCCTTGAATGTTGATTGCCTTCTCCATAGTTGCATATTTCATGATCTCTTCCTTTCTTTCTTCACACATTTCCTTCTAGTAGCTTCCAATCAGAGTTCCTCCAATTTTTTCAACCACCTCATACTAAATATGAGGACATATTATGTTGATTTCATCTAGCCAATGTGTGACCCATGCCTTCCTGCATCTTTTCTAAAGGAGGATCCTTTCTATTGATCATGCTCTTGTGGTAGAGAATTTATCTTGCAATGATATGACATGACTCCATTTTATGAAGTACAAGCATACATACCTCATCTCTTTCTTTTGGTCATCTAGGCATCCTTTGAGAGCTTCCTTGATTGAAAGAACTTCAATCCCTTGACATGCTTCACTTTTTTTGACATCATACCATCATCCCATGAATCTCATACAAGTTGGAATTCCCGAAGAGATACTTGCTTCTTTCAGTAGGTGAACCTTCCAATGAATTCTCCAACAGAGGATCTAGATCATCCACACTCCACAAATGCCTCTTTTGAAAGATGTATGATGAGCTCTATACTAGATGACTTTCCTTTTTCCCATAAAGTACTACTTATGCTTCTAATGAGGTTACCAAGAGTTACATCCTTTTATAGGTGACATCCACAAACTTTCTCTTTCAGCTATCTTTCATGCATCTTTATGATGATGTTACGAGCTCTTGCTTTTAATCGTATGCTTCTATGATGCCATCTCCTAACATGATGCATCCTATCATGCTTCTAATGGTTCCTACCATGATAGTTATACTCTACAATAGAAAACAAAAAATTGAAAAGAACTAGGTGAGGAAGACTTATCTCAATAATATTAGAGATCTTTTACTTCCTCCATATTGAATTTCTTCTTTCAGCTTCTTCCTCTTCTTCAATGATATGGGCTTTCTTCCCTTCTTCGTTCGTTGTTGTCCATCTTGAGCTTAGGACAATCTCTCTTGTAGTGTCCATATTCTTGACATCCATAGCATTGAATCTTCAACATATTAATCTTCTTATTTTTCTGAGGACAAAACTTGCCAAATATCCCTTTGCTTCTTGACATGACAACAAATGTTTGAACCTGCTTATTTGATCCTGCATCACTTTTTGCTTTCAATCTATTTTCTTCAATCTTGCATAGTGACCACAAATTATTGAATGGGATAGCTTTCTCCTCTTCATAGGCCTTTGATACAAGGTTTCCTTGTTCATCAGTTAGAGCATTTAGAACAATGGTAATCATTTCTTTATCAGATATCATCTCTCTCCTAAATCTTGAAGTTGATTCCTTATTTGTGATGCTTTATTAAGACATGTAGTTATCACTTCATCCTTTGATTCTTTCAAATTGTATAGTCCAGGCCTTAGTGATACGACTTGTCTGGTTGAGCTTTCGGAGAATATATATGCTAGCTTATCATATATCTATTTTGATGTCTCCAACCCTTCTACATATGGGATAAGAGAATCCTTTGAGCCCTTATATCCTTTTTCATATATTTAGATAACACTTTCTCTTCAGATGGTTTTGAGACTTTTCCTTTGACATGATTATTAACTTCATTTTCCTTGAGGACTAGGTCTATCCTTCTTTTCCATGCAAAGAAGTTCGATGACCCAACTAACTTTTTGATCTCCTTGCAAAAGGAAGTCATTTTACTAGATTTAGATATAGAAGTTTATATACCTTTCAAGTGAACATGAACTCCTCAACTTGATTCTTTTGTTGATGATGATTGAGGATGACTTCTTGATGATGCCTTGATGCTTCTTGATGTTGACAATGCCTTTGATCTTGCTTTCCTTGGATGAGTAATCTTCAAGATGCTTTTAGATCTAAGTCCCTTCTTTCTTGAGTAGAGATAGGGTCTTTTGAGGTCTCCTTCCTTGATATGATTATTTGAGCGCAGATCCCAAGAATATTTTTAACTCGGGACTTTCGTCTTTGATCAATCTAGGATTTTTGACACTTTCTTTAAGATAATGAAGTATCCTTTTAATTGTCTTGGAGATGAGAGGACCTTCTTGATTCTTTGATGCCCTTGAAATCCTTCTAGAACCTTGATCTTTGAGAGCTTGAGTGTTCCTTGTCGAGCTTCCCTTTCTTGACCCGTTACCTTAGCTTTGATACCATGTTGAGAAATCTAGGGCAAATGTATTATATGATTTCTCTTATAATGATAATTTCTTGTGAGGACTTTTTACTTTTCTTAATTATCTTCTTCTTCTACTTGATTATTATCATATATTCTTCTTCATCAGACAACTACCAAACCTTAAAGAACAATGAGACAAATGACACAAGATGTAGGCGATCAACCAAGGCCAAAACCTCTCCAACCTGAGAGGAAAACCCACAATAATTCTTCTTCTTATAGAATCTTCAATTGACGAATTCCAAGACATAGACCCTTGACCAAGAACCCCTCCTAGATCAATTCAATGCTTCCTCTTTGAATAGATTCTCTTTCCAACAACTTTGACCTACTCAGCGACTACAATTGCAGCTATGACTTCGACTTACCCAGAAACTGCAACTATGACTTCGACTTTGACTTGCACAGAAACTGCAATTTTGACTTGCCCAAAAATTTGCAATCTCGACTTGCCCAGAAACTACAACTTCGACTGCAACTGCAACTACAACCAGAAAACTGCAACTTTGATATGCACAGAAACTACAACTTTTCTTCTTCGCTTGGGTAGATTCTCTTTCCTAGAGAATTTTGCTTCCAGAACAATATGTGCCCCAATTCCTTCGCACGTGTGGAGAGAAGTATCCCAAAATAAATCCAAACCTTTGATCTTTTGTCCTTCTTTAGTCTTCCTCTTCTTCGCACTTCCTTTCATCCTTAAGATCAAACTTGTGTGAGTAAGTGTGTATTCTCTAAATGAGGTCGAGGTCTTCTTTATATAGGATTCACATAGGGTTGAATTGATTCCTTTATTTTGACTAGAAGTTTCCTTAGGTTGACTTGAACTTTGATTTGATTATGACTCAATAAAATTTTCTTTACAATATGTAAAATGCCCAAATGGGTCATTCATACATGACAATGACTCAATGACTTAATAACAAACCTAGAAGCACTCAATGGGTGCTTTGACCTATAAATAAATTCTCTTGAGCATGAAACCTATGCCTCAAGACTTACAATAATAAATTTATTTCTCTCTTTTCATTAAATACATAAATTCATGACTACATCTGTCATTATGAAGACTGAACCTAGTTACATATTTCAACAAAGCGAAGGTCACAAGAAGCCATCCTCAAGCTCCAGAAGTCAGAGAAAGTCAAGCGAAGGTCTAAGGAAGCCTTGTGAGACTAAAATAAGCTCACACATGTGGCGGCAACAACTACAGGAGAGGTGAAAATTACAGGTCTATAGTGGAGGGCGAAATTCTGCAGCTGGAGGTCGAAGTTGTGCTACTGGAAGAGATTCGACTAGGTTTAAGTTGGACAAGGAAAGCACATCATCCTAAAAGGTTGGACTTGGTCTTGGAGGGTATTAGTCTTGGTCTAGAGGTCTTGGAATTCATCAGTTGAAGGATCTATAAGGAAGAGAAGATATTTACGGGTTTTCCTCTCAAGAGGAGAGGATTTGGCCCTGGCTTGGAGCCTATATTTTGTGTTCTTGTTCTTCTTGTTTTGGTATTTGTTTGATGATACAAAAACATAATAATAAGTGAAGAAGCTAATAAGTAAGAAAAAGTAAAAATACATCACAAGCAGTTATCTTAGAAAGAGAAATCACTCTAATCACTGCCCTTTAGATTTCCCAACAACACATTCGTACAATTATACCATGAATCTGTATTTATACATCAGAGTGCCTAATGATCAATCATTATCAAAGTCCTTACAGTTCCCTCCTTCTAACATGCTTTCCAAAACAAAGGCTTTGCTCATCCTTCTACCTGTACCTGCAACACTCATTGACAAGCATACCCAAGCAGAGTATAAAATAACAAAACTATGATGTCAATCTGTGAATCTAAGGTTACCAAGAGACTTAGAGGATGTACTCCTAGGGTTTTCAAGTGCCAACCCTAGACCATGGGACTCATATATGATTTATCATCCTCATCTATTTATATTAGACATGAGCCCTAAACTACATACAAACCCTGAGGACCAAGGGTTAGGTTTTCTATGAGGGAACATTTTTAGGGTTTCCATATGACTAGGGTTTTACCAATATCAACAATTTGAACAACGAACCTTAGAAAAATACACTCAATTAACCCTACAACATTGCATGTTGGATTCTTCATACATACCTCAAGGTTACATACCTTTGTCATAATGACCTGTCATTCCATATTCCATGGTTTCTTCATCATTTTTCCTCAAGGTGTTCGTCAACTTGCCTCTTCTTGCTTCAGGATCAGTGTGTTATTGTTCTTCTGCTTGTTCATTAGTGATGCACAAATCTAGAGAGTTGTCTGCAACGATATACCTTTTACCCAAGAATTTCTTGTACCAATTCTTGTTATTACTGTTAGCAACTAATGCAAACAAGCCCCACGCTGCCTCTATGCAGCTCTACATCACAACTGTTGGGGATTGTGTCACCCCCTCCTGCTGATATTTCTACTTGTTGAATGCTCAATCCTCTGGCCCTCCTGTCTCACACCCTGACTCCCAACACTGGATTTGATCTGACCCTCAACAAAATAGCGTGTCTCCTCAAAGGCTCAGCGCTGCCTCTGCGTTGCCCTGCTTATCCCTTACACTGCCTCTTCTGGCTCTTCCTCTACCTTCTCTGTGACGTATTCCTGGCTGAGGAAAAATATGTCAAACCGTAAATTATCTTTGCCCCTCACTGCAAGAATCACTTCGATGATCTGTCGGGATGCTCTGCACTACTCACTTGAGAAATCAATCTCTAGATCCTCTCCCGATGTTTTTTTTCAAATTCCCATCAAAGTCCTTCTTATAATCTTCTCGTTCAGAAATCAATGACCCATATTAGATTATAATCAATGGATCAGATCATAATGACTTAATCTTCATCTTTTTCTAGAAGATTCACACCTAGTTATATGAATACACTTTAATTATTTTAATTTCTAAGTTTAAACCTAGGCATCCATTAAAAATAATTAATTTTTTTAATAAAAAATCCTCTTGGTATAATTTCCCAAAACGATTTCTGGATATTCTAGAATACATGTGTCTAAGCCTCCCTTCAAAATTTGAGGTTTAGAGCACATTCAATGCTACCAAAAATCAACAAAGTTCAACATCCAAATTTGGTAGTTTCTCCGGTAGTTCTTCATTGATGCTCCACTCGAGAGTTTTAACATGGATACTTTAAAATCTTCTTGTTCAAAAATCAATGGCTTAGATTAGATTATAATCAATGGATCAGATCATAATGACTTCATCTTCATCTTTTTCTAGAAGATTCACACCCAGTTATATGAATACACTTTAATTATTTTAATTTCCAAAGTTTAGACCTAGGCATCCATTAAAAATAATTAATTATTTTAATAAAAATCCTCCTGGTGGAATTTCCCAAAACAATTTCTGGATGTTCTAGAATACATGTGTCCAAGCCTCCCTTCAAAATTTGAGATTTAGAGCACATTCAATGCTACTAGAAATTAACAAAGTTCAACATCCAAATTTGGTAGTTTTTCCGGTAGTTCTTCATTGATGCTCCACTCGAGAGTTTTAACATGGATACTTTAAAATGATACTAGTTTATGTTGCATTATTGGAATTATTTTTCAGATTTATCATTGAGGGTATAAATAGTATCCTGTGACTCGTATACAATCATGAAGTCCAAGTACACCACCTTTAATTTCACATTTTAGGATATAGTTTTTATCCCATATGTTTTCTACTTTCTCTCCTCCTTTTCTTATCTCCTAATGAAGTATCTATAACTACCTCCTGCCATATTTACCCAACTTAACCGGCCTGCCAGGGTAAACATGAGAGGAAGAGTTACTATAACATGACATGATCTCCTAGTTCCAATTAAGGAAGTTGGGTCGACAATTAACCACATACTGACATCCTACAGGGGTTATAAGTCACTCAAAAGCCGAAAAACTACCCTAGCTGACCAAAACCTAAGTTGGAACCCTTTTTTCTCTACACTGGGCCCACAACTGCTCCCATAACAAGGCATGCATGTGGTTATAGGCCTCCAACCGCATGCATAACACTACATCCATGCAGTTATAGCCCAATTTCTCTAGTTTTGAGCACGTGGTCTCGAAATATGTGCAACCTTTTCAGGCTTGCCTCTAGACCACTACCTAGAATTGTTTGAGACTCTAGAATCACAAACGACATGATGAGAAACTGATTTAATCAAACTTGAATGAAACACTTGAACTAGACTGCCTAATCCAGAACAATCATCTTATCAAACATATGGAAAACATGTAAGCTACAGGTCATGAATGCATATTTGATCATAAGAGTCTGAGATTCATCTGAGAATCACCAAGAAGGCTTTTTGCCCTCTCCACATATTTGCAACAACACTCATTAGTCCATACATTCATCAAAAAATCAATATCTAGACAATTCATGACTAGATTCATAGATGGTTCACATCATATAACCAACATAGGTACCATGGTAACTTAGCCATAATATCACCAACATAATCACTAAAAGTATACATAAGTCATAGTAGAAGAATAACTCTTATTAATATGTGAAAATATCAACCAAGTCAGGGACTTCCACGTACCACCTGACCATAGATTGGGCTAAACCAAATATTTCTTTCAGCCAATTACCCCTATTCCATATTCCAAGCATGAATGCAAGATTTCATGGAATAAACCAAGACAAAACCAACTAGGGTTTCCATAGGCCAAACTACCTCAACACTCAACCACAATGATTCCACCTCCCTGGTATGACGTCACTAACCATAACGAGATTGGTCTATACCCAAGTAGTCTAGGGCTCAAAGAAATAATAACTCAACCCACAACTTTCCAGTGCACCATAGCGTTTTTCCAACCCAGCTCCAAATACTAGTAACTCAACCCACCAAGGGATCCAAAGCATTTGTCCCAACCTAGGCTCTAGGACTAATAACTCAACCCAAGTTGTTCTAAGGCTTTCGAAGTATTTTTTCCAACACACATCCATAAGAAAAATAAGCACCAATCATAAAATATTTAAGTGGAAAACCCAGCACCATGGCTATCTAGGAAATGGCAAGGCAAGGCTCAAACCACTATCAATCTAGACAATTCTCGATACCAATGACAACACATAAACAGATAATCACATGCATATACCATGCATCCATAAACCAATAAGGAAATCATACATGCAACCTGTTACCTACAAAGAAATCCAACTGTAGATGTCGATCTCACTATCTCCTTGTGCTTCCTTGCTTTTCTTGGCCTTCTTTCTCCAATCCGAGTGAATACCAGAGTGCTCCATGTTGGATGGTGTTGTCATTAATGTCAACCCATGGAGTTGATTGGGTTTGACTTTGACCAAAAACACTAGTCATTAATGTCGAATGGATAATGAACACTTCTTAGTAATTGTTAGATTACATCTAGATAACAACTACTTTGATGGATGGTTGAAAACCCAAGTCCTAGGGTTTGGGTTCCCTAGACTGAGGATGTACCCCAACTTTGTCGAGGGTTTTTGAAGGGTTAAATTATTGAGTTTTTCTTTGATATCCACGTCATTGGATTCTCCTCGAAGAGATATTTCCAGTGGTATGTGGTACGCCACGTGGTTCCTCCTGGTTAGAGAGATAAGTGAGCTTGAAGGTAAAAATCCCAAAACAGGGTGACTTGGCACATTTCCATTAGTTTTAGGCACCTAAAATTAAGATTAAGGGTTTCTTTCCATACGTTGTGGAGATACTATCCTAGTGAAGGGCTTCAAGCCACTATGCACCCATATAACTCCTACATCTCGTTAAAAAGTATAATCTATTTAGGTAGTGCATCTTCCTTAGGGCATAAGAAAACAAAATACACTATATTTATCAATTAGAATTAACAATTAATAATGTGTTAAAATCCTAACGTTCACTATAGAAGCCCCTCTCAACTCTATAAAAAGAAAGCTCATATATCCTCCAAAACAACTCATCATGGAATTTTCGCTATAACTTTGTTTCTACAAAGCTTCAGAAGCTGGAAAAAAACCTATTTGAGCTGAAATCTTGATGAACCTTGTGACTGAATTTCAGATCTTGGTTCGCTATATTTGTGGAGATATGATTGGAGGAAGTTAGGGTTTTGCAGGGTCCCGAATTCCATGTCAAACATGTGACCTTGGGAAAATCGCCATAACTTTCTCTATGACCATTGGATTCAAATTTCGAAAAAAGTGATAGAAAGAGGACATACTGTAGTTTTTTCGGAATCGTTTTTAGGGCCAAAGGTCGATACAGTGATACATGGAACTCCGTAGAAGTTCACTCTACTGAACCAGTCTATAATTAGGTCATCGTGGGAGATTGGGCATAACTCTTTCTTGAAGAATCCAATCTTGATCAGACCTATGGGGTTGGAAAGAGGACTCAGAAGGATACCATAGGATACAAAAAATTCAATATCGAGCTCCTAGAAGGCAACAAAAAGGTATGTTATTTCTCCATTCTTGCTAGGTGTTGGGTCTAGTTTATTGCAAGGGTATGCCACATAATTTAAGGGTTGATTTAGTGTCTATTTGAGGGATCTTATAGCAACATTTGGTGCCCTAACCAGTCACCTATATGATAGTAGTGAAGTAGTGTATGATTTGGTGCTATGATGATTGGAGTTTAGAAAATACATTGAGTGTGATCGAAAGTTTTTCGGGCTTGTGTATCCTTGTGACGGTGAGGTAGTGACATTAATCCCGATTGTGTCTTACAATGATCTAAATACTAGAGTAGTTGGACTATGACAATGTGTTGACATGATAACCTATGACATGTCAAATACCTATGACTCAATATTATTTTCAGTGATGTCACTTAGCATAACAGTGACAATTTGATCTTAACCTGACACTCAAACCTAGACATAACAAGTATGTTGACACCTTGATTTTGAATTTCAGAATGAACTTGACAATGGTGATTTGGCTTATGAAATTATATGACAGTGGTAAAGAATTCTATTGAATCAGTGTTGGTGGGCTATATGACATCTGCTATATAGAACTATTTCTTTGATAAGGAAAGACCCTTGGTGACTGCAATTCTTGACTTGACAATGATTTAAAATATCATAATATGGATTGACATTGATATGATGTATTTGCTTTGAACTTAACATATGGTTGACCTTTACATACTTGACAATAATTAACACTTGTGACTTTATGTTAACTTAACTTGATGGATGAAAACAATACTCACCTTGACTTTGACATCCTAAGAATGACTTTGACACACTAAGTCATTACATGTATAATGACATTTTGCCCTAAGTTTGACTTAGTATGAGAAGATCAAATAGTCATACCACACACATTGACCTTTTGAATTTGACTAGACTTGATATTGATATATTGACTTTGACTAGTAGAACCTTAAGTTGACAAATGCCTATGATAACCTAGGATAACTTAATTGTGAACTTGTGGGGTAGCAATTAGTGAAGGGAACATCCTCCAATTATACAACCTATTGGAGAAGGATGGATTGCAGGGTTTGACTAGTCAAACAGCGTGCTTACATATATGTTGGTAGCTCTTTGGGGACAAAGTTTGAGAGCGTTGATTGTAGGGCATCGAGATGACCTGAGACACCTAAGGTTATGCCATCATTTCATAGCAGTGCCAGATAGTTGCTGCATTGTGCGCAGCCTGATACGATGATGACAATGATACAACATTGATGATTATTCATTCATGAGTAGTGTGATGACTATGTTTTGATGACTATTCATTTGTGAAGTGATATTTTGTGGTAGTCGATAGTTATACAATGATTTGTAGTGACAATGATATACAGTGTGCAGTGACAGTGATACAATGATAGCTTGATGTGCAACTTTGTGCAGTGATCATTTTGTGGGAACAATGATCAGTGGCTACCAGGATTCGATATTTATTCTAGATCTTCCTTACAACTATTCTACATTGATTCAGAGTACAGGGGGTCCAGTGTGAAATTGTGAAACATGATCTATCGACTATTCTAGGTGATCGAAGTCACCTTCAGGTTGTTACCTCAGAACACTTCAGGGCGGTAGGGTGGTGCTAGGGCAAGTTGTGGCTTGCACAGGTTGTTGTGGCATCCATTCAATTGTGGCAGATAAACTGACAGGGCAATGAAGCATCATTTTCGACAGCAGTTGTTAAACAGAGTGTTGAGGCACTCATCAACTTGTGGCCTAATCTACAGGGCGTTGTGGCGTCCTTCTGATTGCAACAAGATATTAGGGTTTAATAGCGTCCTATAGGTTAGCCTGTGAATTAGGGGGTTGACGCATCCCTCATTTGTAGCTTAAATATTGATGTAACTAATATTTATTTTAAAGAGAGAAGAAGACAATTACCAGAGAAGAATTCAGTGATTTTGACCCGGAGGTGGTTTTCCACCTAAAAATCTGTCCACGGTTTTATCTTTCTGCATTGTTGTATGGTGTTGTTTACTGTTGATTATTGTTTATAATTGTTGAATAACATTGATAATAACTAAAGAATAACTAATGCTCTGAAAATGATTAAAAAATGCCAATTTCTAAGAAATATTGATTCACCCCTCCTCTTTGGTTTTTCAACAATTGGTATCAGAGCTTGGTTCCTTCAGTAACAACTTAACCACTGGAAGGCTATTTTCAGAGCATAGAGGTGGGAAAGCTAAATAAGCGAGTTGCAATGATTTCAAAGGAAGGTACAAGTGCAACAAAATCTGAAGAAAACGAGTATTGTGTACCAATCCCTAATTTTGATACAGATAAATACTAGATGTGGGAATCCAGGATGGAAGTACATTTGCAGGCACGTGAAGTATGGGAATTAGTTTTTGGAGACACATCTATCGACGAAGCTTAAAGGTACAATTCAAAGGCCATGAATATAATTTAGAATGTTTTGCCACATTTTGTGAAAATAGAAGTTGGTCAATGTTCAATAGTTAAATCTCTCTAGGAAAAGCTTCATAATCTCTATTCGATAAAGCAATCATGTTAAGGTGTTATTGAAGATCTAGATTTTTCTTATCATGATGAAGAAATTGAAGAAATGACTCGGACAAAGTTTCAAAATGAAGTGATCAAAGTGGTAAAGGAACTCAAAAGTCAAAAGGAAAGGACAAGACTTTTGGAAGCAGAATTGGAAGTAGCAAAAGAACTCATTAAGGAAAATTAAGAGTCTAAGAAGATGATTAGCAGTCTTAGAGCTCAATTGGAAGAAGTCAAGAATACAAAGACACAAGACTTCAAGAGATAAGTCCAACAAAAGCAACAAGAACTTGACACAGCCTTTGCAGAGATTAGCAAGATCAAACAATAGATGTAGGAAGCATAAATTGAAAGAAAGGAGTATGATCAAAGATACATATCCGCAATTGACCAGAAGCAAAAGTAATTGGAAACCTCTTCAGCTGAACTAAGAAAGAGATCGAGAAGCAGAAGAAACAGATACAGGTTCTCAACAGAGAAGTAGAGAATATCACTCTTCTCAAGCTACATGTTGATGAGGTAGAAAAAAGAATGGAGACCTTAAAAATATGGTCTTAAGAAGATCTTGCTCAAAAGCAAGAAGAACTTGATGCAACGCTTGATGAGATCGAAAAACTCAAGGGATCACAAAAATAACACTTACAAGATAAGACAAATGAAGAAAAGAAAATAAAGGCAATCAAATTTGGTAAAGCTCTAGTTGATGAAGGTACATGCTCCACATTTTCGCAGAATGATCCTAAGAAGGAAGTTGATCAAAATGAAAAGCCAAAGAAGAATGTTGCAATTCCAAAAACTAAGACCAAACTCGTCAAGAACAAAGTACAAAAAGAGACTACATCACTGCCTCCAAAGAAGAATGATAAATATTCTAGGTATGTTTGTTTATTTAATGGTTATTGTTTTTCATGTGCCAACTATGGACATATGGCTAGGGATTGTAAAGTTGTTGACAAGTATAACTATCAAGGACCATCACATCCAAATGAATCTTTCAGGTACGCACATTTATTTAACGGTTATTGCTTTTTATGTGCTAACTATGGACATATTGCTAGGGATTGTGAAGTTTTTGACATGTACAATCATTATCTGCAAATTCTAGAAGCTAGTTCGCATCATCATGAGATAGGTTCCATGATGATTTTGTCAGCAGAGAATATATGCCAGATGGGCCAAACATTGAATGTTTCAAATGCCATAACTATGGCCATAAAGCTCACGATTGCAGATATCAGATGTAATCACCTATGGACAACATTGAATGCTTCAAGTGTCATAATTATGGACACATAGCTCAAGAATGCAGGTACAATCCTGATAAAGAATGTTACAAATTTCCTAGTCGTGGACACATAGCTCGTCACTGTAGGAGCAAAATGGAATCAATCATGAATATTGATAACGAGAATAAGAAAGTTTGGAAGAAGAGACATGTACAAATACAGGAAGAACATGTAAAGGATCAACAAGAAGTGTAGAAAGACAAGAATTTCTCAGCAATAATGCTCTCAAGATTCGTAACAGGTAATGAGGAATAGGTAGTTGCTTCATATAATGACTCAAGTCAAGATGGTTCGTTAAGTGATACAATATTTTGAACAATCTAGCTCGTTGAATCCTTGAATTTTGAAGAGGGGGAATTTATACAACAACATGTGGCACATGTTTATCATTGACAAACAAACAACATGGACATAATGGCATCTTCAGGAAAAATGTGTCAAATCCATTACAAGTTCAGGGGGAGAAGAATAGTTAAAGGCTTACATGTCTCCAGAGATTGCCAGGGGAAGGTTTCTTGTCAAGGGGAGCACATGCTGGTTACAGGTCCATAAGGATCGCCATTGACAGATTATTACAAGAAGGCTTCTGGTCAGGGGGAGCACGGGCATATAACAAGTCCATATGAAGCAAGAAAATTCTCGGGGGGAGCAACCATTGGCTATTGATGTCAAAGGGGGAGACAAAACCTGAGAAGGAGATTGAAATCTCGAGAAGGAGGTAAAGCATGAAGTCAAGGAGAGTTTTACTCGTAGGAGGAGTACGTGTGTTGCCATCAATGACAAAGGGGGAGATTGTTGGATGGTGTTGTCATTGATGTCAACCCATGGATTTGACTGGGTTTTACTTTGACAAAAAATACCAATCATTGATGTCAAATGGATAATGAACGCTTCTCAGTAATTGTCAGATTACATCTAGATATCAGCTACATTATTGGATGGTTGAAAACATAAGTCGTAGGGTTTGGATTCCTTTCACTAAGGATGCACCCCAAATTTGTCGAGGGTTTTTGAAGGGTTAAATTGTTGAGTTTGGCTTGGATATCCATGTCATTGGATTCTCCTAGAAGAGCTCTTTCCGGTGGTATGTGGTACGCCACGTGGTTCCTCCTAGTTAGAGAGAAAAGTGAGTTTGAAGGTTAAAACCCCAGTTGGCGAGCTAAAACCCCAAAACAAGGTGACTTGGCACATTTCCATTAGTTGTAAGCACCTAAATTTAAGATTAAGTGTTTCTTGTCATACTTTGTGGAGATATTATCCTAATGAAGGGCTTTAAGCCACTATGCACCCATGAAGTCAAGGAGAGTTGTACTCGTAGGAGGAGTACTTGTGTTGCCATTAATGAAAAAGGGGGAGATTGTTGGATGGTGTTGACATTGATGTCAACCCATTGATTTGACTGGGTTTGAATTTGACCAAAAACACCAATCATTGATTTCTAATGAATAATGAACGCTTCTTAGTAATTGTCAAATTACATCTAGATAACAGCTACACCGTTGGATGGTTGAAAACCTAAGTCCTAGGGTTTGGGTTCTTGGACTAAGGATGTACCCCAACTTTGTCGAGGGTTTTTGAAGGGTTAAATCATTGATTTTGGCTTGGATATCCATGTCATTGGATTCTCCTCGAGGAGCTCTTTCCGGTGGTATGTGGTATGCCACATGGTTCCCCTAGTCAGAGAGAGAAGTGAGTTTGAAGGTAAAAACCCCAAAACAAGGTGACTTGTTTCCATTAGTTGTAGGCACCTAAATTTAAGTTTAAGGGTTTCTTGTCATACTTTTTGGAGATATTATACTAATGAAGGGCTTCAAGCCACTATGCACCCATATAACTCCTATATCTCATTAAAAATCCTAATCTATTTAGGTAGTGCATCTTCATTAGGGCATAAGAAAACAAAATACACAATATATATATCAATTATGATTAACAATTGATAATGTGTTAAAATCCTAAATGTTTCCTTCAACGTTCACTATAGAAGCCACTCTCAACTCTATAAAAAGAAAGCTCATATATCCTCCAAAACAAGTCATCGTGGACTTTTCGCTATAAATTTGTTTCTATGAAGTTTCGGAGGTTGAAAAAAACCCATTTGAGCCGAAATCCTGATGAACCTCGTGACCAATTTCAGATCTTCGTTCACTATATTTTCATAGATATGATTTGAGGAAGTTAGGGTTTTTGCAAGCTCTAGAATTCCATGTAAAACATGTGACCTTGGGAAAATCGTCATAACTTTCTCTCTGAGCATTGGATTCAAATTTAGTAAAAAGCGACAGAAAGATGACATAATTTAGTTTGTTGGGTATCGTTTTCAAATTCAAAGGTCGATACAATGACACGTGGCACTTTGTACAAGTTCACTCTACTGAACTAGTCTATAATCAGGTCATCGTGGGAGATTTGCATAACTCTTTCTTGAAGAATCCAATCTTGATCAGATCAGTGGGGTTGGAAAGAGGACTCAGAAGGATACCACAGGACAGAATTTTAGAACTTGGAGATCTGAAATTAGATACAACAGATTCAATATCGAGCTCTTATAAGGAAACAAAAAGGTATGCTATTTCTCCATTCTTGCTAGGTGTTGGCCCTAGTTTATTTCAAGGGTATGCCACATAATTTAAGGGTTGATTTAGCGACTGTTTGAGGAAAGTTACAACAACATTTGGTGCCCTAAGCAATCACCTATATGAAAATAGTGAAGCAGTGTACGATTTAGTGCTATGATGATTGAAGTATAGAAAATACATTGAGTGTGATCTAAATATTTTCGGACCTGTGTATGCTTGTGATAGTGAGGTAGTGACATTAATCTTGATTGTGTCTTATAGTGATCTAAATACTATATCAATTGGACTATGACAGTGTGTTGAGACGATAACCTATGTCATGTCAAAGACCTATGACTCAATATTGTGTGCAGTGATCTCTTAGCATAACAATGACAATTTGATCTTAACCTAACACTCAGACCTAGACATAACAAGTATGTTGACACCTTGATTTTGACTTTTAGAATGAATTTGGAAATGGTGATTTGGCTTATGAAATTATATGAGAGTGGTATAAAATGCTATTGAATCAATATTTGTGGGCTATATGACATTTGCTATATAGAACTATTTCTTTGATAAGGAAAGACCCTTGGTGACTACAATTCTTGACTTGACAATGATATAAAATATCATAATATGGATTGACATTGATATGATGTATTTACTTTGAACTTAACATATGGTTGACCTTGACATACTTGAAAATAATTGACACTTGTGACTTTATGTTAAATTAACTTGATGGATGAAGACAATACTCACCTTGACTTTGACATCCTAAGAATGACTTTGACACACTAGGTCATTACATGTATAAAGACATTTTGCCCTAAGTTTGGCTTAGAATGAGAAGATCAAATAGTCATACCACACACGTTAACCTTTTGACTTTGACTAGACTTGACATTGATATATTGACTTTGACTAGTAGAACTTTGAGTTGACAATGTCTATAATAACTTAGGATAACTTGATTGTGACATTTCAGGGTAGCAATTAGTGAAGGGGACATCCTCCAGTTATACAACCTATTGGAGAAGGATGGATTGCAAGGTTTGACTAGTCAAAAACGATCTTACATGTATGCTCGTAGCTCTCTGGGGAGAAAGTTTGAGAGCATTGATTGCAGGGGAGTGGGATGACCTTAGACACCTTGGGTTATGCCATCATTTGGTAGCAGTGCTAGATAGTTGTTGCGTTGTGTGCAACCTGATACGATGATGACAATGATACAACATTAATGACTACTTATTCATGAGAAGTGAAATGACAATGTTTTGAGGACTATTCATTTGTAAAGTGACATTTTGTGGTAGCCGACAGTTATACAGTGATTTGTAGTGACAGTGATATACGGTGTGTAGTGACAATGATACAGTGATAGCTTGATGTGCAGCTTTGTGCAGTGATCAATTTGTGGGAACAATGATCAATGGCTACCATGATTCGATATTTATTCTACATCTTCCTTACATCTCTTCTACATTGATTCAAAGTACAGGGGGTCCAGTGTGAAAATTGTGAAACGTGATCTACTGACTCTTCTAGGTGATTGGAGTCACCTTCAGGTTGTGGCTTGAGAACACTTCAGGGCAACAGGCTGGTGCTAGGGCAAGTTGTGGCATCCATTTAGTTGTGGCTGATAAATTGACAGGGTGGCAAAACATCCTTTACGAGAGCAGCTGGTAGACAGAGTGTTGGGGCACTCATCAGGTTGTGGCCTAATCTATAGGTCGTTGTGGCTTCCTTCTGGTTGCAACATGATATTAGGGTTTAGTAGCGTCCTACAGGTTGTGGCATATGAATTAGGGGGTTGACACATCCCTCAGTTATAGCTTAAATCTTGATGTAACTAATATTTCTTTTAAAGAGAGAAGAAGATAATTACTAGAGAAGCGTTCAATGGTTTTGAACCAGAGAGGGTTTTCCACCTAAAAATCTCTCTGCCTATTGTTTTATCTTTCTCCATTGTTGTATGGTGTTGTTTATTGTTGATTATTGTTGCAGAAGCACATTGATAATAATTGAAGAATAACTAATGCTCTGAAAATGATTAAAGTGTTAATTGCTAAGAAATATTGATTCACCCCCCCACTTGCCCCCTCTCAGTGTTTCCAACACTCCAAGCATGCTCCAAGACTTATCTAAGTGTGCAAGAGTATGAGAGAGAGAGTAAACAAGAGCTCCAAAACTAAACTGACAAAATCTAAACCAACAAAAAGTTGTGAACTGATCCTCATAAGCCTTTTTATCATTGAGGCCTCTATTTTCTTCATTTTCCTTAATTTTTCCTTCAATTTCCCTCTCATGCAAATATCTCTCTTCATCTTCCTTTTCTCCTATTTTCCGTTATTTCTTAAATAAAATGTTATTTATTGCCACTTTTCCTTTGTCAATGCCTTTGTCAATTTCCATAGCCATTAATTAATCGCAACCCATCACTATGTTTTTTCCCAACATTCAACTTGGAATACGTGTCCCATGACCTTGGTCTTATTTTATTTACATGTAAAATGTTAAGTCCTTATATTACTAGTATAGTCCCTTATTGTTGTTAGTGTAACCCTCTTATTGTTATTGTTGTACCCCTATAACCACCATATTGTTATTATTGTGCCCTTACATTATTATTATTAGGTCGGCTAGGATTACATTGTGGCCCCATGGACTCCTATATTTAGAGAGGAGGTTTTTTCATTTGTATCATCGAAGAATTGTTCATTTATGTAATGTATTGTAGGTTGCCCCCTCGAAGTGGCTAATTTTTAAGGCGTTGATCTCTCTTTTCTTCTATTTTTAGAACTGGTTTCATAACATTTGGTATCAGAGCTTTGGATTTTAGGGTTTCCCTACTCCAAACAGGTCATCGTGGCATTTTCACTATAACTTCTTTTTTCTATGAAGGTTCAGAAGTTGAAATTTTTAGAGTGCGAAGCCAAAATCCTGAGAAACATCGTCTCAAAATTTCAGAGCTTGGTTCGCAATATTTTCGTAGATATGATCTGTGAAAGTTAGGGCTTTTTGCAGGCTCCTCAATTTAACCTAAACATGTCATCGCAGCATTCTTGCTATAACTTTTTTTCTACGAGGGTTCAGAAGCTGAAATTTTCACAAAGCGGAGCAAAAAGCTTGAAGAACCTCCTGTAAAAATTTCAGATTGTGGTTCACAATATTTTTGGAGATATGATCTGTGGAATTTAGGATTTTTTCAGGCTCTTGAATTTCATCTCAAAGAGGTGACCGTGGGAAAAACATCATAACTCTCTCTCTGAGCATCGAATTGGGATTATGTAAAAAGTGGTCGCAAGTACACGGACTGTAGTTTTTTCTATATCAATTTCAGAGCCGAAGGAGGAAATAGTGACACGTGGCAATTCGTACAAGTTCGCTCTACTGAACCAGTCCATAATTAGGTCATTCTAGGAGATTGGGCATAACTTTGTCTTCAAGAATCCAAATAAGGTTAGACCTGTGGCATTCGAAAGAAGATTTAGAGGGCTACTTTAGGGCCGAATTTCAGATATTGAAGATCCGAAATCATAGAGATAATTTAGTTTCAATATCGAGCTCCTCAAAATCAAGAAAAAGGTGTGTATTTGTTTTCAAATTGCATAAGTCTTGTTTGAAAAATCAGTTCTAAGTGATTCCAAAGAATTGGGTTCTAAAATGCCTCCTAAAAAGAATTCAACACCCATTAAGCCTTCAGAAGGCTCTACTATGACTCATGAAGATGAAGAAATGCAACATGAGATATCAAAATTCCAAGAGCAAGTGCACCAAATTTCGCTACCGCAAAGAGCAACAAAAAATGAAATGGAAGTTTTGAAGAAAGGCGTGGAAACTAAGATGGATGGTTTGAAGAAAGACTTGGAAGCTAAAATGAATGGTTTGGAAGCTAAGATGGATGGCATGGAAGCTAAGATGGATGACATGGAAGCTAAGATCGATGAAAAAATGGGAAACATGAAGAATGATCTAAAAGGAGAACATCGAAGGTTTGGAAAAGTTGATATAAAAAATGTTTCCTAATGGCGAAAAGATAGTAGAGGAAACTCATGATGAGAACAAAATAAATGTTAATCGTGATTTCATAAACTCTAATGTTGGTTTAAAGAACCACCATATTCCAAAGATGTATATGAGGAAGTTTGATGGCAAGGACCCCATAACATGGATACTACAGATGGAGCAATATTTTGATCTCAATAATGTGCAAAACACACAAAAGATACACATTGCAACTTTACATTTAGAACAAAATACATTTGTATGGTATCGATGGCTTTGCTCCCGTAAAAAAATTGTCACTTGGTCAATTTTTACGGAGGAAATGATAGCACATTATGAGGATACAAGGAGCAACACCTTCTTTAGCCAATTGATAAATCTCAAACAAAAGGGTTTAGTGGGGCAGCACATTGAGGACTTCCAAAAATTGAATATAAGGGTAACTGATATTCCAGAGGAACACAGGATCGATCTTTTCATAGGCACTTTAAAGGATAACATCCAACATGAAGTTCATGTTTTGGAACCGGATTCATTAGAGAAGGCATTCAGGTTGGCAAGAAAAGTTGAATGTAAAATAATGGCGACAAGGAAGCCTACCACTCAATTCTATAAAGAAGGAAGTGTTGCTACGCCTAGATTTCCACAACCTACAAGGTTGACACCACAACAATTGGAAGAAAAAAGAGCAAAAGGGATTTTCTATAGTTGTGATAGAAAATGCACTAAAGGTCATAAGTGTGCTGAGAAGAAATTATTTTACATAGATTGTGAAGAGGAGGAAGAAAATGAACAAGAAACTTCAAAAGAAGAGGATATACACCAGGAAGCAACCCTAGAAGAAGAAGAAATGAGTCCGACCATATCATGTAATGCATTGGTAGGAATTACCACTCCTCAAACTCTCAAGATAGAAGGACATATCAAGAAGAAAAAGGTGATAGTGTTGATTGATTCGGGTAGTACCCATAATTTTATTCATTGTAAGGTAGCCAAGGAATTGAATTGTTTCCTATACCCAGCACCTGAATGTCAAGTGATGGTTGCAAATGGAGGAACTATAAATTTCTCTGGAAAATTCCATAATATCAAGCTAACCATGGGGGAATATGTATTGAATAGTCCAATGCTTTCCATTCCTATGGGAGGTGTTGATGTTGTACTATGAGTACAATGGTTACAATCTTTGGGGACGGTAGCTTTTAATTTTCAAGAACTTTTCTTGAAATTTTTTTCAGAAGGAAAGGAAGTCGAATTACGGGGTATTGCGGGGAAGCCAGGAAGGATAATAAGCTCGAATGTCATGACAAAGCTTCTAAAGAAAGAACAACGAGGCGTAATTGCACAATTATGCTCACTAGAAGTTCCAACATCAAAATCATCTATTTCTGTAGATCTCCAAAGAGTCTTGGACAATCATTCCAAGGTGTTTGAAACTCCCAAAGGACTCCCACCTATTTGTGATCATGATCATGCTATTCATTTGATTCCAGGAAGTGTTCCTCCAAACATCAGGCCTTATAGATATCCTTACGTCCAAAAAAGTGAAATTGAACGTATGATTGCATAAATGTTAGAGGCGGGTATAATTCAACCTAGTCAAAGTTCTTTCTCTGCTCCTGTAGTATTGGTACACAAGAAGGATGGATCATGGCGAATGTGTCCGGATTATAGGGAGCTCAATAAGCTCACCATTAAAGATAAATTTCTCATTCCTATGATTGATGAATTATTGGATGAATTACATGGAGCAATTTATTTTACCAAGTTGGATCTTCGTTCAGGATATCATCAAATTAGAATGAAGACTGAAGATATTCCAAAAACAGCATTTCGAACTCATGAGGTCATTATGAATTTTTGGTCATGCCTTTTGGCCTTACCAATGCACCTTCTACATTTCAAGGGTTGATGAATTCCATTTTCAAACCCTTCCTTAGAAAATTTGTGCTAGTATTTTTTTGATGATATACTAATCTACAATAGGTCTTGGAAGGATCATGTTCAACATGTTGACAGGGTGCTCAAACTATTGCAGGAGAAACAATTATATGCAAAAACATTCAAATGTTTCTTTGGAGTACAAGAGGTGGAATATCTGGGTCATATTGTATCTCACGAGGGTGTTAAGGTAGACCCTAACAAAATTAAAGCCATTAAGGAATGGAAAGTCCCCACAACCATAAAGCAGCTGCGTGGATTTCTTGGGTTAACAGGGTATTATCGCAAGTTTGTTAAGAATTATGGGAGAATAGTAGCACCTCTAACAACATTATTGAAGAAAGATGCATTTTCATGGACTTTTGAAGCAACTAAGGCGTTTGAACATCTTAAAGAGGTTATGTGCCTAGCACCAGTCTTAGCTACACCAAACTTCACAAAAACCTTTATTATGGAATGTGATGCCTCAGGAAATGGAATTGGTGTTGTTTTAATGCAAGAAGGAAGACCCATTGCTTTTGAAAGTCGTTCAATCAAAGGAAAGTATTTACAAAAGGCTATTTATGAGAAGGAAATGTTGGTAATACTACATGCACTAAAGAAATGGATACCTTACCTAATGGGAAGATACTTCAAGGTAAAAAATGATCATGATAGTCTTAAACACTTTTTGGACCAAAGACTATCTTCGGAAGAGCAGCAAAAATGGGTCACAAAGATGTTGGGTTATGACTTTGAAATCATCTACAAAAAAGGGAAGCTAAATGTTGTTGCAGATGCACTCTCAAGAAAGGATGAAGAGGTGCAAGCATTGCTTTGTGCCATTTCTATTATCTAACCAGATTGGATAACCAAAGCAAGGGATGAATGGAAGAAAGACGAAGAAGTTTGGACACTCATTCAAAAGTTGCAACAAGATCCTAGTACATATGATACATTTAGTTGGAAAAATGGTTCCTTATGGTACAAAGATCGCTTATATATTTGCAAGAATTCCTAACTAAAACAAAAGGTTCTTTTGGAATTGCACACTTCTCCTTTAGGAGGATATTTTGGATTTTTAAAAACTTACCACAGGGTGAAGAAAGAATTTTTTTTGGATGGCCTTAAATCTGATATTCAAAAGTTTTTGGCGGAATGTTTGGTTTGCCAACAAAATAAAGTTGAGACAATTAAGACCCGGGTCTTCTACAACCTTTATCCATTCCAAGTCAACGTTGGGAGGAGATTTCAATGGATTTTATCACAGGTTTACCTAAGTCTGAAGGAAGGAGTGTCATCATGGTGTTAGTTGATAGACTTACCAAGTATGCACACTTTTGTGCATTATCTCATCCATTTAAAGCGAGTACAGTTGCTACCGCATTTATGGAAACAATTCAAAAGCTACATGGAAACCCGAAGATTATTGTAAGTGACAGAGATCCCATTTTTACAGGAAATTTTTGGATGGAATTATTTTCTTGTTTGGGTACTCAACTAGCTCATAGCTCATCTTATCATACTCAATCCGATGGTCAAACAGAGATAGTGAATAAATGTTTGGAAGGATATCTTTGTTGTTTTGTATCTGATAAGCAAGAAAAATGGGTCAAGTGGTTACCTCTCGCTAAATGGTGGTATAACACTTCCTTCCATACTGCAGCAAAAATGACCCCATTTATGGCACTTTATGGATATCATCCACCGTCTATCGCATCTTTTTTAAGGGAAAATTCTAGGGTTCAAGCAGTGGAGGATCACATTGAGCAACAACAAGAAGTTCTCTGACTCTTAAAGGATAACCTAAATTTGGCACAAAATCGAATGAAACAACAGGCAGATCAACATTGCAGTGAGAGAAGTTTTGATGTGGGAGACTGGGTATTTTTACGGCTACAAACATACAAACAAATGTCCCTCAGGCAAGCTAAGAAGGATAATAAATTATAGCCAAAGTACTATGGTCCTTACAAGTTGTTGCAAAAGATTGGTATACAAATTGGAGCTTCCTACTTCTTTGCAAGTGCATCCAATTTTCCATGTTTCATGCTTAAAAAAGGTTATAAGGGACAAACTTCCAGTTCAAACAATATTGCTAGAACTTGACGAGGAAGGAAAAACCATATTGGAACCTGAAGCAGTCACGGAAACAAGAACTCGACAGCTACGAAATCGATCAATTTCATAGTATCTCATCAAATGGAAGAATTTACCCACTGAAGATTCTACATGGGAGGATGAGAATTTTATACAGAAGCACCCGGAGCTACTCAAGCGTTGAGGACAACACTTTTTTGAAGGAGAGGAGCATGTTGGGTCTTTATATTACTAGTATAGTCCCTTATTGTTGTTAGTGTAACCCCCTTATTGTTATTGTTGTACCCCTGTAACCCCCATATTGTTATTATTGTGCCCTTACATTATTATTGTTAGGTCGGCTAGGATTACATTATGGCCCCATGGACTCTTATATATAGAGAGGAGGTTTTGTCATTTGTATCATCAAAGAATTGTTCATTTATGTAATGTATGGGAGGTTGCCCCCTCGAAGTGGCTAATTTCTAAGGCGTGGATATCTCTTTTCTTCTGTTTTTGGAGATGGTTTCATAACATGATCCTCATAAGCCTTTTTATCATTGAGGCGTCTATTTTCTTCATTTTCCTTAATTTTTCCTTCAATTTCCCTCTCATGCAAATATATGTTTCTTCATCTTCCTTTTCTCCCATTTTCCATTATTTCTTAAATAAAATGTTAATTATTGCCACTTTTCCTTTTTCAATGCCTTTGTCAATTTCCATAGCTATTAATTAATCGCAACCCATCACTATGTTTTTTCCCAACATTCAACTTGGAATACGTGTCCCATGACCTTGGTCTTATTTTATTTACATGTAAAATCAACTAGGGGTTGTGACAAACTGATCTCCCTTGGGGGAACACCGTCCTCGATGTTCTATGACACTTGTAAACCAGTAAAAACACAATATGCCCATGGAGCTTTATAACACAACTCGATGCAACATTTACACCATATCCATCTGTTGAATACATAACCAACATACCAATAACACCATACCCCTTATTGGAGCTTTATAACATAGGTCGATGCGGTATTTACAACATACATATAATCAAACAACACGAAACCAATATACCAGAATACATCTACTCAACCAACAAATAGAGAAGGATACATAGCCCACATCTGATCAACCATCTCCCATGTAGCTTCATCAGACCCAAAGTGCTTCCATTGCACTTTAACTTCCTCGATTGCTCAATTGCTCGATTTTAGAGCATGGGAATATTTTGCTGCAAAATGCACTAAGGTTATGGCTGGAATTCTCCTTCTTGTTCTACTTGCAACACAAACCAATCAATCACATGATAAACATCCTTCACACATCTCTTAAGTAATGAAACATGGAAAACATCATGGACTTTCACTGTTGGAGACAATGCAAGTCTGTAGATCATTGTTCCAATCCTCTCAAGGATCTCAAAAGGCCTGCATCACCGAGGTGCCAACTTGGCACATGATCCAATCCTCAAGGAGATCCTCTTGGGCTTGATGCGCAGATACACATGCTCCCCAACCTGAAACTCCATAAATGCCATGCGTTGATTTGCATAGCTCTTCTTCTTGTTTTGTGTTTCTTTTAGATTATTCTTGATAACTTGCATTTTTTGTTCCATCTCTGCCAAAATTTCTAGCCCAATCAACACCCTATTCATTGAATCATTCCAACAAATGGGAGTATTACAACTCCACCCGTAGAGTGCTTGAACTCGTCTCATTCTCAATGACTCTTGATACCCATTATTATATGAAAACTCAACCAACAGAAGATACTTCTCCCACTTCCTTTGTTGATGCATGACACACACCTCAACATAACCTCAAGAATCTTGTTAACCCTCTTTGTTTGTCCATCTATCAGCGGATGACAAGCTATATTTAAATCCAACATTGTACCCAATCTCGCAAACAACTAATTCCAAAACCTGTAAGTGAACTTGGCTTATTTGTCTGATACAATCTTCTTAGGAACACCATGTAGTCTCACTATCTCCTTGATGAAAATATGAGCCATGTCACTAGCTGAATTCGTAGAATTAACTGCAATGAAGTGAGATACTTTGGTCAACCTGTCAACCACAACCATAATGGAATCATGTTGTCTAGATGTCCTCAAAAGTCCTGTAGTGAAATCCATGGAAATGACCTCCCATTTCCACTATGTGATTGGAATTGGTTGCAATAAACCACCTGGATGCTTACACTTTGCCTTTAATTGTTGATAGTTAAAGCATCTAGCCACAAAATCAGCCACTTCTTTTTTCAAGTTCGGTCAATAGTAAAACTCCTTCACAATTGTCATTTTTTGATATCCTGAGTGACTTGGATATGGCTTGACATGGAACTCCCTCAAGACAAGCTTATTGAGCTCACTGTCATATGGTACATAAATGTTGTCCCTAAATCTGACCAAGCCATCTGCTCTGAGATGATAATCCACATCCTGATCATTTATACCCTGTTGTTGTAACTTGTGCCTCAACTGCTAATACTTGTCATCATGTTGTCTTGCATGCAATATCTACTCCTGTAAGTCTGTCCCATATGAATTCATAGCTACAATGCAATTTACCTGTATTCTCCTACTAAGAGCATTTGCAACCCTATTCTCCTTACCCTTGATATACCTGATCTCAAAGTCAAGCTCACTAAGAATAGCTAACCATCTAACTTGTCTGGCATCCAAATTAGGTTGTTCAAACATGTAACTCAACCCACTATGATCACTCATCAGAATGAATCTCCTATTAAGAAGATAGCGTCTCCACATCTTTAATGCATGGATGATCGTTACCAGCTCGAGATCATGAGTCACATAGTTCTGCTCATGCTCATTCAACTTCCTTGACTCATATCATACCAGTTGTCCTTCCTACATCAAGACTCCACCAATTCCTCTCTTGCAAACATATGTACATACCACAAACTCTTTATCTAGATCCGCAATCTTCAAAACTAGAGCATTAGTAAGAAAATGCTTCAACTTCTCAAAACTAGTTGCACATTCCTCATTCCATTCAATTTTATTTTTATTTTTATTGTTTTATTATTATTTTTTATTTTTTTCCGTTTTCTCTGACAATATGTAATAGGGTAGGAAATCCATGAGAAGATGAACTGCTTATAGTAAATTTCTAGCTCCATAAATGACCTAAACTCATCCACATTATTACCAGATGTCCTCTCAATGATAACTCTGATCTTTTTCGGGTCCAGTGTTATTCTTTCCTTGGAAACAACATGTTCCAAGTAATTAACTTTTTTCTCAAAGAAACCGCACTTACTGAGCTTGGCATACAACTGATTCTCTCTCAACAATCTTAACATTGTTGCCAAGTGTTTTGCATGCTCTTCCTCATTATTGGAATATATCAAAATGTCATCAATGAATATTATCACAACTTGTACAGATAAGGATGCAACACACTATTAATCAAACACATGAAAGTAGTTGGAGCAATAGTCAAACCAATAGGAACCACAACAAACTCATAATTTCCATACCTTGCTCAGAATGTGGTCTTGTAAATGTCCTCTTCTTTGATGTGTACTTGATGATATTCCGATATCAAGTCAATCTTAGAGAAAAATGTTGCCCCCTTCAACTAATCAAACAAGTCATCAATCATTGACAACAAATACATGTTCTTGATGGTCACCTTGTTCAACTGCTTGTAGTCAATGCACATCTTGAGAGTTCCAGTGTTCTTCCTGACGAACAATACTGGTGAACCCCAAGGAGACACACTTGGCCCAAAGTATCCTTTATCAAGCATTTCCTTAAGCTGCAACTTCAATTCTACCAATCCTAGAGTGTTCATCCTGTAAGGTTCCTTTGATGTTGGTGTTTCTCCTGTCATCAACTCAATAGAAAATTCCACTTCCCTAGAAGTGATAACTCTAAAATATCTACTAGAAATACATCCTAAAACAACTACAAAATCGTATACCTCTTCAAGACTTCAACATCCTCAACATGTTTCCCTTTGTCACTGGAAACATGCACTACAAACAATACACACCCTTTCCTGCTACCACGCTGCATAGTTCTAATCATTATTACCGATGTAGGCTTCTTCTTACCTTTTAAGATTATCCTCTCTCCATTATTGTCCAGGCACTCAGTAGCCTTGTCATTGAAATATACCTTAGTCCTGTGAATATACAACCAATCTATAGCCAACAACATACTGTATGATCCTAAATGAAGCACATTGAGATGTGTTGGTGTAGACATATCATTCAACTGAAATGCACAATATCTCACCCAATGATGAACTCTTTTATTGGTACATATAGCCAATTGCACCAACCAAGAATCTGCATGAACTTCTTTATTCAAGCAACGCTTATCCACCATGTAAGGACTGATATAACTATAGTTATATCCAGGCTCAATAAAAATAGAAACAAATTGATCACAAAGCTTACCATCCATCTAGATAATAGATGTTTGATGACCAACCTGCCTATTATACAATGCTACATAAATATGAGGAATACTTTGTCCAATGTCCCCAACTGTATGTGCCTCTTAAGCACTGTAAATCTGAGGTCTACCACCTTGATGTCATGGAAAATATCTCCGGCAATGATTCTTGCCACAAGTCCAATAGTGCAAAGGCTTCCTGCCATCACCCTTGTTTTGCGCCTCATAATGAAATCCATATCCTCTGTCAGTTGCATTGAAATTCTTATGTGGCGTTGCATTCTCCTTGTCATTGGTATCTTGAGGCTTTCCTCTCTTCTTAGCCCACTTTTCTTTATTCTTCTCATTGCCCTTTCAATCATGCTTAGACCCAGGCCTGTGCTTTGATTTCTCATAACATTACTTCGACTTTCTGATGGCTTCCTCCAGCGATCTATGCTCATCAAACTCAATCATGTCTTTGAATGATACTTGCAACCCACATACGAATCTCTGAATATTTCCTTTCTCTTCCTTAAGATAAGGTACATATCTCAACAACTCCAAGAATCTACTAGTATACTCCTCATCAGTCATGGCTCCCATCTTCAACTCATAGAAGTCATTTTCCCCATTATCATAGTATCTTTCAAATAGATACTTCTTCCTGAAGAGTCTGTCAAACTCACTCCAAGTCAAATCCTCTTCTTGAATGCCTCTAACATTCTTCACATCTTCACACCAAATGTCTATTTTTCCTTTAAGAATGAAATTAGTTATCCTTGCTTTCATATTTTCTGAATAATCATGCAATCCAAAGAACTTATTCATCCCAATCAACCAAGCTTATGCATATTGCGACTTCTTCATTTCTCCATCAAATGTAAGAGGCTTTTCTTTATTGAACTCCTCTGGCAAGTACTATTTTTTACTCCTCCTATACGTATGGTGGTGATGATGACGATGATGTCTCTCTGAACCAAAACTAGAATATAACCCATGATCACTACCCCTCTTGTCAGGTGTATACAAGAGCCTAACATCTTTCACTGTGTCATCTCTATCAAACATGTGTTCTCCATTAGACCTGCTACCATATGCCCCATTAGTCCTTTCCTCCTATCCATAAATGATATGTGGATGTCCCTATCTCTGCAAATATGGTAAGCCTTGAAGTATCATTGCATTAACTTCTGCTTGCTTCTCCTGTGCCTAGCAAGCCTATCAAGTGATTGAATTATCTTGGCATTATTTGCTTTACAACTTTTGATTTTTTCCTTCAAACTTCTCAATGTATCAACTATGTCAGGGGAGTACTCATTTCCATGTTGTTCATCTTACCTGTAGGGAGAGTCACGTGAACTATAATCCACCATTCTTCTAGTCATATTTAATCTTCTACCTCCTACAAACATGCCATGTTAGATAAAATAATAGAAATCATAATAAAATCATACCTTGTGAAGTTTAGGGGAGCTTATCTCATCTACACAAATCAATCCATATTAGCATGACAAAGATATATGCATAATGACATCGACACATTATTCATCATACATGAAAACACAAGACTGCAACACGGACTATATACATGTTAACCATAGCCACTACCATGCATGCATAAAAAACACATATAAAACTCACGCATATGCATGACAATCACTTTTACACCGAGGTCCAGTGTTGCAACCTTGCTCTTGTACCACCCTATAACCTCCCCCTCCCATATTTACCCAACTTAACCAACATGCCAAGGTAACAATGAGAAGAAGAGTTACTATGACATAACATGACCTCCTAGTTCCAATTAAGGAAGTTGGGGCAACCATTGACCACATACTGACATCCTACAGGGGCTATAAGTCACTTAGAGGCTGAACAACCACCCCAGCTAACCAAAACCTGAGTTGGAACTCTTTTTCTTTGCCCTGGGTCCACGACTTCTCCTACAACAAGGTATGCATGTGGATATAGGCCTCCAACCGCATGCATAACACTGCATCCATGCAATTATAGCCTAATTTCTCTTGTTCTGAGCATGCGGTCTCGAAATATGTGCCACCTTTTCAGGCCTGCCTCTAGACCACTGCCTAGAATTGTAGAGACTTTCCAGAATCACAAATGACATGATGAGAAAAACATTTAATCAAACTTGAATGAAAAACTTGACCTAGACCGCCTAATCCACAACATTCATTTTGTCAAACATATGGCAAACATGTAATCTATAGGTCATGAATGCATATCTAATCATATGAGTCTCCACATAGTTGTGACAACACTTATTAGTCCATACATTCGTCAACAAATCAATACCTAAATAGTTCATGACAAGAGTCGTAGATGGTACACATCATATAACCAACATATAGTCATAAAATAACCAACATAGGTACCATGGAAACTTAGCCATAATATCACTAACATAATCACTACAATTATACATGAATCATAGTAAAAAAACAACTCTTATTAATATGTGAAAATACCAACCAAGTCAGGGACTTCCATGTACCACCCGACCAAAGATTGGGTTGAACCAAATATTTCTTTCAACCAATCACCCCCATGCCATATTCCAAGCATGAGTGTGAGATCTCATGGAATAAACCAAAACAAAACCAACCAGGGATTCCAAAGGCCAAACCACCTCAACCCTCAACCACAGTGATTCCACATCCATATTGGGCTAAAGAGCACCTCTCAACACAATTACATTTGTTGGCTATGACAATCAACCAATCTTAAGTTTGGTTTTATGTATAAAATATATGATATTGTGTAGAATAAAAAAATTTAGAATAGTTTTGTGTGTGCAAATTTTTTTTAGTTTGGTATCAAAGTTAGTACCTCTAGGTTAACTCCCTCATGAGAGGACCTAGATGAGAATGTGTAAAATGTATTTTCTATAGGATTCTAAGATGGTTGATAGTTTAAAAGAGTGCATTGAATTCGTTTTATAGTTTTCAGTGTGATTGTGTAGTGAGTTTGTTGAAGTGTGGGGTACCTCAACACCTTTGCTTCTTGGTAAGTCGGGATTGATTAAATTCTCTTCCCTGTAGAGTTGTCATACACATGGTGGAAATCAAATTCTTGTACTTGCCCAAGTTGGTGGATTTTCATTGGTCTTCTACATTAGAACCATATTTGTACTATGTATCTCTCGTATCTTTAGAATCTTTTCAGGATTTTATGTTTGATCTCGATATCTGACACTTCTTGCAACTTGGTACCTCAATTGATTGCTACCTACGAGCTTTCTTTTTTGGGACAATTGTTCGTTTTGCAGGACTACGTGCTCTACTACTTTTTTCAAGTTTGATTTCCCCTCCATCATATAGAGGCCACATGGTCCTGTGCCAAATGCTTTGCCAGAACCTAAACCTTCAAAAAATGGTTTCACAAGAAATCAATTTTTGAATCTCATGGCTCTGGTGCAAGTAAACACGTTGCATAATTTCTTATTGAGATTATTTATGTAAAGGACAATTTCCATGCTATAGAAAGCCAAGACACCATTAGGAGAGGAGCACTTTCCACTCATCCTATGTTTGACCTTGAGAACGAAAAGAATCAACCAAAATAGTTATCTCTAAAGATCCTCCAAATGACATCTTTTAAGAATCACCGGATTCAAACAATGATAATAAATTTTGATATAGTCCCTCTCATACTTTTCTAGAATATAGCTATCGGTTATGTATGTAAACTTATATGAATATAATATATAAAATATATAAGCTATAGAATATAGCTTTTGTTTGTAATCTTATATGATGAAGAACCAATCATAGAACAAAGTAACATAATTTAAGTTGATAGTTCTTGACGTTCTACAGTGCCACAAGAACACACAACTGGTTTAATTATGACTATAGTCTGTTATAAGTTTGTGGTTCATGTTATACTTTGGTGCTTCAAGAACAACGTTTACTGGTTATGTTTGCTTGTTTATGAGCTTGTGTATGTGAAAAATGTTATATTGTATGATTGACTACTGGTTACATTAAGTATCTAGACTACTTACCTAAATAACTATCAAAATAGTAGTTAGCTATGTTTTGACAAACTTAAGTATGTCAGTAAATTGATTCAATCTCTAGACAATTTTTCGAAGTATGTCAAGAATCATTGGTCATTACAAATAGACAGAAACAATTTTATATTCAATGAATGAAGTGACAACTCAAAATGAATGGTTGAGAAGGAGTATAGTCTACGATAATTTAGAAGTGGATAGAGATGTTAATAAAGACTAGATCAAACAATGATTGAAGTCCAAAAATATTTTTATGTGATTTTAGTATTGTTCTCTGTAATATAAACATTAAGGGAGGGTGTTAGAAATAATGCCTACTTTAGAGTTGGTTTTGGATTGTTAGAGGTAGTTGATATATTTTCTCAATTAATTACATTTGTTGGCTAAGATGGTCAACTTATCTTAAGCCTGACTTATGATATTGTGTGTCATACAAAATGTAGAGTAGTTTTGTGTATGAAAATAAATTTCATTTAAATCAACATAAATCCATTTTAACCTCATATTTATCGAGAAGAATTAAATTATTATAAGAGTTACAAATCTTTTCTTAATTTTATAACTTATTAATATAAATCTACATTAATAATATACCATTTATAATAAATATTACAACTTATAATAAAATATTATCATTATTTTTTGAAAGGTATTATTTCTATGCCAAGTATAATACTTACATTATACATTGTCATATGTCGTCTTGAAAACAAATATAATACTTATAATACAAATAATAATAACACTATAAATTAATAAATATAAATATAATGCAAATGAAACATAGACGCCCTTGGAGAGAGAAATAATATATATACTTAATATAAAAATTGTTATATTAAAAATATAACAATCTAATAATATAAATATGATATTTTTATAAAAACGTTATTTAAATGTAAATATATATGTTAAAAATCCACAGATCTGGGTGCCCACAAGTCCTATGCCACTTGCATCAACGAGGAATGACAATGCCCTCCACTTGGCGTCTATTGTTCCCCTCACAACGTAGGTGGATTCAACGAGCATTAAATTTGGCAGTTATCAAGGGTTGCTCTTGGACACTCAAACCTCTATTTCATTCGCCTCTTCCCAACATATAATTCCTTGCTCCATGGAAAATTTGCACTACATTCCTCTTGTCGTCTTACTCTGAGCCTGATCCATCACCAACCTTGCCTCTGCGACCTCTTCATCCTTTGAGCCTCATTCTTTGTCCACAACTTCCTGTTGCTCCACCATGAGCCAAGAGAGAGGTGGGGGACGTTGTGCTAGCCGGGTAAGGGGAAGAGGATGCCCCTCGACCACCTTTGACAACAGTGCAACAACAACCTTGTTCGACAATGACATCCCTCCTCACATCAAACACCAAGTGCTCGAGTTTGAGGAGGAAGAAACCCGTTGTGACAAGCCCACGCTTTGGGCTCCCTGCAATCTTCTAGCTCATGAGCTCAAGGGGTGAAAGAAGGAGAAGTTAAGGGCCACATGTTGGATAGTGAATCTCGCAGCTTACCACAATCACACATCCTCATCTCTCAAAAGGCTAGCTCATGACATGGATAATGATTTCCCACCCAATATCTTGTCCCCTTTGTCCCCAATTCTCTTGCCTTCCAATTCTTTGCCCATGTACTCAACCTCTCCCCCCATTTTCATGGCCCTTGCTTGTCGACCCTCTCCTATTCGCAAAGAATTCGAACTAGCCCAACCACCATCCTCTATGTATGCCCCAATCCTCTCTGCCTCTCCTCCCCACCCGAGTTGTAACAATTGTTACCTTTTTAAGGAAAATCCAAGGAAAGTGGTCAATGCAGCAAGGTCCTCCAACACGACCCTAGTCCAGTTCCAGAAGGTTGACACTTCCAAAAATTATCGCTAATTCCCAAGTACTCATGGTTCATACCAGGTTGGTTCATTTTGGCATCTTGGCTCCTCCATTTTGGCTAGTCCACAGATGGCCCTACACCACTCAGTTTAGTGGTTGGACGTGGTTGGAAAATTTTGATCATTTTGATAGTTGGTCTCAATTTGGCACTTCATGTTTATGTATCTGGATTCCCTACCCAAGGATAAAGGTTACCCTATGTCTTAATCTCTTGTTTCCCTACTAAGAGATAGAGTTTTTCCAATGAGTGAAAGGCTCAATCTCCATGTTTTTCAGATGATACACTATGCATTTTCCAATATTAATATATGTCCTTACAACATATATATATATATGTTTTATTAAAGTAATAAAATTACACGCTAAATTTATTTTAAATAAGTAAAATATTTATATGTAAAAAGTTATTTTAAAAAATGGGTTAAAATAAATATATAATAACAAATTATTTAAAATATATTATAATTAAAATGAGATTAATTACATTTAAAAAAAACATGTTTTAGAGTGTACACTACGCATATTTCAATGTTAATATAATGTTAATATATCTCCTTACAATATATACATATATGTTTTAAGTTTTATTTAAGTATATACATATATGTTTTAAGTTTTTTTCCTTGTTCTCAATCTAACTTATCTGGCTTGATTGATACCTGCCATGGCAAACAAAAGACAAAAATTTCAAAAGATTTTGTTTTGTAATGTGATCAATATTTGAAATTCATGATAATAGAGAGAAAACTTTATGGAAAAAAAACCTAACCATTCTATATAATCCTCCAAATTATCAATTACTAGGTAATTTTGATGATTTAAATACTTTGAATTTTGTGATTCTATATATTATATAATAATCCATACATTTTAACAAACTAAAAAAATAATAACAACAAAATATTTAATTTATAATTTTTGATAAATTTTTAACTAATTTTACAAATCACAAATACATTAAAATACAATCACGTTAAAATAAATAGATAAATTATGATGAACCACACTGGCTGGTTCGAAACGCGACCAGATTTATTTGGATGTGATAAATTATAATTTTTAAAAATTTAATAAAAAAATAATAATAATAACATACCCTTTAAATTATATTTTCAAATGATAAAAATAAATTAATTAAATTGCTACTCAATTTTACATATTACTATATTTTATGGAATTTATGAGAGTTATATATTTTAGGAAATTTATTTAGATTTGATTTACAATGCAAAGTTTTTGAAATCTTTTAACATATTATCTTATTTTAAAAATTTTGTCTAGGTTTGTTACATTTTACAGAATTTATTTAGATTAACTATTTATATTTAACATATTAGGGCTTTTCAATTAGAAAATAAAGTGTTATGTATTAAGTGGTAGTGGTGGGAATCCCAGTGTTAAGTGAATGCCAAACCAATCTAAAAAAAGTCAAAACATATCATTCCTCTAGTAAAATAAACAAAACATATTAATATATTTTAAGAAATTTATTTAAATTTGATTATAAGTCAAAGTTCTTTTAGAACCATTTCCAACTTTTGGTACCGGACCGTAACGATCGGAGTCGAATCACGAATCTATTAAGGAAGCGAATTCGATGAAACCACAATTAGTACTGTAAAGGAGCTCATAAACTGGAAAGTTTGGACCAATTCGTTCGACCGATCATTTGGGGTAGTTGAAATACCTGGATTCAAAATTGTTTGATCAAGTAAAGGTAACTCCATAGGATTCATAATTGGCTTTATGCCATTTTGTACTCCCCTTCCCCACTCGGGAACTAAGGAACATTCCAATGTTCCTTTTCACCACGTATGCACTGAACCAAAGATGAAAATAAGCACGAGAATTAAAGCTCCTATAAATGCATATATATCTTGTATATAAAAATAATAGCCCATAGAGAAAGAGAGATTGTTCCAACATCAAGAACAACATGAACCAAAGATGAAAATAAGCACGAGAATTAAAGCTCCTATAAATGCAGATATATCTTGTATATAAAAATAATAGCCCATAGAGAAAGAGAGATTGTTCCAACATCAAGAACAACAAGAACTGGAGCGAACATATAATGATCTTCGATCGGATCCAAGTATCCATTCTAAAAAAAGTCAAAACATATCATTCCTCTAGTAAAATAAACAGAACATATTAATATATTTTAAGAAATTTATTTAAATTTGATTATAAGTCAAAGTTCATTCAGAATCATTTATATTTGAATTTTTTTCAGAGAAAAAGAGCGTTGGATTTCTATTAGAAAATACAAGATCCATTATATTGTTCAAAAAATGTCATCTAAAATTTTTCCATCATATGTATCTGAATATATCCATGAGTATTCAGATAAAAACAACATGTATCCAGAGAAAAAAAAAACGACCTCCAAAAGTATGTGAAAGCAAAAGCTTAAATGACAGGTCTTGGATTTTAAGGTAAAGAAAATGAGCCCACTTCCATGATGGCACCCTCCACAATGAATCTGAAATTCATAATACCAAAAGTACTCGGAAGGCCTTCCTTCGACATCGCATTTGCGTTCGCCTCCATGTAAATGTGAGAAATTGATCTATGTTGGCCATAAGAAGCTTGATCCGGTCAATCCATCCATTAAGGGAGGGAGGGCCAAATTCAGTAAGACCATGGATGCCCTGAATGACAGATCTTGAGTCCCAAAAAACATGAATATTGTTAATTTGCATCTCCTTCGCGAACCAGAGTAAGCCCCACATAACCAATATCTTTGCCCTATTGTTGGTACCAGGTCCCCCGTTCTAGAATGTCTCATATTGAGTGCACTCATTTAGTCTCAGCATCACGCCACACCTGCATATGCTTAGTTGAGTCGCCTCGTCGAAAAACCATGCAAGGAAATCAATCTCTTGAGGATTCTTGCGATATGGCAATTCTTTAGCCCTACCTCGATCCTTGGAGTAGGAAGACATCCAACCAAAAATCCTATGACATATCAAACTTATATTGATTGGCTTGCCCTCAAATATGCATTTGTTTCGTGCATTCCATATTTCCCAAATAGTGTAAATGAAATCTCCTTGTAATCCCCACATCCCAACTAATGTATAATGGAATCTCCTTGTAATCCCCACGTCTAGCAGACTATTAATCAATACAATTCTCAATACAGTGCACCCTTTTATCAAGAATCTATAAAATGTGAGTTATCAAGAATCTATAAAATGTGAGAAATGTGCTCCCAGATCTACCTAGAAATGTGCAAACCAAATTCTGAGTTATTTCTGCACAAAGTACACAAACCAAAACCCATATAATATGTTTAATATAAATGGAACATTTATATTTAACCTATTATCATATTTTAAATCATTTGTTTAAATTAATCATCCATATTTAATATGTTATTAAGAAATTTATTTAAATTTATATCAATCCATATTTAAGATACCATTATATTTTAAAATTTTTACCTTAATTAATCTTATCCTCCATGGTGGACATATTACCCAATTTGATGAAATTTACCTAAATTAACTATCCAAGTTTGACTTATCACCGTACTCTAAGGGACTTTACCTAAATTTTAATAAATAATATATCACCATACTTTCGGAAATTTATCTAGATTTGCTACATAGATTAGATGAAGATTAAGTAGAATCAAGTTAGGCCTTAATAACCATCCATATTGGATAAGGACAACACAAAGAGAGAATAAGGAAAGTACTAACTTCCAATTAGAAGAAAACACAAGACAACACAAACTTAAATAAGTCAAAAATAGCATTGTCATATAAATGATCCAGGGTTAACTTTATGTGTCAAAGTCACATTGTAGAGATAACACGGACCCATACAGACGCAACACAAAACTCATCCATTAAAGATTATATAATAGTCCATAATGGGTGGTAGAGACATTTCCAAATTTGATGTCAAAATATTATAGGTCTTAAGTGTATATTTATATTGGTAGTCACCAATATCAATCCAAGTGCAAGGGTTGAATAATTTGTATCACTAAAGTATTGAAATGTTTTGTTTATTAGCTAATGCATGAAGTGCCAGGCTTGAATATTTTGTTTCGCTAAAATTCATCCACCGGAACATTATATAATTGTCCATAATGGGTGGCAGAGACATGTCAAAAAATAATGTCAATTTTTTTATAGGTCTTAAGCGTATATTTATATTAGTAGCCATCAATATCAATCAAAGTGTAAGGGTTGAATATTTTGTTTCTCTAAAGTATGGAACAGTATAAGAACACTTCACGTGAGGATGTCAACCACACACATTTTTTTCAAATAAGTTTTTTAATTATATAAAAATATATTTATATAAATATTTGATTAAATTTTTTATTTTAATATAAAATATAATATTAAAAATCAAATTGCAAATCCAATTTGCTTGAGATTTAGACATAAAATAATAATATATATTATATTGAAATCACAGAGACTAGCTATTGTAAAAGTGAAAATTAATTCTATTTTAACCCTTTCTTATGATCAAATTAGTTTCTCAATGCCTAATAACTATTATTAATTTTGATTCTAAATTTTCATTTTTGATTTTATTGGTTACAATTTTTAAACTAAAAAATTAGTTTTTATTAAATAATATTATATTCTTAATTATGTAATTTGATATATTTCATCGTTATAAATCTTATTGATTGATCTATTTTTTTTACATTGGTTTTGAAGATGAACTTAGTCTTGGTCTTGAAAATGGAGTGGACTTTTAGTGGCTTTCAATTTGGTACTGCTTTCAGTACATATCTATGGTGATTCGAAGATCATCATAGATGAGATTTAAGGGAAGTCTAGCTTTCACTTAAATGGGATGCAGGGTTCAATTGATCATGTAAAATATCTCATGACCAAGATAAATGACCCGCCTATGCAGTGTATTTTAAAAGAAATCAATTCACGCGCTGACACTCTCTCTAAAAAAGGCCCAATTGTTCCTTTTGGTAGTATTCACATTTCACATATCCGGGTTGCTCAGATGATCCATAATTTTGAATTCCCTATGCCATAAGTGCTTAGCTTTGCTTGTGGTCACGACTTTATGGGTTAACTCTTGTAAGTAATGGTCAAATGCGCGTAGGAGTGTGGTGGTAAGCGAACGGGTTGTTTTCGCTAAATGTGTAACAAGCAGACGAGCATGTTCTCCTACAAGCGAGCTGGATGATATCAAGCGAGCCTACTTCTTTTGCTCCAATGCTGGACACGAGTTACTCAATCTGCAGGGGGGTCTAATTACCTTGCCATGGGTTCCATGCGTTGAAGCGCGGTCTCTCTTATATGATCTAATGCCTGGGTGTTCGAAATTTTGATCCTTCTAACATTTCTTTTATCTTTGTTTGTAATTCTATAGATATTTGTTTTCTTGTCAAAGTATGAATACTTCTTTCTTTGTTCAAAGTCTCTCCTTTTATCGCTTTCCTCATTTCTAGAGGTAATGATGGGATGATTGCTTATGATTATGGTCTTTTGATGGGCCTAGAAGATAGAATCTAGATTAATGCCAAGTAATATATGAATATGATAATGTACTGTTTATTTCCTTTATATAAACATAACAACGTTTTTTTTTTCCTTTCTAAAAAAAGTTAGAAACATTTTTTTTCTATATAATTAATTTGAAAATTAATCTCAAAAATAATTATAAATCACAAAAATATAAGAAAAAAAAATACAATTAAAAAAAGAAAAGAGAGAGAGAGCACTCTGATTAAAGAAAAGAAAATAAATGTATTCCTAATTTTAGACATTATTAGTATATTATACATTGCTTTCATTTTTAGTAAAATAATGGCACACAAAATAAAATAAGTGTATTCCTAGTATTAAACATTATTATTATTATACGTATATATTGCTTTCATTTTTGGGTAAAATAATGGCACACCTACTTTGCTTCCATTTTCAAACCCATTATTTAAGGGCTTGGTGTAATGACCATTGAATGATGGCGCGGAAAGTGGGGAAGCAGGTACTGTTCACATTGTGAGCTTTGGTTATGTGATGTGGTTCTCATTAGAAAACCCCACCCTGATGAGTCTTTTATTTCCAATTTTTTTTTGATATTTGCATATTTATATATGCAAGTAGAAAAAGGCATCATACAAGTTGTTGAGTGGAGCGTGGTTGATGGATAGTTGTCATCCATCATATTGATAAGGATGGGTTAGGATGGGTTTCTTGTAACTGTAATTGTTAGATACAAAGCGTGTCAGAGGAGAACTCTGCTTTTGTCTGACACCAATTCCTAATCATTAGACAGAGGGATTTGATTTTGGAATGTGATCTGTAAAAGAAAAATAATAATTATATATTTAAAGATGTATATTAATATTTTTTTTTAAATGGAAGGTTCAAATGCATCTCCACTGAAGTTGTTATTAAGTTTTATTTATCATTTATATTAATATTTTCTTTAAATGGAAGGTTCAAATGCCTCTCCACCAAAATTGTTATTAAGTTTTATTTATCATTTTTGAATTTAGAGTTCAAATGCAACTCTAGTTTTATTGATCATTTATGTCATTTTTTTTTTTTTTAAATAGAAGGTTCAAATGCATCTCCACCAAAGTTGTTATTAAGTTTTGAATTTAGACTTCAAATGCAATTTTAAGTTTTTCAAGGACGTTTATGTTATATTATTATTTTATTAATTTTATTTTTTAAATATTTAAATTGATTAATTAATTAAAAAATTATTTAGTTTATATATGTAATATGATTTTTTCAAACTTTTGTAATAATTTAATTAAAAAAAAATTCCCAATTATATTGGCTGTCATTTTTATTTTACGATAAATAATGAAATTTTAATAATAAATTATATTTATTTTTGGAAGAAGATAGATTTATTTATTAATTATATAAAATATATAATTTAAAAATATTATAATAATTTAAAAAAATAATATTTTATTTATAATATTTTTTTTATATTTTTTGATTTTTTAGTTGAATTAATCAATAACAAAAATTTATTGAATATTTTTTTACATGTAGGGAAGATAAGATTTATTCATCAACGAAATATTTATATATAAAATAAACAATAACAATTAAATAATAATAAATAATAATGATAAATAATTTCTTTTAATATTTTATTTATAATATTTTTAATCATTTGAAGTTTTTTCAAATTGCTTAAATGACAAGTCCATTAAATATTTTTAAAACAAACAATTATATATATATATATATATATATTTTTTTTCATGATTTATTACTTATTTATATAAAGATGGTAAAATAATAAAACTTTCTAAGTAGTTACTCATCTTTAAAGTTCACTTATAATAATCTCAATGATCTAACACTCTTTAAATCACTTAGTTCTTTCTAGAGGTGAGCCAAAAAAGTCTAATCAAAATTATACTAACATGCATTGAAAAATAAGTAAATTCAACAACTTGTTGTATAATGTACATAAAAATTAGAGGTGAGCAAAAAAGTCTAATCAAAACCATACCAACATGCATTGACAAATAAGTAAATCCAACAACTTCTTGTATAATGTACATAAGAATTAGAGGTGAGAAAAAAAAACCTAATCAAAATTATACTAACATACATTGAAAAATAAGTAAATCCAACAACTTGTATACATTGAAAAATAAGTAAATCCAACAACTTCTTGTATAATGTAAATAAGAATTAGATGCAACGATACAAACTTATTGGTGTTGTATATGGGGTACTCATATTGCTCCATTTTTGTGCAATGCTCTTGAAACTGAGGAATTGAAAACCAATGAAACCAAATTTATTGCAAAAATAGTAATTTATTGATTCACATGGATATGCAACATTATTATTATTTGGGAAGGACCAAAATGCAATTTAGGTATATAGATTTTCACAAAGTATCCTTATTGTTCCACACAAGAAAACACTCCAAGAAGAGAAGAGGAATAAAAACTTCTTATCTTATGCACTAAAAAATCACTTCTTCATTTATAATGATTTAGATGACTTGAAACCAACATAGATTCATGTTAACTAGAGATCTAACATGACTAGAGACTGATCATAACATGTAAACTTCTAATTATTTTACATCATATTCATATTTTTTAATTATAACCTATATTATTTTTCTATTTAGAACATAATTTTTATTTTTTTATTTTAAAGAAAGAGGAATATATTGGATTGTAAAGAATTGTAAAATAAGTTTTTTTGCTAAAATATTAAAAAAAAACAAAAAAACTCACCAAATTAACATTATCAGTTATTTTAAAAATAAAAAAATAATAATTAAATAAAATTATTTAAAAAATAAATTTTTTTAATAATTAAATAAAATTATTTAAGTTAAAGCAAATCCACTACTTACCAGTAAATATTCCAAGATTCTTTAAGATAAATCCAAATATCTAATCTCATTATTCAGTTAAAATCCAGATATCTAACTCACCATAGCCATTATTAATTAACATACCATACCATTTACAACATTTGAATTAAAGTTACACCAATGACAAACTTACACTCCCTATTTGATTTATAAACCTTATGATTATTTATTTTTTAATATCAAATCATTTCATATAAGAATAAAACTTTAAAAATTACTGATTAACGATCTTAAATTCATTAAATCCCTTTAAAATTAATTCGTTTACTTTATATAAAAAATTTAAAACCTCCATTTTTTCACCCTTTCAACCGCCTTATACAATGTCAATGTAACACAGCATGACAACTGTGAAACCAAATAATATTTAATAAGGGGAAAAAGTCATCTCTTATAAATGTGGGATGACATATTCACAAGACATTGAATGGGCCACACACATACGTGTGATCTCTGTATTGTATTGAAATTTGGATTAATTTGTGTTAGCTGCGCGCAGTCCCCAGCCAAGCGTCATCCTACCGACTTTAAAAGTCATTCCAATACCAGCATTTCCACTCATGGGTTATCAGAGTTTCAACCATTCGAATTTCCAACAAAAAATCATGTTGGTATGTGGTGTGTTGTCATCCAATCAATTATTCTTGTATAACAGCAGGCTGAAAGGAGCTAGTTTACCTTTCTGTCATATTAATATTCAGTGAAGTTAACCTGGGTTCAGCTTTCAATTATACTTTAGTCATTTACGGCTGCGTTGAACTTCCGCCGGACAATCAATTAATTACTATTTTATAGAATTAATTAAAGGTAACGTTTAAAACTCGCTCTCTGTAACAGGCTGGTGGCGGACGAGAAGAATTTTCGGGTCATCGTATGGATGTAGGCATATGCAGGCGAATTCGAGGTAGGTTTCTTCTGCTCTTGAAGATAAAGATGCCATTTTTGAAGATTATTCTCTTAATTGATGAGAGTCCAATCAATTGATAGAGTGGAAGAGCCCTTCAATTTCTTTTAAAGAGAATGTCCTTCAGGCCAGGGCCAATTTCTTGAGACAGACCGGTTCTGAGATTCTGTTGCATTCTATTAGAGTCTAGACCTGCTCTAGTCTGAAGCTTGGCTGATATCACTTTCAGTTTCTGATTCTAATTTTATGTTTGGCGTTTCATTCTGAATATGCTTGCAGAAATGTCAAAAGATGATGGTGTTGTTGAGTTGAGACGAGACCAGAAACCCTCAAGTGTGGCTGGAGAAGGGTAATTGTCATTGAAAGGGTTTCTACTATAAGAAAGGAAGAAAAGCTATACAAATTTGGTCCAAGCTTGATTTTGATTTTAAGCTGGCTTCACTCTGTCTGTACTAGGCCACCCTGTCTCCCCTGACTTAGGGAGGTTTGCACCAGTTGCTTATAAGTTTTCAGTTATCAAGGTCCGTGCCTTGCAATTTCCAATTTCTTTCATAGCTGTGCAGGTGAGCTGGGTTACTCTCCAAATCACCCTTGCAGAAGGATCCATCACGCAAAGGATAGTGGTAAAGGGTAAAATCTCAGCACTCAGTAGTCCACCTCTGTATGCTCTAAATAGAGAGAAGACTCTATCCCTACAGGCAGTATCGACTCATTGGTCAGGGATAAGGTCATTGGTTCATTGCTAAGGGTGGAAGTGGAACTCTGTTTAGTGCTCTAAACTCTTGGTATTGTCTGGAGGTGCAAAGGATGATAGAAAGAGAGACAATAGCGAATTGTATAAACAAAAGAGAATCATATAATTGAGGTTCAGAGGAAGAAGTGAAAGAAATGGAAGCCATTGTGTGTATTTGTTTGTTGGTGTTATTGTCAATCTATCAGTCAAAATCTGATGCTTCTTTTACTCCACAGGATAACTACCTTATAGACTGTGGATCAAAGAGTAACATCACAGTGGGTAGAAGGATCTTCACTGCAGATGCCCCCTCCTCATATTTGTCGATTTCCACCAATGAAGAAATCTTTGCTAACACCACAAGTTCCAATCTACAGGTTCCTTCTGGTATCTATTTGACAGCTCGAGTGTTTACTGAGCAGTCATCCTATACCTTCAGTATTGGGCACAAGGGCAGACACTGGGTACGTTTACATTTCTTTCCATTTTCTTATCAAAAGTACAATCTTACAAATGCCATATTTTCAATAGCCACCCAAGACTTTGGTCTACTGTCCAATTTTCAAATTCAGAATAGTTCACGTGTGATGAAGGAATATCTCATCAATATAACTGAACAAACATTGGTCCTTACCTTTATTCCCTCCAATAATTCCTTAGCGTTTGTCAATGCCATTGAAGTTGTTTCTGTGCCGGACACTCTTGTTTCAGACACAGCTCAAACTGTGCCCCCGTCTAATACTTACAGTGGTCTATCTGAGTATGCTTTTGAAACAATTTATAGACTTAATATGGGAGGACCCTTGATTACCCCTGACAATGACACCCTTGGGAGATTTTGGGATCCTGATGCAAGCTACCTAGCTTCAAAATCATTTGCCCAAAACGTCAACACTTCTGCCAACAATGTTGTATACCAAGGACTAGTTACCAGCGAGATTGCTCCCAATCTCGTATATGCTACTGCTGAGGAGATGGCTACAGCCAATGTAACACAACAAAATTTCAACATTTCGTGGTGGTTTACTGTGGATCCAGACTACCAATACTTCATTCGGATGCATTTCTGCGATATTGTGAGTACTGCACTGAATGAGCTATACTTCAATGTATACATCAACAATGATAACGTTATCAATGATTTTGATCTATCAACTGTAACAAAAAATATGTTGGCAGCTGCTTATTATACCGATTTTGTAGTAGTTAATACACCTACTGGATCGAAAAATCTTTCTGTCAAAGTTGGACCTGCATTAAATATGCAGGATGTTGTTCCCAATGCCATACTAAATGGGCTGGAGGTTATGAAGATTAGCAACTCTAAAAGAAGTCTTGATGGATCTTTCACACCAAACAGTTCTATCAGATCAAAGAGCAATAGCAAGGTTGGTCCAATAGTTGGATCAGTTGTAGGAGTTTTTGTTGCTATTGGGCTGTTAACGGTGATCTACTTTTTCTGTTGTTGTCGTAGATCTAATACAAAACTCTCTACTATAACTTGGTTGCCTCTTCCACTTCATGGAGGACATTCTGAAACTATAGGAAGCAAGGGAAGCAAGGTATCTGCTGGGAGTCATGCTTCTTCTGGACCTTCAAATCTAGGCCGACACTTCACATTTGCAGAGATAGTAGAAGCTACCAAAAGCTTTGATGAGAGTTTGATTCTGGGTGTAGGTGGGTTTGGTAAAGTATTCAGTGGGATGCTTGAAGATGGTACCAAAGTGGCTGTAAAACGTGGAAATCGAAGTTCTGAACAAGGCATGGCAGAATTTCAGACTGAAATTGAAATGCTGTCTAAACTTCGCCACCGTCATCTGGTTTCTCTTATTGGCTATTGTGAGGAGAATTGTGAGATGATTTTGGTTTATGAATACATGGCCAATGGGCCTCTTAGGAGCCATTTGTATGGATCAGATCTTCCTCCTATGTCATGGAAGCAGAGGCTTGATATATGCATAGGGGCTGCTAGAGGTCTGCACTACCTTCACACAGGAGCAGATCAGGGAATCATTCACCGTGATGTAAAGACAACAAACATTTTGTTGGATGAGAATTTTGTGGCCAAGGTGGCAGACTTCGGGCTTTCGAAGACTGGACCTGCTCTGGACCAAACCCATGTGAGTACTGCAGTCAAAGGTAGCTTTGGATATCTTGACCCCGAGTACTTCAGAAGGCAGCAATTGACAGAAAAATCTGATGTCTACTCCTTTGGAGTAGTGCTAATGGAGGTACTATGTGCAAGGCCAGCCATCAATCCTTCTCTTCCCAGGGAGAAAGTCAATATAGCAGAGTGGGCGATGCATTGGCAAAGGAGAGGCATGCTTGGCCAAATTATTGATCATCATCTTGTTAATGCAATCAACCCTAACTCCCTGAGAAAGTTTGGGGAGACGGCTGAAAAGTGTTTGGCTGACCAGGGTATTGACAGACCTACTATGGGTGATGTGCTGTGGAACTTAGAATATGCCCTTCAACTTCAGGAAACTGCCATGCTGGATGATCCAGATGAAAACAGTGCTAATCGCCTTTCAGAGATTCCCTTACGCTTTTCTCAGGAAGAGAATTTTGGTGATAGTACTATTGAGAGGGCTAGTGTTGCTGTAAGTGAAGAAGGTTCAGAAGGTGCAACTGCAAGCACAGTATTTTCACAATTAGTTAATCCTCATGGAAGGTGATCACAGAAATTTTTTGTGGTGATTCATCCACCAACTTATGTGAGCTGGCCATTATGATACAAATTAGTGATCGCCCTCAGAATATCTTAATGCTTCATTGGTCTTCAACCCCTAAGGCCAAATCTTCAGTCTCGTTTTAAAAGCACTTGCTGCATACCTCACGGCCATCCAAGTCCCATATGGATTAATTTTCCTAGATTTCATTCCTTATTTTTAAGGTTTGAAATTCTACCTTACAAATATGTACTATACAGTGGTATTTCTTGTGTACTGGAACACTTTAGCTTTTTCAATTATTAGAAGCTGCCGTTGGCTTAAGATTAAGATTTTTCTATCATATTACACCTCGTGGCTGGGGTGCTTCTTTCGCTATTTTAAAGATCATCCATCTTAATTGGACTGTAAATCAGGTCATGGCTATGGAAAGAAGCCATGTTGATGCAATTTTATTTTTCTGCATTTTATGCTGAATTTAGATACTATTGTTCTGCACCACTAAAACTCAATTTGGCAAGGTTAGAAATTATTGGAATCTGTCCTGGGTAAAGGAAGAGTTCCTACTTTAATGTTGTAATTCATTTCAGTGTGGATATGTTTCATTTAGCAGAGGGTCATAATATTGTTTGTTAAGGGCCTTTATGTGCTGTTGGATGATTATCTTCTGTTGAACAGTGAACTGAAGGAAAACTGGATTGCTTATTGTTACAATTGCCTTGGGAGTTATGTTCTGCACTGGAAAGATAAAAGGGCTATATAATCGCTTTAAATCCTGTCAGCAATTGTGCAGGATTTATGTCTGAGGATTTCTATTAGGATTTCCTCATTGAATATTTTTCTTTCCATAGAAAATTTTCAATTTGTTCTTAGGCCTACACCTCTACCATGCACTAGTGAAGTTAGATTATAAGGATACAATGCCATGAATTGTTCTAGCTCAAGTGATAAGTCAGTGGGCTTCAGATATATAGTACCAGCCTTCACTAATCATCTGTTATGTGTTATAGAAATCATTTGATAGACAATTATGTACAGGAATAGCATTTAATCTTGATAAATGCTGACGAACAGATTGTATTATAGTCCTAAACTAGGGGTTGGTTTCTTTGTCCATCAACTATGATCACATACTTGCAAGCATCAAACATTTAGTTGTCTCGATTGAGGCCACGTGAGCGGTGACCATGTGTTGTTTACTTCTAAGGAATGCAGTATACCTAATGGTGCGAAAATAGTATTTATTTATTGTTTGGCACCGCATTACAGAACACCAGGAAGGTGTGCACAGTATTTGAACCCGTTTCCTCATAGTGAGTGCTCCGTATTTACCATTCAATCATGAGCCAATGGGTATGTGGTTTAGTTATAATGATAAGATGGATAAATGGTATTATACTTAAAAAAAAAAAAAAGGGGATGGTTAGACTAACATCTTGCGTAAGCCAAATGCCAGGATTTGGTGTAAGTTAGTTCTGAGTAATGCTTCATCTTTGATTACTAAAAAAATAAATGGGTTGGGGAATCAACCTATAAAAAAGGTTGTACTAGGAAGACCCCACTTTGAAGTTTGAAGTGACTTCAAACTTTAGTTGTTTGCAGTATACCTAATGGTGCGAAAATAGTATTAATTTATTGTTTGGCACTGCATTACAGAACACCAGGAAGGTGTGCACAGTATTTGAACCCGTTTCCTCATAGTGAGTGCTCCGTATTTACCATTCAATCATGGGCCAATGGGCATGTGGTTTAGTTATAATGATAAGATGGATAAATGGTATTATACTTAAAAAAAAAGGGGATGGTTAGACAAAAAAAAGGGATGGTTAGACTAAAGGTTGTACTAGGAAGACCCCACTTCGAAGTTTGAAGTTACTTAAAACTTTTAGTTGTCTCGATTGAGGCCACGTGAGCGGTGACCATGTGTTGTTTACTTCTAAGGAATGCAGTATACCTAATTGTGCGAAAATAGTATTTATTTATTGTTTGGCACCGCATTACAGAACACCAGGAAGGTGTTCCCAGTATTTGAACCCGTTTCCTCATAGTGAGTGCTCCGTATTTACCATTCAATCATGGGCCAATGGGCATGTGGTTTAGTTATAATGATAAGATGGATAAATGGTATTATACTTTAAAAAAAAAGGGATGGTTAGACTAACATCTTGCGTAAGCCAAATGCCAGGGTTTGGTGTAAGTTAGTTCTGAGTAATGCTTCATCTCTGATTACTAAAAAATAAATGGGTTGGGGAATCAACCCATAAAAAAGGTTGTACTAGGAAGACCCCACTTAGAAGCACAATCAACATAAGAAATTCTTCGAAGTTTGAAGTTACTTAACATAAGAAATTGTTATTTATTGTACTTTAATTCCTACAACAGTTGATGAGTAATTGGACAACAAATTGTATAAGATTGGGTTGAATTTAGAAGCTACTGAGCTTACTATTATCGTAAAAGGTCGTCGATTGGACTCGTAACAAGCAACTTAGTTTCTTGAGTTTAATTATGCTAAAGTGCATATGCTTTTTATTTTTACTGTCTACAAATGTGAGACTATTTATATGCTAACTTGTCTAACTCTCTCATTGTTGGCTTTATAAAAAGCATGGTTACAGTAAACAAGTAACTAGAAGCACAATCATATGAAGAGATGTTGCAAGTTAAACCTATGAAGGTTAGACAGGCAGTGAAAATTTCAGAGGCTTCCAAATCAAGATGAGCGAGGATTCAAGCCGAATTGCATTAGCTGAAGATTGGTAATATGCCCTCCAAGAAATTCTTCAAGGTTCTTGCTGCTGAAAATGTCTAAGAAAATAATTGCTATTTAAAGAGAAAGGTCCAACCATGATAGATAGTGAAATTGTGCAAGATTTTATGCATCAAATAAAGAGTTGATACACCATAAGGAGGAAATAGACACTCAATGACAGGAAACTCTCACCTGCACATGTTACCCAATGTGATTTGCTACTTGGAGGAAATTATAGAAGCTCTAAAAGCTATGTGGGCAGGGGAAGCATCCCCAGTCCTGTGTCTTCCCTTCCCAAGGATGCATCTCCTATCATCGGTGCAAGATGGTGTTTCTGAGTAAACTTTATGGACGTCCCCACAGAACAATTAAAATGCAGATTTGTATGGTCTATGATCCGTATTCTCATTTTTGCAGTGTAATCTATGTCTTCCATTCCTAACAATCTGGTTTATAAGGTCTGATTTCCATTTCCATGGCGTATGAATTAAAATACAAATTTGTATGGTCTATGATTAGTATTCTCATTTTTGCAGTCTAATCTATGTCTTCCATTCCTAACAATCTGGTTTATAAGGTCTGATTTCCATTTCCATGGCGTATGAATTAAACTGAAATTTATAGACCAGATTAGCATTCTGTTTTGCAGTCTGACTCATAATAACCAGACCGACATGTCTGGTTTTCAGTCTAATGCACTTTAGGTGTCGACCAATCTGCTGTGAATCCTCTAAATATCCTCAATGTCTACTGACCTGGTATGTTCTTGTCCATGTTGTTGTTGATTTTCTAATCTCTATAAATTAGCTGATATTGATATTGATTCAAAGGTTGGCTGTGCGTTTTGAGTTTTCTATTGCATGGAAACATGTTACAGAGATCCAACCTGTGTCTTGTGCCAAAACATAGACTGCACACTTACTAACTTTTCTCAAGAATTGTACCTTGTTGTGAGACCTTGCCAAGACCTGTGATTCTTGCAGAATCTTTGTTAGTTATTGTAGCATCGGATGTATTCTAGCCACGAAACTTGGTGGAGAGGCTAGAATATATGAGATCTCCAAAACACAGAAATCGTTTCTGTAAATTCCACCTAGAGATAACTTAATTAGATTATTAACCTATTTTTTTAATGTTTTCTAAGCCTAAACTTAGAAAAACTGGTGAATTAATCAGAATTAATTAAGTCAAAGTGATAATTCTCTAGAAACTCACACAGATCGACTCTGATATGATCCTAGCCCTTAATTAAATTTTTATCTTGGTCGTTGATGCTCCAACAGAGGATTAAAAGAAGTCGATGGGCACTTGGAGAACACACCAGAGACACTTGGAAAATACTACGATTTTTCATAGCAGAAGCAAGTAGTTGCTAGAGAGTTTGAGCTTCAGTGAAGAAGCAGAGTCAGTGAAGGGCTGAGTCAGTGAGGCTGGAGGAAGTTTTCTAGATCCAACGAGTGCATTTGCAGAGAGACCGAGATTTATCTAAGAGGCTGTGCAAAGCCTCAAGAAGGCAATTCAACTAGGAAGGAAGACGTTTCTAGTTCCATAGGTCGGGAAGAGGTTCCAGAGTGCTGGAGAAACATTTTCCCAGTCAGCACCAGACAAGACAACTAGACTAGCAGTCAGTGCAGGCAACATGTAACATTAGGTTGAGCTTGCACAAGCCTAGTTGCGCGACTTGTTTTTAGAGGCAGTTGAGTGCTGGAATTGCTTGGAGTGAGGGTAAATTTCCTCTAGATATTTTTTCCAGTATTTCCTTTGCAGGATAGCAAGATTTTGGCATCCAGATTATTGTACTCATAATTTCTCATTGCTGCATAATATTAGAACCCTTAATTATTGCACTGATTTTCCCAAGTTGGGTTTTTTCGGGGACATTTGTCCAAAAATAACGATGTCATTTTTATGTGTGTGCTAGATTTTCTCAGTTTCTAGCACTTTTTTGTTCCACAATTTTATTTGTGAAGGTTGCAGTTTGATTTATTTGATATTTGCCATAGCAAATAAATTGTTAAATTAATTAACAATTAGAAGAATTAATTCCAGTTGCTGCAATAGGATTTTAGTAGTAAAATTTTCACATGGTATCATAGTGTGAGTGATCAGCGGGGAAGCTCAAAAGTGAAGGTGAGAATTTCGCTGTTCAGAGGGAGCAGTAGGCTGAAATTCTTAGAGGTTGCTTAGTTCCTTGACAAGCAGGTCGAATTGCTGGGTAAAAAGTTTGATTTTCAGTTGCAGGGTTGCAGAAGATTTGAATTTCCCAGGATAATGATTCAAGTAGTCAGAGGGAGCAGTAGGAGCTCAGATTTTCGTTGAGTGGATTTCTAGTTGGACGCAGATGGTTTTGCAACAACAGAACCAACATTGGGTGGAAGAGAAATTGCACACACAGAGGGAGATTTCTCTGAGGTTTCTAGCCAAGAAATCTGATTTTCCCAGTTGCAGATTGACAATAGCAACTAGCAGAACTGCATATTCTAGGAGGGAGTATGAGTAGTGTGAAATTTTTATCTATTGTAGCAACCGGAAATTATTCTTCTAACTGTAAATTTAATTATGCAGTTTATTTGCTACAACAAACAATGAATAAAATCACAACTGCAATTTTCACCATAAAAATACTGCGAAATTCTAGTGCACAAAATTTTGACACAGTTATTTTTGGACAATTGTCCACGGAAAAATTCAATGTAGGAAAACCGGTGCAGTAGATGAGAGTTTTATTATATTCTTCAACAACAATTCTGAGTACAATAATTTAAATGCTCAACTAGCAATCTAATCTGAGGAAAATACTGGAAAAATTATTATGAGAGTTTTATCTCACCCCACAACTAAGTTCTACCACTGAAATTGCCTCCCTAGCCTCTGCGCTGAGCCTCCTATGTCACCTTTTGCGCAGTGCTTATGCAGACCTTGTAGGGATTTCAGCCTTCCTTCCTTTGCCTCTTCCTGGAACTAAAAACTTCATCCTGGAACGCTGCTTCCCTCCTCTTCCACATGCTACTCACCCTCTGGCTCTATCTTCTTTGCTGAATTACTGCCACTGAGAAAATTGAATTGCCTGTGCATCTGAGTCTCTGCACTGGTGTATTCTCCATCTACCCATTGAATTCTTCTTATAATCTTCTTTTGGAGCACCAACGACCAAGATTAAAACATAACCGATGGCCCAGATTAATTCCTTGTCGATCCATATGAGTTTCTAGATGATTCTCACCTTATCTCAATTAATATTGACTAATTAACAACATTCCCTAAATTTAGAGTTTAGAGTAGAGAAATATTCTAAGATTAGTTAATAATATAATTGTGATACTTCTAGGTGGAATTTCCAGCCCAGATTAATTCCTTGTCGATCCATATGAGTTTCTAGATGATTCTCACCTTATCTCAATTAATATTGACTAATTAACAACATTCCCTAAATTTAGAGTTTAGAGTAGAGAAATATTCTAAGATTAGTTAATAATATAATTGTGATACTTCTAGGTGGAATTTCCAGAAACAATTTCTGAGTTTTGGAGATTTCATTTTTTCTAGCCTCTCCATCAAATTTTGTGGTTAGAACACATCCGATGGTACAAAAACTAGCACTCTCTCTTAGCAAGGAATGTGTTCTAGTGCTGCACACCTTGTCTCTACATCATCCCCTGTCACACTGCTAATGTTTGGCTATTGCTGCCCACTAACCACTGCGCAACTCTAATATACACTGCATTTGTGTTGTTGTTGATCTTGTTGTACTGATGCCAACATTGCATTTGCATTGCAACTCCCTCTCATCTGTTGGCTGCAACTGAGAATCATCCAAAGTAATTTGTCCTTGCTAATGAAATGGGTTCTCCACCATACCCATTTGTTCTCTAAAATAAACGAACTTAGCTCTCCCTAGAGATTTCGTGAGTATATCTGCAACCTGCTCTTATGTGGGAACATATTGTAGTTGGACTGCTCAACATTGTACACAATCTCTGATGAAATGACATCGTATATCTATGTGCTTCGACCTGTCATGAAAAACTGGATTCTCAGAGAGTTTTATGTAACTTTGATTATCACAGTAGACATTGGTCGCCTCCATTCTTTGCTTGAACAAGCTTACTAGTAGCTTCCAAAGCCATATAGCTTTACACGTAGTTGTGTTGGTTGCCATATACTCGGCCTCTGCAGAGCTTAGTGCTACTGACTTCTGCTTCCTGCTACACCAAGGAACCATCCCTGATCCAACACTAAAGCAATACCCGGAGGTACTTTTCCTGTCTATTGAATTGTTTGCTCAATCTGCATCTGTGAACCCACAAAGTCTGATGTCATCCCCTCGAATATATCTCAACCCATACTCGATTGTGCTGCACACATACCTCAAAATATGCCTCGCTGCCGCCCAATGTACCCTCTTCGGCTCTACGATGTGTTATTTTTTGTAGCATCGAATGTGTTGTAGCCACTGAACTTTGTGGAGAGGCTAGAATACATGAGATCTCCAGAACCCAGAAATTGTTTATGGAAATTCCGCTTAAAAGTGACTTAATTAGATTATTAACCAATTTTTAAATGTTTCCTAAGTCTAAACTTAGGAAAACTAGTTAATTAATCAATGTTAAATAAGTCAAGGCGAGAATAGTCTAGAAACTCACACGGATTGATCTAGAGATGATCCTAGCCATTGATTGAGTTTTAATCTTGGTCGATGGTGCTCCAACAGAGGATTATAAGAGGAGGTCGATATGGTGATGGGAAAATCACTTTAGCTGTTCGATTTCATTTGTAGATCGATTTCCAGAGTAGCAACAGTACATTGCCAGAGAGAGCCAGAGATTGAAGCAGTGAGAGTGGTAGAGACAGTGAGGCTGGAGGAGGCATTTCAGATCCAACGAGTGCATTTGCAGAGAGACGGAAGAGCCACAAAGAGGGTGACGCTGGGGTAGCGCAGTAATATCTAGAGGCAAGATCGTTTGTTGAGAGAGAGAGATGTCTTCAGTTCCAGAGACCGAGAGGGAGTCCCAAAGTGTCAAAGAAGCATTTTTCCAGTTAGCAGAAGGCAAAACGACTTCATCAAAGATCAGTTTGATGCTAGACGTCCAACAAGCTACATAGAGCAGCGCAGAGAGTTAGAGGGCTAGATATTTGAAGGCAAACTGTGCCGAGAGATTGCTTGTGGGGTGAGGAAAATCCCTCACTAGAATTTTGCCACTATTTTTTCTCTGTAGGATTGCCAGTATTTCGACATCTAGTTGTACTCTGAAATTTCACTTCAGGTCAATAATAAAACCCTCAACTGTTGCACCGATTTTCCTGAGTTGGGTTTTTCCAGGGACTTTTGTCCAAAAATAACTGTGTTATTTTATGTGTGTGTGTGCTAACATTTCTTCCAGTGTTTATTCTTTTGTAGTTTTATTTTTGTAGATTACACTATGATTTATTCAGTGTTTTCCATAGAAGACAACAAATAAAATGTTAAATTAATTAACAATTAGGAGAATAATTTCCAGTTGCTGCAATAGGATTCTGGTTTGGAATTTTCACATGGTATTAGAGCACAGTTGATCAACTGGAGAGCTCAGAGGCGAAACGAAGGAATTTCGCTTTTCAGTGTGGGCAGCAGATTGAAATTCCCAGGGGTAGCGTAGTCATTTTGCTACGAGGTCGAGTTACTTGAGGGGGTTCAATTTTTCTAAGTGAGGGACAGAAAAGTTTGATCTCTCCAGATCGAGTGATTCCAATGGTAGAGGGAGCAAATAATTTTCATTGGGCGGATCTCTAGCTGGACACAGAGGGTTTTGCAGTAGATTGCTAGTGCAAAACTTGCGTGGGGTGGAAGAAGAGCACACACAAGGAAAATCTCTCTCAGGGAACTAATCTCAAGAAGTTAATATTTAATTGCAGATTGGCAGTAGTTGTGAGTAGATCTTCTCACTCCACAAGGGAGTGCGAATAACAGAGCAGTAGTGGGTAGAAGGAAAGAGAGAGTTTTCGACACCTTGTTGAGATGGCCATTTCTGGGCTTCGTGATTAGGACAGGTTGGATGGAGCTTCCAACTACGTCATCTTGAAGGCAAGGATGTCCTTCCTTCTAGATGAATATGGCCTGAAAGCCTATATTGATGCAGTAGTGGCAGTTCCCAAGATGCGGATCAACTAAAAAAATATAAGAAGGAAATGGGGCGGGTGAGGCGGTTGACCTTGGATGGAGTCCAGAATCATATTTTCTTGCATATCGCTGGCAGAGATACTGCCAAGCAGATGTGGGATGCTCTCGTCGCGCTTTATCAGGGTACTTCCGAGCAGCGGAAGATGTACCTTGAAGAGAAGCTAAGGCTTATCCAGATGCAGAAAGGGGAAGGCATAGACCCCTACCTCACCAAGATTCAGGGGGTCTATGATCAATTGTACGTTGTTGGGGCAGCGCCTCAAGCATCAGAGCTAGTGTGATTGGTGCTCAATAGCGCCTCAAAGGATTGGCAAGTCTTTGTCCAAAGCATATTGGGCAGAGATAGGCTGCCAGACTAGGAAAAAATGTGGGTCAATTTGCAGGAGGAGTTGAGGCGGGCTCTTTGAAAGAGGCTCCATCAGTGGGAGCAGTAGCAGCAGACCGAAGATGGTGAAGGAGGAGGAGAATGTGGCCCTCGGATTGAAGGGTCCCAATTAGGGACAGGGGGAGCAGAGGAAGAAGAAGAAATGCCTATCAAAGGTCAAGTGCTTCAACTGTGGCGATTTTGGCCACTACAACATCTAGTGTCCTCTCAGGAATAAGGACAAAGAGGAGAAGCAGGGCGACAACTCATGCCAAGATTGATAGCCTGTCCTCCAGGCTGGAGGAAGACTTCACTATGTTCGCTGATATATCTCCAGGAGTGAGGTGGGGTGACTTGGTATTATAGCCCCAAAGTGCTACAGATGGGTAGGGTCCTTAAGGAGCCCACCTCATGGATCATTACCTGGCTACAGGGGGCCACAATATTCAGTAGCAGGATGGATCAATGGTAGTTGATGCAGTCAGGAGCCAGAGTGACAGTTGTAGAGACTAGTAGCAGTAAGATGCTAGGGAGCGCAGTGCAGAGTTGGCGGCAGTGCAGATGGCACAAGGCAGTCTTCAATAAACATAGCAGTAGCTAGTAGCAGTCAGGACTCGAGTGACAAATGCATCATAATGAACACAATTGGTTCAGTTTTGGATGTTTTTCAGTTTCATATGTTGCAGTAGCAACAACAACAAAGTTGCAGTGCAGATGCAATGTTGGCAGCAGTACAACAGAGTCAACAACAACACAGTTGTAGCGCATATCAGAGTTGCGCAGTGGTTGGTGGGCAGCAACAACCAAACATCAACAACATGACAAGAGGTGGTGCAAAAACAGGGTGTTGCTACCAAGTGTGCAATAGTACTAGAACACATTCCTCGCTAAGAGGGAGTGTTAGTTTTTGTAGCATTGGATGTGTTCTAGCCAGCGCTGATAATATCGGCGATATTTCATGAAAAACCTTGATATTTTCAGGGAAATGATATTTCGACAGGGAAATATCGCGATATTTTGAAAATCTTGGCTAAATATTGTGATATTTTGAAAAGATCGGCTAAATATCGCCACAGTTTGAAAATATCGGCGAAATATCATTATTGCTTTATATGTTTAAAAATATGAAAATTTTGATTTTTTTTGTTTGCCGATATTTTCCGATATTTTGTCGATATTTTCGCTAATATTGCTTATAAGATGTTTTCAGGACCCTCGCCGATATTTTTCTGATACCGATATTTTCAACACTGGTTCTAACCATGAAACTTTGTGGAGAAGCTAGAATACATGAGATCTCTAGAATCCAGAAATCGATTCTGGAATTTCTGCTTAGAAGTGACTTAATTAGATTATTAACCAATTTTTTAGTGTTTCCTAAGTCAACTTTGTGAAAATTTCATCTATTGCAGCCACTGGAAATTATTCTTCTAGCTGTAAATTTAATTATGCAGTTTATTTGCTACTACAAACAATGAATAAAATCACAACTGCAATTTTCACCATAAAAATACTGCGGAAAATAAAATATTGGAAACTGAGAAATTCTTACGCACGAATTTTAACACAGTTATTTTGGACAAATGTCCCCGAAAAAACCCAATGCGGGAAACTGGTGCAACAAATGAGGGTTTTATTATTATTCTTCAACAACAAATCTGAGTACAATAATTTAGATGCCTAACTGACAATCTAATCTAAGGAAAACACTGTGAAAATTATTATGAGAATTTTCTCTCAACCCACATTGAATTTCTGCCCCCAAAATCTCCTCTCTAGCCTCTGTGTGGAGTCTCCCGCGTCACCCTCTGCGCAGAGCTTACACTAGCTCTATGAGAATTTCGGCCTTCTTTCCTTTGGCTCTTCCGGGGATTGGAAACCTTCCTCCCAGAATGCTACTGCCCTCCTCTTCCACCTCCTACTCACCCTCTGGCTCTATCTTCTTTGCTGAGCTTCTGCTACTGAGAAAATCGAATTGCCTGGGTATCTGAATTGGTCTATTCTCCATCTACCCATCAACTTCTTCTTATAATCTTTTACTGGAGCACCAACGACCAAGTTTAAAACATAATCAATGGTCGGATTAATTCATTGTCTATCTGTGTGAGTTTCTAGATGATTATCATCTTATCTCAATTAATATTGATTAATTAACCATACTCCCTAAGTTTAAACTTAGGAAATATTTAAAAATTGGTTAATAATCTAATTGAAACACTTCTAGGCGGAATTTTCAGAACCATTTTATGGGTTTTGGAGATCTCATGTATTCTAGCCTCTCCACAAAATTTTGTAGCTAGAACACATCTGACGCTATAAAAACTAACACTCCTTCTTAGCGAGGATTGTGTTCTAGTGTTGCACTTGTTTCCACAACACCCTGTCTCTGCATCATCTCCTGTCATGCTGCTGATGCTGGCTGCTGCTGCCTATCAACCGCTGCACAACTCTGATATGCGCTGCATCTGTGCTGTTGTTGACCCTGCCGAACTGATGCCAACACTGCATCTGCATTGCAACTCCTTTTCATTTGTTGTTGCTGCAATTGCAACATCTGTAACTGAGAAATCTGTCCCTGCTATTGGAATGGTTTCTCCACCATACCCATCTGCTCTCTGAAATAGACGAACTTAGCTTTCCCTAGAGCCTTTGTGAGTATGTCTTCAACTTGCTCTTCTGTGGGAACATATTGTAGCTGGACCGCCCCACGTTGTACACAATCTCTGATGAGATAATATTGAATATCTATGTGCTTCAACCTGTCATGAAACACTGGATTCTCAAAGAGCCTTATGCAACTCTGATTATCACAATAGACATTGGTCGCTTCCATCCTCTGCCTGAACAAGCTTACCAACAATTCTGAAGCCATATAGCTTTGCATGTAGTTGTGTTGGTTGCTATATACTCTGCTTCTGCAAAGCTCAGTGCTACTGACTTCTGCTTCCTGCTTCCTGCTACACCAAGAAACCATCCCTGATCCAACACTAAAGTAGTACCCAGAGGTACTTTCCCTGTCTAGTAAACTGCCTGCCCAATTTGCATCTGTGAACCCACAAAGTCGGATGTCATCCCCTCGAGTATATTTCAACCCATATTTGATTGTGCTGTGCACATACCTCAAAATATGTCTCGTTGCTGCCCAAATGTACCCTTTTAGGTTCTAGCATGAACTGACTTAGGGTATTGATTGCGAGCAAAATATCTAGCCGTGTTGACCAGATACATTGAGAGACCCAATAAGTTGTCTAGACAAGGTAGGGTTGACATCCTTGTCATATGATGCATCTATCTTCTTCCGGTTAGTAATCATGGGCGTAGACATGGGCCTACAATCCTCTATTCTGAACCTCTTCAGAATATCTGTAGCATATCTCCCTTGCTCAAAGAAGATCTCCCCATCTTTCTACCACACTTCCAATCCTAGGAAATAGTGCATCAACCCCAAATCCTTCATATCAAATTCTGCTACCAGGTTCCTCTTTCAGTGCTCTATGAGCCCTGATGATCTTGTCAAAAATATCATCCACATACAAAACTAGGATGAGTGGATCACCCTCTACCATCAAATAGTAATGGATGGGATTTGTGTCACTTTTGACGAATCCCATCTGCTGCAAATCGTTGTCAATCTGACCATACCATGCCCTGGGAACCTTCTTGAGTCCGTATAGAGCTTTCTTCAGTTTACACACATGAGTGCACCTCTCATGAGTCTTGAAGCCCTCTGGCTATTCTATGTACACTTCTTCCTCTATCACCTCGTTCAAGAATGTTGTCTTGACATACATCTGTTGAATCTGCGATCCCATCTAAGCTGCTAGGGATATAACTGATCGGATAGAGGTGTATCTGGCAATTGGGGCGAAGGTTTCCTCATAATTTATCCCTTCTCTTTGCGCATACCCCTTTGCCACAAACCTAGCCTTGTACTTCTCTACACTTCCATCTGCAACATACTTGATTTTGTAGATCCATCTAGAACCTACAAGTGACCTATCTTCAGGTCTTGGCACCACCTCCCAAACGTCATTCGTCATGATAGAGCTATAATATTTTACCATGGCATCTACCCACGCCTGATGTTGTATGGATTCTTGAAAGCTCGAAGGTTTTGCAACCTAAGCCACCAATGCTTGGTACCTGTAAGGCTGTCTGCATTTTCTTTTGTTCATCCAAGGAGTTTCGATAAAGAACTTTGCATCTTGCAATGTTTGACAAACTTCTCTGCTGGCTCGCTCACTAGTGGTAGGAGGCTCAACTAACTCCTCCTCATCCTGTCCCTGTTGTTCCATCTGTTGAGAACTCACCCAATATCCTACCCCTGAGAAAATACTGGTACTAGTCACTGTACTCGATCCTTGTGATTGTCCTCCTGCCGGTCCCACTGGCTGCCCTTGCTGCTAGACCAAAGGAGCTTCTGCGCACTGATTCTGATCACCTGCAAGCATCTCACGAGATCTCCTAAAAGCTCGGTCCTCCATGAAATTCAAGTCTCATCTTACTACAATCTTCCTACTACTAAGAATGTAGATCATGTATGCCTTTGAGGTCTTGCTATACCCGACGAGAAACCTTTTCTTTACAGTCTGATCCAATTTGGTACGTTTTTCATCTGGCACACGATAATAAACAACACCGCCAAAAATTCTCAAGTGACTAACTTCTAGGTTCTTCCCTGTGAAGACCCCTTCTGGCATTTTCTTCCCCAATGCCCTATGAGGAGTTTTGTTTTGAATATACACCGTCGTGTTACATGCCTCTGCCCATAAAAATATGGGCAAATCCTAGTCATATAGCATAGCATTTGTAGCCCCTACTATGGTTATGCTTTTCCACTCCGCTACCCCATTCTGTTGTGGATTATATGGAGTTGTCCATTCCCTATTGATGCCTTCCTTCATCCAAAAATCTGCGAAGTCTTTATCAATATATTCTCTACCATTATCTGAGCGAAACACCTTGATCTTCTTCCCTGTCGCATTTTCCACAAGAGCCTTAAACTTGGTGAAACGATCAAAGACCTCATTTTTGTTCTTCAAGAAGTAGATCCAGGTTTTCCTGGAATGATCATCAATAAAGGTGACGAAGTATTCAACACGACTGAGAGTTGTAGTGGACATTGGGCCACAAATATCTGAATGTATAAGTCGTAACATGCCATCTGTTGTGCTGTCACTTCTTGGGAATGTTGCCGTAACATACTTCCCAAGTACACATCCTCTGCATATATCACCATGTTCTGTACTAAGTTTGGGAACCCCTGTTACAGTCTTTTTGAACATCTTGAGTTCTCGATGGTGTAGATGTCCCATTCTCCTATGCCATAATTCATTCAGCTCCTTCCCACTGCTAGTGTCACTGCCTATTAGTGCCATTGGAGAGTCGAGTTGCAACTTGTACAATCTGTTGCTTCGAGCTCCAATTTGTCTTACCTTCTTCCAGCGTTACTGTTTGACATACACTTTCTTCCCTACGAAGTGGACATCATACCCCCTATCCTACAACTAGGATACTGAAATTAGGTTCATACCCAATCCTAACACATGCAATACATTTGTAGCGTTGGTGTTGGCTTGTAACTCCCTCTGAAAATCTATGGTACCTCTCCCAACTGGAGTACATTTCATTCTATTTGCCATAGTAATCTAGAAGTCCATCTACTCCTCCTTGTAGCTGGAGAAATATTCTCTAACCCCTATCATATGAGTTGATGCTCCACTGCCTATATACCAGACACCCTGTGAAGCTGATCTTGACAAGCAAGCAAATTCATCCTCCAACCTAGAAGATAAATCTAAAGCTTCCTGAATGTTAATTTTGTCATTTGTGATGCTGAAGAATTTATAGTGTGCTATTCCTCTTTCCTCCCGGCGCTGATTCTGCAAATTAAACTCTTGCGTCCAACCAAGGAGTTTGCTTAACGAAAAAATTGCGCTGCAACTGCTCCCTCTAACTGTTGGAATTACTAATCCAAGCAACTTCAACTTTTCTACTAACCAGCAACTGGAAAATCGCACTGCTGCCCTCAACAACTCGGCTTGCCTATCAATGCTCTGCGCTACCTCAAGAATTTCCGTTTGCTGGTCGTACTGATCAACGAAATTCTTCTTCTTCTAAGCTTCTCGATTGATCATTTATGCTCAGATACCATGTGAAAACTTCCTCTACTGCAGCGACTAGATATTCTACTTCTAACTGTAAATTTAATTATTAGTTTATTTGCTATGACAAGCATTGAATAAAATCACAACTGCAATTTTCACCATAAAAATACCACGAAAAATAAAATACTGGAAACCGAGAAATTCTAACACACACACAGAAGAATTTTAACAGTTATTTTGGACAAATGTCCCTGGAAAAAAGATGAGGGTTTTATTATTATTCTTTAGCAGAAAATCTGAGTACAATAATTTAGATGCCTAACTCGCAATCTAATCTAAGGAAAATACTAGCAAAATTATTGTGAGAATTTTCTCACCCCACAGCGAATTTTTGCCTCCAAAATCTCCTCCCTAGCCTCTACGTGGAGTCTCCTACGTCACCCTCTGCGCATAGCTTATGTTGGCTCTATGAGAATTTCGGTCTTCCTTCCTTTGCCTCTTCCGGGGACTAGAAGCCTTCCTCCCAGAATGCTACTACGCTTCTCTTCCACCTGCTACTCACGCTCTGGCTCTGTCTTCTCTATTGAGCTTCTGCTACTGAGAAAATTGAATTGCCTGGGCAACTGAGTATTTGCACTGGTGTCTTCTCCATCTACACATCGACTTCTTATAATATTTTGTTGGAGCACCAACGACCAAGATTAAAACATAATCGATGACATTGATTAATTCCCTGTCAATCCGTGTGAGTTTCTAGATGATTATCACCTTATCTCAATTAATACTGATTAATTAACCATATTTCCTAACTTAGGAAATATTTAAAAATTGGCTAATAATCTAATTGAGACACTTCTAGGCGGAATTTCCAAAAACGATTTCTGGGGTTTGGAGATCTCATGTATTCTAGCTTCTCCACAAAATTTCGTGGCTAGAACACATATGATGCTACAAAAACTAACAAACTTAGGAAAACTGGTTAATTAATCAGTATTAATTAAGTCATGGCGAGAATAGTCTAGAAACTCACACGGATTAATCCAAAGATGATCCTGGCCATTGATTAAGTTTTAATCTTGGTCGTCGGTGAGGTAGCAACAGTCTGTTGTCGGAGAGAGCCAGAGATCGAAACAATGAGAGAGGGGCAGAGACAGTGAGGCTAGAGGAGGCATTCCAAATCTAGTGAGTGCATTTGTAGAGAGGTAGAAGAGCCACAAAGAGGTTGACACTGGGGCAACACAGTAACCTCTATAGGAAAGATTGATTTGCTGACTGGGAGAGATGTCTTCAGCTCCAGAGACTAGGAAGGAGTCCTAGAGTATCGGAGAAGCATCTTTCTAGTCAGCAGAAGGCAAAACGACTTAATGAGAGATCAGTGTGAGGCCAAACGTCCAGTAGGCTATGCAGAGTAGCATAGAGGCTAACACAGAGAGTCAGAGGGTTGTATTTCTGAAGGGAATCCGTGCCGAGAGATTGCTTGTGGGGTGAGGAAAATTTCTCACTAGATTTTTGCCAATATTTCTTCTCTATAGGATTGTCAGTGTTTCGTCATCCAGTTGTACTCAAAATTTTTCGCTACTGCTTAATAATAAAACCCTAGGCTATTGCACCGGTTTTCCCGAGTTGAGGTTTTTCTAGGGACTTTTGTCCAAAAATGACTGTGTTATTTTATGTGTGTGTGCTAGCATTTCTTCCAACGTTCATTCTTCCGTAGTTTTATTTGTGTAGATTGCAGTGTGATTTATTAAGTATTTGCTGTAAAAAACAACAAATAAATTGTTAAATTAATTAACAATTAGGAGAATAATTTCCAGTTGTTGCAATAGGATTCCGGTTTGGAATTTTCACACCATGAACTGACTTAGGGTATTGACTGTGAAACAAATATCTAGCCTAGTGTTGACCAGATAAATGAGAGACCCTATAAGCTGTCTATACAAGGTGGGGTTGACATCCTTGTCATCCGATGCATCTATCTTCTTCTAGTTGGTGATCATGGGCGTAGACATTGATCTACAATCCTGGATTTTGAATCTCTTCAAAATATTTGTAGCATGTCTTCCTTGCCCAAGGAAGATCTCCCCATCCTTTCTCCAAACTTCTAATCCTATGAAATAGTGCATCAACCCAAAATCCTTCATGTCAAACTCTAATGCCAGGTTCCTCTTGCAGTTCTCTATGAGCCCTGATGATCTTGTCGAAAAGAGATCATCCACATACAAAAATAGGATGAGTGGCTCACCCTTTACCATAAAATAATAAAGGTTGGGGTCTGCATCACCCTGACATATATAGCTTTCTTCGGTCTACACACATGAGTGCGCCTCTCATGAGTCTCGAAGCCCTCTGTTGTTGTATGTACACTTCTTCCTCTATCACCCTATTCAAGAAGGTTGTCTTGACATCCATCTGGTGAATTTTCCATTCCATTTGAGCTACTAGGGATATAACTGACCAGATATAAGTGTATATGGCAACTTGAGCGAAGGTCTCCCCATAATCTATCCCTTCTTTTTGTGCATACTGCTTTGCCACGAACTTAGCCTTGTACTTTTCCACACTACCATCTACAACATATTTGATCTTGTAGATCCATCTAGAACCTACAACTGACATATATTTTGGCCTTGGTACTACCTCCCAAACATCATTCATCATGATTGAGCTATACTCTTCTACCATGGCGTCTACCCACACTTGATGTTGCACGACCTCCTGAAAACTAGAAGGTTCTGCAACCTGAGCCACCAATGCTTGGTACCTGTCAAGCTATCTACGTGGTCTTTTATTCGTTCTGGGAGTTCCAATAAACTCCTTTGTATCTCTCAACGTCTGACGAACTTCTCTGCTGGCTCGACCAGTAATGGTGGGAGGTTCAACCAACTCCTCATATTGTCCCTGCTTCTCTGTTTGCTGGGAACTCCTCAAATTTCCTGCCCTTGAAGAAATAGTAATACTAGTCATTGTACTCGATCCCTGTGACTATTGTCCTGTCGGTCCCACCTGCTACCCCTGCTGTTGGACCAAGGGAAATTCTGCTCACTGATCTGATCACCTACAAGCATCTCACTGTTGAGAATTAGGTAGGGCTAGGTTTAATTCAAATTCTCTACTTGATAATTACTTGTGAGCTTACTTATTTTACTTAAGTCTTCTTTTCTTAGCTTATTATGTCTTTCATCAAGTCAATTACCAAAACATAAGAGACAAATTTAGGATCTTCAAGCAGGCATCTCACTGTTGAGAATTAGGTAGGGCTAGGTTTAATTCAAATTCTCTACTTGATAATTACTTGTGAGCTTACTTCTTTTACTTGAGTCTTCTCTTCTTAGCTTATTATGTCTTTCATCAAGTCAATTACCAAAACATAAGAGACAAATTTAGGATCTTCAAGCCAGGGCCAAAACCTCTCCCTCTTAGAGAGGAAAACCCACAAGAAATTCTTCTTATAGACTTTCAGTTGACAAGTACCATGACCATGACACAGAGCCTTGACCCTCGTATGCCTTGAAGACCTTGTCACTGTTTTTTCCTTGACTCCTTAAGCTGACTCTTGTGTCGTCCGACACCGTTCTGCACTTGGAATAGAGAGCTCAGTCTCTAAATATATTATTCATTCTTTCTTGATTCTAGAACATCTTGACTTACCTTATAAACTTGTTGTACTTATGTTACCTTCTTGTTGCACTTATGAACAATATTATGCATATCATTAGTATCCAAAACAGAGATATAATCCAAGACAATTATCCGAGACTATATCCTTTTCTTCACTATGAGACAGTGACTTTAAACAATGCCTTCCTTTTTTCTCTATGATGTATATCTTACTTCACAATATATCCAATTATCTTCATACTTCTCTGCAACCCTGAACTCGCATTATATTACAAATTCTCCCTTAAATTCTTCGTTTTTCCACCTCCTAATTCCACACTCTATCTTTGTCCTTATCTTCACATTAAATCATAGATCTATTCTCCTTTTCTCACACTTTATTTCAGTCCTGAAATTCCTGCAACTCAGTCCGAAAATCTTAGACAAGTCCGAATCTGTTGCTCTGTTTTTCTACGTAGTATACTGGGGTATATATAGTTGATCCTGTCTATAAATTAGTCGACCTGTCATTTAGTTATGGAGCCGACCTGATTGAGGGTATATAAGCCGACTTGTAGAGGATATTTTCCAGCGTATTGAAGGTTGTCTTGAAGAGTATATACATCAAGTATTATGTTGGTCTAAGCAGTAGTGTTATCATCATTCTCGAGCCATTTCTTCAAGCCTATATGACAAGGTATTGAGGCATATTGCTATTCACTTGACTCTTCATACACATGACTCTTAATTAATACATTTATGACAAGATGACAAATCCCTAAAAGACATCAAGAAGAAGTCTTTTGACCTATAATAAAAACCTTGCTCATGAAACCCATGAAGCAATCATTAAAAAATACATTTTATTATCTTTGTCTTCCTCATTACATAAATAAATAATTACATAGTCAATATGAAGACCGAACCTAGTTACACTTTCCAAGACTCGCAAGATCTCCTGAAAGCTCGGTCCTCAATGAACTTCACATCTCGTCTTACTACAATATTTCTGCTGCTAGGAATGTAGATCTTGTATGCCTTTGAAGTCTAGCTATACCCAACGTAAAACCCCTTCTCTGTAGTTTGATCCAGTTTGGTATGCTTTTCATCTGACACGTGGCAATAAGCAATGATGCCCAAGATCCTAAAGTGACTAACTTTTGGCTTCATCCCTATGAAGACTCCTCGCGTTTTCTTCCCCAATGCTCTATGAGGAGTCCTGTTCTGAATATATACTATTTTGTTACATGCCTCTTCCCATAAAAATTTGGGCAAATCCTGGTCATACAACATAGCTTTTGCAGCCCCAACTATGGTTCTATTTTTCTGCTCCGCTACCCCATTCTGTTGTGGAATATATGGAGTTGTCCATTCTCTCTTGATGCTTTCCTTCGCACAGAAATCTGTGAAGCCTTTATCAATATATTCTCCACCATTATTTGAGAGAAGCACCTTGATCTTCTTCCATGTCATATTCTCTACGAGAGCCTTAAACTCTCTAAAACGATCGAAGACCTCATCTTTGGTCTTCAAGAAGTAGATCTAGGTTTTCTTGGAATGGTCATCAATAAAGGCAACGAAGTACCCAACACCGCTGAGAGCTCTAGTGGACATTGGGCCACAAATATTTGAATGTTTGAGTCCTAACATGCCATCCGCTCTGCTATCACTTCTAGGAAATGTCATCTTAGCATACTTTCCAAGTACGCATCCTCTGTATACATCATCGTGTTCCATCCCAAGTTCTAGAACCCTTGTTACCATTTCTCTGAGCATCTTGAGTGCTCCATGGTGTAAATGTCCCATTTTCCTATGCCATATCTCATTCAGCACCTTCACACTACTGCTGTCAATGCTTATTAGTGCCATTGGAGAGTTAGGCTATAACCGGTACAATATGTTACTTCAAACTCCAATCTGTCTTACCTTCTTCCAGCTTGGGTGCTTGACATACACTTTCTTCCCTACGAAGTGAATATCATACCCTTTATCCTATAACTAGGATATTGAAATTAGGTTCATACCTAATCCTGGCATATGCAATACATCTGTAGCGTTGGTGCTTGCTCCTGACTCTCTCTGAAAATATATGGTGCCTCTCCTTACTAGAGTACATTTCGTTTTGTTTCCCATAGTAATCTGGAAATCCATCTGCTCCTCCTTGTAGCTAAAGAAAAATTCTCTATCCCCTGTCATATGAGCTGATACTCCACTATCTATATATCAAACACCATGTGTAGCTGATCTTGTCAAGCAAGCAAATTTATCCCCCAGCTTGGAGGAAAAATATGAAGCCTCCTAAACGTTGATTCTTTGCATGGTTATGCTGAAGAATTTATAGTGTGTTATTTTTCTTTCACCCAATGTTGTATTTGTTCTAACAACTATTGTAAAACCCCTCTACGTCCAGTTAGATATCTGCCCAAGGAAATCACTGAGTTGCTCCCTCTACCTTTGGAATCACTCGAATTGGAAGGATCAATTTTTTTGCCCCCTCTCAGAAAAATCGAACTTCCTCAAGAAACTTGGCCTCCTGGAAAAAATATTGTGCCACTCTTGGGAATTTCGGTCTGCTGCCCTTGTTGAGTAGCGAAATTTATTTTCTTCGTTTTTAAGCTCTTGAGTTGATCAACTGTGCTTTGATACCATGTGAATTTTTATCTATTGCAAAAACTGGAAATTATTCTTCGAAGTGTAAATTTAATTATGCAGTTTATTTGCTATGGAAAACAACGAATAAAATCACAACTGCAATATTCACCATAAAAATATCGCGGAAAATAAAATACTGAAAACTAAGAAATTCTAGCACACACAAAATTTTGACACAGTAATTTTTGACATTTGTCCCCGGAAAAACCCAATGCGGGAAAATCGATGCAACAGATGAGGGTTTTATTATTATTCTTCAGCAACAAATCTGAGTACAATAATTTAGATGTTCAACTGTTAATCTAATCTAAGGAAAATACTGACAAAATTATTGTGAGAATTTTCTCTCACCCTACAGCAAAAGTCACCTGACACGGGGACACGGGACACGAAGGAGATGTGGATTTGGGTGTCGGACACGGACACAGACACGGTGACCCCCCGAAACCAGACACGTTATATATATATATATATATATATATATATATATATATATATATATATATTAAAATTCGATATTTCTTACACAAATTCATACAAATTCATTGATTCAAACATAGATCTTCATATAGATGTAAGTTTTACAAAGATACATCATACAATCATACAAATTAATAGACATATTCATCAATGATCCAATAGGAGAAAGACAAGATACTGGAGTTTTCTCATTAAGTCATCAAAATCAAAATGTGTTACATAGGTAGTACAATGCCAATGGAAAATGGCATGCCAAATAGAAATAGAAAATACAAAACAACTACATGTCTACAAGCCTCAAGGCAGTGGGTAGCTCATGAGTCATGAGTCATCAATCCTCATCATCATAATCAACATCACTATCCTCATCATCATGGTCACCACTGCTCTCCTCTTCTGCATCCCCCTCCATATCCAATGTCATCTTTGCATCTTCTAGTGTTGACAATGACCTCTTTACAATATCACCATCATCAAATGTGACAGGCTCTAGCACTGACTCATTGAGATCCAAGTTGGCAAATGCCAACTCAACACTGCTGTCCAGACCCATATCATTAGGGAAGACATCCCACATCTTTGTCTTTCCTTTCAACCACTCGTCCCTCTGCCTATAAATAAGACGAACGTTGGTGTGCACAAACACCATTGTCTCTACCCTGGACTGCTCAAGCCTGCTCTTCTTCACGCTATACAAATTCCCATATGTGCTCCAATTCCTCTCGCAACGAGATGATGAATTCACCCGAGAGAGTAGCCTCATGGCTAACTGCTGTAGAGGAGGGCTTGTTGCCCCATGAGTTTCCCACCAAGAATAGGGCTTCTTAGCGCCCCTGTCTTTAATCTCATCATAGCCTGCAAATTGCCCAGTGCTAGTGGAAAACTTTGCAAGGCATCCTCCACCTCATCAAGGGATGCCCTACCTTGAAAAATCCTCCTGAATGCATCTTTCCTTCCCTGTGAAATTTCACCATCCATGTGAGGAGGGAATCTGCGGGAAGTTCCACCATTCAACCACTCATGGTTGTAGTATTTTGGGTTCAAGGAGTGAACCAACCAATGTAAAGGTGTGCAATTCTTGTCCCATCTACTGACAAGAATATCCTGTATGTTGGTGAAGAAGCCTTTGGTGATGTCTCATACTTTGGGCACTCACTCTGTAAAATAATGTTCCTCACAGAATCAATCATGGAATCCCATCCCTCATAAACCTCTCCTAGGATGGGTTGGTTTGTATCTGCAAATTGAAGCAAAGAAATGATAGGGTCCATGATCTGAATAAGTGGATCTACCCTCTCCCACCAGGCATCATCCAACACTGTGCCCTTCAATCTTTTTGAGGCTGCTTGATCTGCCTTTCTCCAAAAAGACCAAAACTCTGAAATAACCATGGCCCCAAGAGCGGTCTTGACCTCCCTCAACCTCTTCAACATGATGAATGAAGAGGCAAACCGTGTATCCGCAATCTTCAACAATGATAGATTGTTGTACTCCTTGTAGATAGTGAGGGAATTTGTATGGTTTTGTACAAAGTCGCAGATATGTCGTGCATCCTCAATAATGCTTCCAATCCAAAGCACATAAGAGACAATATATTTCAGTGCTAAGTTCAATGAATGGACAATGCAAGGTGTCCAAAATACTTGTGGATATTTAGCTTCCACAATCATGCCAGCACTCTTGCAAACATGTGCATTATCTGTAATGATTTGCACACAAGAATCGACACCTACATCTTCAATAACTTTCATAAAAAACTCACCCATATATTGTGCATACTTGTATTGTCCAGTTGCATACACTGATTTCAAGAAAACTGGACCATTCAAGAAAGACACCATGAAGTTGATGAGTGGGTGCCGTACCTGATCCTTCCATCCATCAGAAACAATGCTAAACCCAGATGTTGGCCATGCTGATTTAATAGGCTCAAGCATTTTGTCCACCTCTTTCTTTGCATTGGTCAACAACGTGGTTCTAAGGTTCTCTAACCCATGAGGCACATACCCTGATGGAGCCCCTTAACTTAGAGCTCGACACATCTCAATAAATAGAGGTGACGGTGCAACATTAAAGGATATGAAATTATAATAGAAAAAAATGCAATGGTGAGATCAAGCTCTTCCAGCTTCTCTTTCTAGAAAATCTTGTCCATTAGACTAAGTGCAGTTGCTTTTATTTTTACTGTTTTCCCCCCTCTAGAACTCTCAAATGGGAACTTGTTGCTGCTTTTGCTCAAGAATGGAAGGGGGTCATCATTCTTGTTTTGTTTTGTTTTTGCAGCCACATTTGCCACACCAACAAATGCATCTCTTTCCATTTCCTTCCTCTTTGCTAAAGGCACATGTGTACAAGCTGAAATTCCACAACTTGGTAAAGCCAACAAATGAGCTTTCACACGGTAATATGTGCTCATGAAATGGTTGTGGCAATAACTGCATTTCCCAGCAACATTGCGTCCTCCCTTCAGCTTGTTGCGTGGCCCTGCCTCTCTTGTGACATATTTCCACAATGGATATTTGTGGTCTTGAGGTTGTTTTCTTCCCTCAACATTTGAAGCTGTTGTTGCAGCCCCGCTTCCAATAGATGGAACACTTACAGACCCTGATGAAATAGGAACAAGATGGGCATCTCCAATGGGGGCATTCTTCCCCTTTCTTTGCCCCTTCCTTGCTGCACTTGATTGAGCCATGAATGCTGTAAAAAATAAACAAAAAATGCCCCTTACCAGTTGCTTGAATCTCCTTGAAAACACTCCCTTGCTCCTTGCTCCTCTCTCAACTCACAACAAACACAAAGTGAAAGAAAAGAGAGCAAAATCACATTTTTATAAGTTTGGGACGCTTTTCCGCGAGGGTCATGTCTGGCAGATCGAGACACGATTGTGTCTTGTACAGACACAATCAGATTCGCTCTGCTAGACATGAATCGTGTCTGATTCGACGGATTCGGGACACGTGGCCTCCGAGGTACGAAATTAGTTGTGGGCCACAACTAATTTCTGCCACCGAAATTACCTCCTTAGCCTTTGCGCTGAGCCTCCTATGTCACCCTCTTCGTAGTGCTTACACAAACATTGTGGGGATTTCGACCTTCCTTCCTTTGCCTCTTTCCAGAACTGAAAACTTCCTCTCGGAACGCTGCTTCCCTCCTCTTCCACCTGCTACTCACTCTCTGGCTCTATCTTATCTGTTGAATTACTGCCACTGACAAAATCGAACTGCTTGGGCAACTAAGTATCTACACTTGTGTATTCTCCATATACCCATCGACTTCTTTTTATAATCTTCTATTGGAGCACCAAAAACCAAGATTAAAACATAACCGATGACCCAGATTAATTCCCTATCGATCCATGTTAGTTTCTAGATGATTCTCACCTTATTTCAATTAATACTAATTAATTAACCATATTCCCTAAGTTTAGACTTAAGAAATATTTAAAAATTGGTTAAACATATAATTGAGACACTTCTAGGCGGAATTTATAGAAACGATTTCTGGATTTTGGAGATATCATTGTATTCTAGCCTTTCCACCAAATTTCGTGGCTAGAACCCATCTGATGCTACAAAAACTAACAAGTAGCAGAGCAACAACTGAGCAAAGGAAGAGGGAGTTCCCAGATCAATTCAAAGATGGCCACAAATAAGCTTAGAGATCAGGATAGGTTGGATGGAGCTTCCAATTATGTCATCTGGAAGACAAGGATGTCCTTCCTTCTGGATGAATATGGCCTGGAATCCTACATAGATAATGTGGTGGCAATTCCCCGGGATGTAGATTAGCTCAAGGAATATAGGAAGGAGATGGAAAAGGCAAAGTGGTTGATGCTGGATGGAGTCCAAGATCATATAGCCTCACATATAGCGGCCAAGGGAACGACCAAAAAGATGTGGAATGCTCTCTCCACGCTATATCAGGGTACTTCCGAGCAATGAAAGATGTTCCTGGAAGAAAAGTTGAGATGCATCAAGATGCAAAAGGGGGAAGGCATAGATCCCTTCCTCACCAAGATTCAGGGGGTTTGAGATTAACTTGCAGCTATTGGGGCAGCGCCTCAACCATCATAGCTAGTATGGTTGGCACTAAACAGTGTCTCGGAGAATTGGCAAGTCTTCGTCAAAAGTATATTGGGTAGAGACACGCTACCATGATGGGACAGAATGCGGGGCAACTTGCAGCGGGAGGAGTTGAGGTGGGCTCTGTTAAAGAGCTCCATCAGTGGCAACAGTAGCAGTGGATCGAAGGGTGTAAAGGAGGGGGAAAATGTGGCCCTAACATCTAAGGGTCCCAGTTAGGGGCAGGGGGAGCAGAAGAAGAAGGATATGTCAAAGGTCAAGTGCTTCAGGTGTGGTGAGTTTGGTCACTACATTACCCGGTGTCCTCTCAGGAAGAAGGACAAGACGAAGAAGCAAGACCAGTAGGTAGCCTTTGTGGAAATAAGCAATATTTCCTCTAGGCTAGAGGAAGAGTTTTCTATGTTCACAAATATACCTCCAAGAGTGAGGTGGGGTGATTTGGTGTTGTAGCCCCAAATAGCTACAAAGATTGGGTAGGGTCCTTGAGGAGTCCAGCTCATGGATCATTACTTGGAAACGAGGGCCCACAATTTTCAGTAGCAAGATGGATCAGTGGCGATTGATGCAGTCAGTACCAGAGTGATTGCTGCAGACAAGTAGCAATCAGGTGCTAGGGAGCACAGTGCAGAGTGGAAAAATGTGTAGTCAACAATAGCTTAAATTCTTCAGTGACAGTTCGAAGGCTAGTAGTAGTCAGGACGTGGGAGACAGATGCATCACATTGAACTCGGTTGATTCAGTATTTCAGATGCTTCTCAGTTGTAGTAGTTGTAGTTGCAGCAGCAACAGATGAGAGGGAGTTGGAGTGCAGATGTAGAGTTGGCAGTAGCATGGCAATGTCAGCAACAACACAGATGTAGCATCAAAGTTGGGCAGTAGTTGGTAGGAACTAGCAGCTAGACATCAATAGCGTGACAAGAGATGGTACAAAGACAGGGTATTATGGCAGGGTGTGCAACACTAGAACACAATACTCTCTAAGAGGGAGTGTTAGATTTTGTAGCATCGGATGTGTTCTAGCCACGAACTTGGTTGAGAGGCTAGAATACATGAGATCTCCATAATCCAAAAATCGTTTATGGAAATTCCACTTAGAGATGATTTAATTAGATTAATAACTTATTTTATTAATGTTTCCTAAGTCTCTACTTCGGAAAAATGGTTAATTAATCATAATTAATTAAGTCAAGGTGATAATCCTCTAGAAAATCACATGGATCGACTCCGATATGATCCTAGCCCTTGATTAAGTTTTAATCTTGGTCGTTGGTGCTCCAACAGAGGATTATAAGAATTCGTCGATGAGCACTTGAAGAACACACTAGAGACACTCGGAGAATTCGATTTTCCAGAGCAACAAAAATTAGTTGTTAGAGAGTTCGAGCTTCAGTGAGGAAGCAGAGTCACTAAGGGGCAGTGATAGTGAGGCTTGAGGAAGTTTTCCAGATCCAGTGAGTGCATTTGCGGAGAGACTGAGATTTCTCTAGGAGGTTGCGCAGGGTCTCAAGAATGCAGTGCGATTTGATGGGAAGGAGGACGTTTTCAGTTCCAGAGGTCGCGCAGAGGTTCCAGAGTGTCGGATAGATGTTTTCCCAGTCAACAATAGGCAGGACAGCTAGACTAGCAGTCAATTTGGGCAGCAGTTGCAGCGGAAAACATCAGGTTGACGCAAAATCTAATTGGACAAATTTATTTTCAGAGGCAGTCCAGTGCCGAAATTGCCCGGAGTGCGGGTAAATTCCCTCTAGATATTTTTGCCATTATTTTCCCTGCAGGATAGCTAGATTTCGACATCCAGATTATTGTACTCGGAATTTCTCACTGCTGCATAATAATAAAAACCCTCAGTTGCCGCACCAATTTTCCCGAGTTGGGTTTTTTCTGGGGACACTTGTCCAAAAATAAGGGGTCATTTTTATGTGTATTTGTGTTAGATTTTCTCAGTTTCCAACGCTATTCTCTTTTTCCATTTTATTTCTGAAGGTTGTAGTGTGATTTATTCGATATTTTCGTAGAAAATAAATTGTTAAATTAATTAACAATTAGAAGAATTAATTCTAGTTGCTGCAATAGAATTTCAGTAGTGAAGTTTTCACAATCTTGGCAGATTAATCCTGAAGTTAGTAAACTAGTGTGAACACCTGGAAATGAAACTTGTAAAAACTCATGGAGCCACGCTTGAACTCGTCAGACTTGCATAAGCTCATGATGAACTCACCCAAAACTTGCCATACGGAGTCAACATGGACTTCACTTGGTGAAAAGACTAGAATGCATTTTTTGGAGGGAGAAAACAGAGTGGAAACACATCAACAAAACCCTAAAGACAATAGCCCAAAAACATGACTCATTTCACTCTTACTTGGTCATTTTTTGTTTCAGTTTTTGAGACAAATTTCAAATGACCGAATTTTATATTATCATATTTGATGAGATGAATTGATGGATAAACTATTGCTTTATAGATTTTATGGATGAAATATCATTATTATTTTTTGTGCACAAAATTCCCAATTTTAATTTATTTTTTATTTTTTATTTTTTATATTTATGATGTTTCATCAAAATCTTGAATTAAGTTTTTTCGAGTCCCAAGCTAACCAATTTTTTGCAGTGTCTGAGTCTCACGACTTTGGTGAAAGTTCACAATAATTATGATTTCAAGATTGTCAAGCTAGGAGGTAACTCCACAAAATTGAGATGAATTTGAATTGAGGGCTCACATAATTATATACATAGAGGGAGAGACTCTTGGGACTCCCATTGTTTCTTCATATTCCACTCTCCTTATTTTCTATTTACAATATTTTACATTTTCATCCAATCCCAAGGATTAGGTGTCAACATTCCCCCCTTAATTTGAAGGGATGTTAGTGAATCCAAGCATCGTTCTGAAATTTCAAACTTTTATCTTCCAATCACTTTGGTGAAGATGTCTGCAATTGGCTCATTTGTGGAACAACGACGTAGATGGATTTTCTTGGCCTCAAAATGATGTCGAATTAGATGGTATTTTGTATTGATGTACTTCGTTCGATCATGAAACTTTAAGTTCTTTCCAACTTTATTGCAAAAGTGTTGTTGATCATGAGTGGATTTGAATGCACTTGTTTCATCTACAAATCTTCCAGAATTTTCCTGAGCCACACAATTTCCTTTGTTGCTTCAACTGCTGCCACATATTCTTCCTCAGTTGTGGAATCTACTGGAACTGATTGTTTGCGTGATCTCCAGGAGACAACCCCTGATCCAAGACTCATAGTATTACCTGAAGTAGATACCCTAGTTTCTTTGTCTCCTTCAAAGTCTGAATTAGAGTATCCAATCAAGATGAAGTCATCCACCTATGCATACTTGAGTCCAAAGTTTTGAGTCCCTTTTAAGTACTTTAGAACTCTTTCTGCAGCAGATCAATGTCCCTCACAAGGCTTTTTCATAAACCTGGAGAGGATTCCAACAACAAATGAGATTATGTATCAATCTTTCGGTGAAAATCACATTGGAGAAATTTGTGTCGACGCGTTTCGAACCAGCCAGTGTGGTTCATCATCAGGACAAGATGCGAAATATGATCTAGGACTCAGCGTAAATAGATAATGAAGCTCCAAATAGCTATTGTACAATAACGGCTAGTTTGACCATAAAATAATAATATATATATATATATATATATATATATATATATATATATATAAAATAAACAATAAAAATAAATAAATAAATATAAATATGAACATAAATATAAATATAAATGTAAAAATAAAAATAAAAATAAATAAACATAAAATAAATACAAAAAATAAAAATAACAATATATATAAATATACATTACTTGAATGCAATTCAAGTAATGTATATTTATATATATTGTTATTTTTATTTTTTGTATTTATTTTATGTTTATTTATTTTTATTTTTATTTTTCTATTTTTATTTTTTAATATTTTTATTTTTATTTTTATTTTTACATTTAAATTTATATTTATATTTATTTATTTATTTATTTTTATTTTTAATTTGTATTTATTTATTTTTATTGTTTACTTTTTATTTATTGTTTATTGTTTATTTTTTTTTATTTTTATGGTCAAACTAGCCGTTATTGTACAACGGCTATTTGGAGTTTCATTATCTATTTAAGCTGAGTCCTAGATCGAATTTCGTATCTTGTTCTGATGATGAACGACACTGGCTGGTTCGAAACACGTCGACACAAATTTCTCCAATGTGATTTTCACCGAAAGATTGATACATAATTTATGGATCACAAAAGTCAAATTCCTAATAACAAATGAGATGTATGGTCTGGTAGTAGTCAGGTAGATGAGACTTCCTACAAGATATCTATACTGCATCCTCAAATTATTTTTCTTCAATGGATGTGAGCTTCGAGTTTTGTTCCATTGGAGTAGTCAAAGGATTTCATTCAGCGATGCCAAACCTATTCAATAGATCTCCAATGTAATTCTTCTGAGAGAGGAATATAAACTTAGGATGTTTAGTTACTTCAATACCAAGATAGTAGTGAACATAGCCCAAATCAATCATTTAAAACCTTTCCTCAATTCCTTCTTATGGATGCAATATAGCTCTCATTGTTCCCTGTCATCAAAAGATCATCAACATACACCACAAGATATACAAATTTTTTGCCAAATTTCTTGACAAACAAAGTTGCATCATCAAGATCATGATGCTTGAAGTTAAGTTTTAGAAGATTCTCAGTGAACTTCTCATACTAGGCTTGCGGTGCTTGCTTGAGGACATACAAGGATTTTACAAGCTTGCATACTTGTGTTCTTGGCTCTTCACAACAAATCCTTCTGGTTGGGACATAAAAACATTCTCCTTTAGGTATCCATTCAAGAAAGCAATTTTTACATCCATTTGATGGACTTTCCAACTGTTCGGAGCTGGCAAGGCAAAGAGTGTCTGGATGGTAGCCCATTTTGTTGTGGGGGCAAAAGTTTCCTCATAATCTACCCCTTCTTTATGTGCAAAATCTTTTGCCACAAGCTTGGCTTTGTGCTTGTCAAGTGAGCCATCAACTTTGTACTTGTTCTTGTAGACCCGCTTGCAACCAATTGGTTTGGTTCCTAATTGAGGATCGACCAACTTCCAAGTGCCATTCTTTATCAAGGCATCATATTCCTTCTACATCACTACATTCCATTCATCATGAGAAGCAGGTTCTTTGAAGGAAGTTGGTTCAAAATCTGTAGACAAATTCAATTCACATTTATAAGAAACATCCATATTAATAGGTGAATCAAAGTCATCTACATCACCTCCATTTTTCTTGATGGAAGTTCTGGTCCCTGTCTTTCCAACCTCATTAGGATGAACATTTTCAAGTGTCTTTGTCAGCCATATTGGAGGACCTTTTTGAGATGGCCCAGGCTGCTCATTTGAATGAGTTGGGGTTGAATCAAGATTCAGTCTCCCAATTCTGTCAATCACATCACTCAAAGTGTCATCCGTGGTTAGATCTTCATGTGGGGGAGAGAGTGCTTCTGAAGACTATTCCATAGATTGATTCAATATAGGAATCCCCCCTTCAAGATGTGGAATTTGATTATCAAATTCTTGAAATGATTTTGCATGTCCAAATCTATCCAAGCGATCAAGCTACCGCTCAACGACATTGTCAGTCTTGGAAGATTCAAGAAAGATGACATCTCTAGATACTACAAACTTCTTATTGACTTCCGCATAAAGACGATATGCTTTGGAGGTATTGGAATACCCCAAGAAGATACATTTTCGACTCCTTGCACCAAGTTTGTTTCTTTGTTCCTTAGGTATCAAAGTATTACAGGTGGAACCAAAGACCCTGAGATGCTTTATCGAAGGAATGTGACCATGCCACAATTCATAAAGAGTCCTGTTTCTGATTGCATTAGAAGGACACCTATTCTTTATATACATAACACATAGAACTGCATCAGCCCAAAACATCAATTTTACATTCTTGAAAAACATCATGGAACATACCATATTTAAAATTGTCTTGTTCATTCTTTCAGTGACACTGTTTTGTTAGGGATTGTTTGATGTTTGATCCCAAGTTGGCAAAGAAAGCTTTCAAATTCATTTGAAGTTTATTCTTTTCCATTATCAGTGCGTAAAGAGCCAATATGAGTTTGTGCATCATTTTCTATCCATCCATGAAAGTTCTTGAATGTTTGAAAAGCATCAGATTTGTTCTTCAATAAGTAAACTCGACACATTCTGGTGTAGTCATCGATAAATGTCATCATATATTTATTGCCATCTGCAGAAGGAACAAGCATGAGGCCACATAAATCTGAATGAATAAGCTCAAGTTTTCTATGTGCTTTGGAATGTGAATCATGAAAATACTGTTTGTTATGCATTCCTAGAATACTGGTATCACATTGCTTAAGTTTTCTAGGAATTGTATACAAACCAGTGACACTATTTTTCTTCAATAATCGAAGGTTGTCATAGTTCAAGTGTCCAAATCTAGCATGCCATAATACACTTGATGGGAATGTACCTTCATGATAGTGAGCATTGAATGCAAATTTTTGTGCATGAGCACAGGTACCTTGCAGCTTTAGAAGTCTTTCTTCTTCTATCCCCATCATGACAAGTGAGCGATCTGATGCTTTTATGACCTCAACCCTGCCATCAAACATATGAATGGAGTGCCCTTGCTGGCAGATGTGGACCAAATACAACAAGTTTTTCCTCAACTCTGGGAGGTATAGATTGTAGAACCTCATGTAGAAGAAAGTTTGGAAGACCAGGCAGCTTAAGCCTGATTCTGCCAAGCCCTGATGGCTTGAGTTTAGAATTGTCTGCAAAGTATATTGCTCCATCAACTTTGTCAGTGAATTCTTCAAAAAAGTATTTTCTAAAAGTCGTGGCATATTGCTTCTAAATCTAGCAACCAATCATTTTCCCAAGAAGCAAGTGAAGCATTAAACAAGTCTTCAGTTACTCCAATATTACAATGTGCCACAATATAATGAGCGGATTTAGGTGCTTTACCTTTCTCTTTGTCATGAGTTTTACCTTTGGCTTCATTTCTTTCCTGCTCAATTTTTTCCCAAGGCAACTTACATGTGGATGCATCATGCCCATCTCTATTGCAGTGTATGCAATGAAGTTCAGATATTTCACTTTGAACTTGTTTGCCCCCCCTGCCTCTGAAATTTCTTCTCCCTCATCCTCTTCAGCCACCTCTCCCTCTAGAAGAATCTTGAGAATGATTCTTCTCTCTATGTGCAAGACATACAACTTCTTCAAAACATTGAGGAGCCATCTTCCTCCCAAAAGCCTTTTCTCTCTTTGCAAATTTTTTCTTAAGGGAGTCAAAGGTAATCTCCTTGAGGTTTCCACTTGCTTGCAATGACTCAAAATAATGTGAGTAAGTGGGATATAATGCCTTGACATAAGCTATGAGAGGTATGTCAATTTCAACACCAGTGTTTTTACTGTCATGCATGATAGATCTTACTTCTGATGCTAAAGCAAGAGGGTCATCATTTTTCAATTCAAGGCTGAATAGTTTAACCATCAACTGAACAATTTCAAGTTTTGAATGTGAGTTATATAGTTCTTTCAACTTCTTCAAGACTTCATAAGCATTTGAGAATGGTGTAATGTGGTGACTCACCTCTTCATTTATAGATGCTGCAATCAAGGCATAGGCCTTGCTGTTTTTGTTGTCCCAAATGGTGATCTCATTGTCTAATGCAGGCTTTGCAGGTGCATTTTCTCCTTCTCCTTAAAAGATTCCTCTCCACAATTCATTAAAAATGAGTGTGTTTAATCCAAGGTTTTGAAAATCGTGATTAAATCACGATAAATTGAAAAAATCACGATTTTTTGGAGAAAATGATTTTATATAATATTCATTTTCAAGGATGTCTCTCAAACACAAACAAACTCCAACCAGAGATGGAATGGGAGGGCGTTTACCAGATATTTCACCTCTGAAAAGAGGGTGAGATCTGGAGGCTACCTGGCCCTTTCCAGACTCTGTCTAAGAGTTTGGGGAAAACACACCAAGTGGTATAGTAATTGGAATGCTCAAAGAGAGAGAAATAACAGTAGTGCAAGCATACAATAGCATATATAAGACATGTAACAAATACTCCAGAAATATAGAGAGAATATTAAGCCATTTTATTATACTATGAAATATGAGTGAGTACAATAGGTGATCAGAGTGATGGCACCTAGATTTGCTCAAGGCAAGTGAAGAAATACTCTCAGAATGGCAAGGAAATGGCTGCTCTCTGATCTGCATCCAAGCTGCTGGAAAACTGCCGTGTAGCTGCTACTGCTGGAACAAAATGAGGATTTGAGGCTGCTCCCCTCCTCGGAATGAGCTGAAACTCTGGAATCCGCCTCTACTCACCAAACCCAGAAAAGCCTAGAGAGCGTTTCTGGAATGGCCGACCCCCGAAAATCACCCCCCTTGAGGATCTACGTTATCCTCCAAGGCTCTGCACTGACACTGAAGAGAATCCACCAAAATACTGCCTCAAACTCTGCCAAAATCCTCCAATAGGCAAGGGCTGGCCCCTTTCTCAATCTCACAGCTTGAAACCTCCAAAAGAAACCCAATCCAGAGCTCCCAAGAAATGGACTGCATCCTCCCTTTCAAGACTGCGCAGTCTATGGATGCACTACTCCTATGCGAAAGCCAAACACCAATCCTTCTGCAAAATACTGATGGGACAACCTCACCCGAGCAAGCACTTGAAGTCCCCCGGGGCTGAGGGTGAGATCTCCGAACGCAGACACTCGGTGCACTAAACAGTGCTACAGACTAGCTAAACAACCAGTGTGCTCAAGAAGTCGAAGTGACCAGCTCAATATCATAAACATCGAATGACCAAAATGAGGAGGCTCTCCTTTATATATAGCGTTGGCCTCTCTCAAACCCTAAGGCCCACCTCCTCCAACGTAACCTCCCTTTGCCACGTGCTCAACTTGGCCTGCGCAGTCTCTCCATGTGGTCTACGTGGTCTCTTGGCCCCCTTGGCTCACTTAAGTTACAACATTGTGTCTACTAGGGAGTTCGCTTTATTTTTAGAGTGAGTTATGTCCCCCTCTACTCACTTTTATTTATAATCTAACTACATAAGGCAAAATTGACCAAAATCGAATATTCCAATTAGCCATTGCTAATTGCGAATATTACATTTTATCAACGATTTTTTGAAGTTGAAAAAATTGCCAAAAGATCGCGATCTTTTCCAAAAATCGTGATTTTTTCCAAAAAATCGCGATTTGATAGGTAATAATCACCAGGGTCCAAAACAACAACTTTGTAATGCGATTTTGATTTTTTTTTTTTTTTCATTTCTACATTTGGAAGTTTGCTAAGGAGAGCTAAGGATTGAAGGCGAGCTAAGGAGGAGGATAGGTGATCTACAAGGGCAAGAGTGAACAAAAGTGAAGGATTTTAGCAAGCCAAGCCAACAAAATTCGAATTTGGACCAAGTTTCTTCGGCAAAATGTTTTTTCCAGGTATGGGCATCAAATTTGACCCCTTTTTTTTGTTTTTTTTCTTGTTCTTCCATGGGTTTCTATCACCCATGTATTTTTCATCATTTTTTATTGCATTTGGTTGTGTCTTTTTTTTTTTTTTTTGGTTTTATTGAGAGGAGAGGGTTTATTTTGGTCAAAAACGCAAAAAATTGATTGTTAAATTTATTTTTATATTTCTTCTTGTGCTCCTAGTTTTTTTCCATTATTTTTTCTTGAGTTTCAACATGTATTTTTTCCCATTATTTTTGCATTGAGTTGAGGGTTTTTTTTTTGGTGAAAAAATCAAAATGTTGTATGTAAAATTGTAATTTTTTTATTTTATTTTTTAACTTGCAATTTTTCTTGTGCCCTAGGTTCAAATTTCAGAGTTCAAAGTTCAAATTTCATCTTACAGTAAAACTCAAGAGTCAAGAGTTCAACAAATTTACAAACATGCCAAGGAAATTGGATCCTTTATGGGAATTTGGTGAACCTGATCAAGGGTTTGACCGATCAAACTTGAGTTGCAAGTTATGTGGTCAACACATGACAGGGGGGATATACAGGTTGAAATACCACCTGGCACAAATTCCTGGACATGAATTAGGCCCTTGCACAAATACCAATCCAGAAATAATCAGAAGAGCCAACAAATCATTGGAAGAAATAGAAACAACTAAACTCAGCAAGGCAGCTCTGAAGAGTCAAATATTAGGGTTTAGAGTTGACCGTGAGAGTGGTAGTGGTTCTTCAGCATCAACATCCTCTACAGCGAACCCTGTAGGTGCCTCATATTTTTTTCCTAGAACCACTCTTGGTGCATAGCCATCCATCTCCTCACTTATTAAAAAAAAAGGAGAAGGAAGAAGCTGACAGGTTATTGGGCAAACTGTTTCTTTGGAGTGATATTCCTTTCACTGTTGCCAGGAACAATCCATTTTATCAGGCTACGATTGATGTTATCGCTGTTGTTGGCCCATGATACAAAGCCCCTTCATATGATGACTTTAGAGGGCGCATTCTTCAAAATGAGAAAGCTGACTGCACCAAGAGATTGGAGGAGTTAAGGGCATCATGGGAAGTCACAGGATGCATTGTGATGTCAGATGGTTGGACTGATCAAAGGGGTATGACCCTTATTAACTTCTTGGTCAGTTGTCCCAAGGGGACAATGTTTATGAAATTTGTTGATGCATTTTCACATGTCAAAGATGCATGATTATTATGTGATTTATTGGATGTGTTCATCCTGGAGGTGGGTCCCAAAAATGTTGTCCAAATCATAACGGACAACGCTGCAAACTATGTTGTTGCTGACAAGATGCTTATGGAGAGGCATCCGACAATATTTTGGACACCTTGTGCTGCACATTGCCTTGATTTGATGTTGGAAGGCATAGGAAAGATTGATTTTGTCAAAGATATTGTAGAGTCATCAAAGAGCATTACAAAATTTATATATAATCATGCATCTGTGCTTCATTTGATGAGAACATTCACCAACAAGAAGGAGTTGGTGCACCCTGCTATTACATGATTTGCCACTAGTTTCATATCTCTTCAATACCTCTTGAATTCTATGTGGGATTTGAAGAGAATGTTTCTTTCAAAGGAGTGGTGTGCTTTCACTGTCAATCGCAAACTAGAGGGAGAGGCCATCTGCAGGTTGGTTTCATATCAGGAAAGCTTCTGGGCGGGAGTGCAAAAGGTGTGTAGCGTTACTGAACCTTTGGTAAAGGTTCTTAGATTGGTTGATGGAGAGAAGCCCACAATAGGCTACTTGTATGAGGCCATGGACAGGGCCAAAGAAGCCGTTCATAGCTACTATGATGATAAGGGTGATGAGGGGTTTCAGAAACAACTTCTTTTATGGGAAGTGATTGATGACCGATGGAAAAACGGACTCCATCGTCCCATTCACGCTGCAGGGGTCTTCTTGAACCCCGAATTTTCTTACTCAAGTAATTTCCTATTTGATGCTGAGGTCATGGATGGATTTTTCACTTGTGTTCAGAAGATGGTGCCATCTTCATCAGAATGTGCAGAGATATCTAAAGAAATGGAGGTGTACAGAATGGCAGGTGGCACCTTGAGCTTTGACATGGCTGTCCAGGATAGGACTACTAAAATGCTAAGTAAGATTGTCATTATTTTAAAATTTTTCTTATGTTTGTAACTTTATGAGTTTATCTTATTTGTTGTAACTTGTAACTTGTAGATGCATGGTGGAGTTATGGTGGCAAATTACCAAAACTCCAAAATCTTGCCATTAGAATACTGAGCCAAACATATAGCTCTTCAGGATGCGAGCGCAACTGGAGTGTATTTGAAAAAATACACACCAAAAGGCGCAACAAGTTAAAAACTTAAAATATTCCAACTGATTTTTTGAATTCATTAAATAATTTTTTTTATAATTATTAATTTATTGTTTATAATATATTTTACAGGTTGGAGTCCCAATGCCTCAATGACATGGTTTACATCTACTACAATCTTAGATTGTGGGTGAGAACACTTGAGAGGACACCTGATATGGAGGCCATCTCTTTAGATGCGATTGAAACCAATGTTGAATGGAGGGTTGAGGCTGAGAGGCCTGTCATGGAGTCAGCCCCTAATTGGATAGAGCAGGAGGTAGTGGAGGGGGAGGAGGAGGAGGAGGAGGAGCAGCAGCAACAGGAGCAGGAGGAGGTGACACCACCTACTCCTGCTACTGGTAGAGGACGTGGTCTGCCTCCTTTAGCTCCTGGTGCTTCAGGTTCCTGTTCTAGTGCTTCAGGTTCTACTTCTAAAGCACAACAGAGTCCATTGCCAACCCCACCAGCTTCTTCATCTAGAGGGAAAGCTGTTACATTTTCTCGCAAGAGGGGCAGAGGAAAGTAGTAGTATAGGACCATAGGTTATATGGTGCATTGACATTCCTTTGTATATGACATTATGACTCATGATATGAGATACATTATTATATTTTTTGTTGATATTTTGAGGCTGAGTTGACTCTTGAGACTCAGGACTTAGTATTCAGGACATGATTTAGTTTTATGTGTGATGTAGCACTAGACATGATATTACACATCTTATATATTAGGTTTTTTTCATATTTATGTGTCAATGCACTTATTTTATGCTGTGGATGCTTTAGATATTAAAAAAATTGAAAAAAAAATGAATATTTTTGTATGTGCCAATTTTTTCTCGATTTTTACCGATTTTTTCCCGATTTTTACGATTTTTTCTGATTTTTCTCCTTGCCGATTTAATCCTGATCACAATTTTCAAAACATTGGTTTAATCTTCCTTCACCATTCTGGATAGTTCTCTTTTCTAGAGAGAACCACTCCCATAATAGATAATGAGTGAATGCATTCTAATATGTACTGTAAAAAAAATTTACTTTGCTGCCACCTTGCGAATACTGTAAAAAAATACAATTCTGGTGCTAAAAATTGAATTTTGCACTAATTTTTTTTTTCAGAGGTATTATATATATGGGAGGGCTTAACTGGGGGAAGGTTTACTTGGTGGAGTTCTTAACTGGTGGAGCGCATGAGTTTGTGAGTGGTGTAGGAGCGGAGGTGCCGAGCACCGAGGCCGAGCCACGGGAGGGTTGGGTAATGGAGGCACTGAGGAGTAGGTAATGTTATGGGGGTCAAGCAATGTGAGGCCAAGCCATGGTTATGGTGGTTGAGCAATGTGAGGCATCGAGGAGGAGCTTTATGGCAATATTACCAAGAATTAATGCCGCTCACAGGTGGAGCGAGTATTTCACGGTGTAGGAGCGGATATGGCAATACACTAGTGGGAGCATCGAGGCCGAGCATGCAAAAATATCATACCTTCACTCCAGTGAAAGGTGACCACGACACTCGCCCCCTGTTCGACCCATCGACCTATGAGAGCATAGTGGGGAGTATTTTAACAGAGCAGTGGAGGTATGGAGTAGCGTATATCGTTGCGTATTGTTGAGGCCGATTGTAAACGCTGCAGTGTAGGAGGTGTTATCGCATGAGGGAGGTGCACATGGTATTAGAGAAGCGGGGAGGTCAAGAGGAAATGCTGACTGTGTAATGCAGTGGGGAGGCCAAGCGACCAATAGGCAGTCGACAAGAGAGTTGCACAGTGGGAAAGGAGTGAGGGTGATAGAATGTTGTGCGACGGTGAGAGACGGGAGAGGAATGCACCGAGAGTGTGCCAAGAATAGGATCTGCATTGGGCAGTGAGAAAATTTTGTGAGGAGCAGGTAGAGAGGCAGTTTTTCCAGGAGCATGAGGGAGTTATAATAGCAGGGAAGCCAAAAATAGAGCTGGCTCTGATGCCATGTCAGATCAGGAGGTAACTCCACAAAATTGAGTTGAATTTGAATTGAGGGTGCACATAATTATATCATTATATACATGGAGGGAGAGACTCTTGGGATTCATCTCCCATTGTCTCTTCATTTTCCACTCTCCTTATTTTCTGTTTACAATATTTTACATTTTCACCCAATCCCAAGGATTAGGTGTCAACGAAGATAAATCTCTTCCTTTTCTAGATTACATTTTTTTACTAGTCATAATCAGTTGATGTCTAGTATGGATACTGTTGTACAGGAATGATTTTTTTGGCAATGAATTTTGTATAATCTAGTTAATTATTTTTTTTTGTAAATTCCAGAGGGACTATTCACATTAAATGACAAAAATAGTGTTACAAAGAAGCCAACTTGGCTATGGTCCATGGACCTGCAATTTTACTATAAGGATCCCGCACCTAGGGAGAAGGCATACAGGGAAAGAGAAGCTGGGTGGGGAGTTCAAAAACCATGTCATCAACAAAATCTGAGCGCGCAAGCTCGAGACATCTAAAAACGAGCTTGCAGGCTTGAAACAAACAGAAAGGGAAAACGATTTCATATCAAATAAAACCAGCAGGAGTTACATCCCCGTAGGATCCATGGTGTCATCCTCGTCAATGCCATCCTCGTCGATGTTGATCGGTTGCTCAGGGGTGACCGCCAGCCATTTTGGAGGGGAGCGCTGAGAAGGACCCGCGTCCCGAGGAGAGGGCTTCAAGGGGCCCGCCTCTATTTTGACACTCACGCTCTGTTGAAGCCTGGATCGATTTTTCAGAAGCTCATAATGCAGTGAGGTGCTCTCCACAAAGCGCAGGTGATGCACAGTGCGGACGAAGGTTTCAAACTTCTGAGAGAGGGAATATATCTTCTTTTCAAGATTTCTACTGATTTTGTTTTGCTCCTACGGAGTGAGAGAGAGGAGAGTTTTAGTATTCCAATGCAGGTCGACCGCCCTTGTAAAGAGGTTCTCCCTACTGCGAGTTAGACCAGGGTCCAGGATCCACTGAAATTCCTCATCCACCGTTTTCGTTGAGGTGGTCCACTGCTGAGCCACCACCTCTGCATCCAGATCCTCGAAGAATTCCTGCAATGGCGTTGGGGTGACATCCCTGAAATGCCGAGCTGCATTATGAGCCTGGGTCTCAGCCTGGGTCATGGGTGGTCTAGCAGGGTTTTCCCAATGAGAGCACGGCTGCGATGGGGGGAACCGGGGGGACAAGGGGTGTCTTCAGTGAGGAGCCATGGCAGAAGCCTTGAAAAGAACGAGACAGAGTGTCTGCAGGGAGTCGAGGGAAAACATAGCATAGGAGATGCGGGAATTACTTCGCCACACTAAAGCGGAATGAGAATAAAGCTTGCGGAGGGGGAGATAAATAGGGTGAGGCGAATGGAAACAAGCCGCCTTCCCAAGACTAAGACGCATGGCAGGCCGGTAAATAAGAGCGTGCGAAATCATTGCAGTATGCAGGATGAAAGACCCACCCAATCTGAGCCTAGATCGCACCTCTGTGAGATCGCACGCCGGAGTCATGATTTGGTACATGATCGATATGGATGTCAGGAAACAGTGGTTGGGGAAGGAAGCCAGCCTTGATCAAATCATTCCTACTTATTTCATTGCAATTAGCCTTTATTTTTCTGTACTCAAGGGAGGTTCAATCCTTGGACACTAGTATTTCATGCGTGATGACCCCCTGATTGGCCAGGTAATTAGCCAGGCCATTAGCCTTTCTCCTAACCGCATGGAAAGAGATCCCTTTTGCCACGTTGATATTGTCACTTATCCGCTGGAGTAATCTGTTAATGCGCCAACCAGTTGAGATTTTTTCCAATTTTCTCCCCTGCTGAATTTTTCTACAAGATTGGGTAGCGATGTGAGAATCTCCCTCCACTAAGAGAGGCCAGAAGTTGTTCTGCTTGGCTATGTCAAGACATTTAGCCAAAGCCTGAAAATCAGCCACATTATTGGTGTTGTGACCTAAATTGCCATAATAGATCCACTTGATGATGCCCTGAGCATTTCAAAACACTCCTCCAAATCCGGCCAAGCCCGGAGTGTGCTTAGAGACCCCATCATAGTTTAACTTGAGGAGAGGAGGATCTGGAGGATACCAGACATTCAAAGGCGAGGGAGTAATCGAAGCGGAGAAGGGAGAGAAAGCACTGCTGGGAATGGGACGATCAAGGAGGGTTAGAATCCTTTTTTCTGCCACAGAAGGCGGGTTGGGGGCATCAAGGAGCTTTGCAATTAAGGCTGATTCCCTCATGATGATCTTTATGCTGAAGATGCTCTGCTCTTCCGAGGAAGCCACATTCTTGAAGATCCGAGAGTTACGCTCCTTCCATATTGCCCATCAAATAATGCCTGGGAGCAGATTGCAAGCCAGATTGACAAGAGGTTGGCTGGAGAAATCAAAGCTCCAATTTTCTAGGGTAGTATGGATGGATAGAATAGCACGGTCCGAGGTTTTGAAGACTAAAAGGAACCAATACCATATGTTAGAGGCGAAAGGGCAAGTGTTGAAAAGATGGTTTATCGATTCAGAATCCGACATGCAAAGATTGCAAACCGAGGGGCCCTGAAAACCTTTTCTTTGAAGGTTGTCCCAAGTAAGATTTTTCCTGTGCGTCATTAACCAGATGAAGAGGCTGATCTTTGGCCAGTGCTTTCGATTCTGCAATCTTTTCCATTTAATATCCTCTTGAATATAGGTTAGGTTTTGAAAAGGTTGTAAGCTTCTTTTATGCTGAAGGTTCCTGTCGTGTTTGCTCCCCATCGAAGAATGTCAGGGCCTTCCTCTTTTTGAATCTGCCTCTTGCTAAGCTCTTGCATGAGTGTGTGAAAAGAATGATGGAGATGGACTGGGAGGAGGTCAGTGAGATTCTTCCACTCCCTCCAACTTGTATTATTGTCATTCTTCCAATAGTCCCTGACTTTTCTTTTGTTTTTCTCCTCCAGGTACTCTTTTAGGGGTTTGTAGGTTTTTGTATCCAATCTTGGGCTCTGCTCCCACGCATCATCCCAGAAAAGAGCATGCTAACCATTGCTTATTTCCCAAAAACAATGCTGTTGAATTAGCAGTCTTTTTCCCAGGCCTTATTCCACATCGGTGATCCTTTGAGAGTGCCAGAAAGCCGAATGAGATAATCCCATGGAGTCGTGGGAGCATATTTAGCCTTCCAGAGGAGAGCCCAGTTGGTCGAGGCATTTGTCAACCATCTCCACCAAGTTTTAGCTCCCATGGCCCTACCAAGGAGATCAGGGTCTCTAAGACCAACTCCCCCTGCATTCTTTGGAGAGCACACCTTATCCCAGGCGGCCAAAGCCCATCTGCCTTTGATGGCTTTACCTTTCCATAGGAAATCCCTTTGGATAGTTCTAATTTGGTTGGAGACCGATTTTGGAGCTGCTATAGCCGAGAAAAGATAGATTGGCATGGCTTGGAGGACAAAATTGACAAGGATTAATCTCCCGGCAAGATTAAGAGCCCTAAAGGTGAAATTTGATATCTTTTTTTTGAGCTTGGAGATGAGAGATACCCAATTAGAAAAGGCCAGGGGCTTATCGGTAAGGGGAACGCCCAGATATTTGGAAGGGAAAGAGCTTCTTTGAAAACCCATGACCCGAGCAAGATGCAATTGGATGGTAGTTGGGGTATTTAAGAAGAATATTTTAGATTTTGAGTGGTTGACATCCAGACCAGAGGCTAATGCAAAGTCATTGAGGATTTTTTTGAATGGCAAGGGCTTCCCTAAGCGATGGGCAACCCATAAGGAGAGTATCATTGACAAATTGGTGATGGGTTGAAGGTGGAAGCTGAGGATAAAGCTTAAGACCAGAGATCAGGCCATTTGCCGAGGTTGCGAAGAATGATCTGCCTAATCCCTCCGCCAAAATGATAAAAAGGAAGGGAGAGAGGGGGTCTCCCTGTCTTATGCCGCGAGAGGGATTAATGATAGCAGTGGGAGAGCCATTGAGAAGAATGGAGAAAAAGGCACCCGAGACTAGGGCCATGATCCAAGCTATGATTTCTTTGTTGAATCCAAATGCCGCAAGAATGTGGCGGATATAATTCCAGTTAATTTTATTGAAGGCCTTAGACATGTCTAACTGGATCAACATCCCCGGTTTCCTTTGATCTTTGAGTGTATGAATGATCTCCTGAGACAAAATGATGTTGTCCCTTATTTGCCTTCCCTCTACATAGCCTGTCTGATCCGCTGAGATAAGGAGAGGCAAAAGAGACTTTAACTGATTGGCAATAATTTTGGAAATGATTTTGTAGATTACATTACAGAGGGCAATGGGTCTGAATTGATCCAGGGAGTTGGCTCTTTCTGATTTGGGGATGAGAGTCAGGAAGGTGGAATTGAGAGAAGGGAAAATTGATTTCTTCACCCGAGACTCTTCCACCAAATCATACACCGAATCCTTAATAGTATACCAGCAAGCCTTGTAGAATTCGATGGTGAATCCATCGAGACCTGGAGCTTTTCCATTCGGCATTGCTTGAACCGCCTCTTCCAACTCCTCCATAGTTATCTTCTTTAACATCATCTAATTATGTTCCTTGGTTAAGATTGAAGGAATGTGCTTTGTAATTTTTCTGATATGATCCTCATTATTGTGATTACTTTCCTTAAGGATACTTGAGAAATGCCTGTGAAGCTCTTCCTCAATTTGCTGTTGAGTATGCAACATCTGCCCCTGTTCATTCATGAGATTAAGGATTCTATTGACCTTCCTGTGTTGAATCATTGATTTGTGGAAAAAGGAAGTATTGCGCTCCCCCTCTTTGAGCCACTAGATACATGATTTTTGTCCCCATAGAATCTCTTCTTGAGTAGCCCGTTGGTCCCATTCTTGCTGAAGCTCCGATTCGATTTGCTTTGTTTCCTCGGTTAAACCGTTCTGAATGATAGTTTGTTGGAGAACCTTCAATTTGTTCTCTATGACTTTTTTCTCAATGGTAATATCCCCAAAGGTTTCTTTATTCCACTTTTTTAGCTCTTGTTTTACAAGCTTGAGTTTTTTACGGAAGCTCTTCATTTTTCTATTTTGTGGGGGAATATCTGAAGACCACCATTCTTTTATCTTGTCTTGAAAATATTAGTGGGACAACCAGAAGGCTTCAAACCTAAAGGGAGCGTTTTTGGGTCTTAAGGAAATCTGAAAAGATAGCACAACCAACCAATGATTCGATCCCACCTATGGAGCAATGGAAGCCTCTGTTTCTAGAGAGGATAGGTAAAGCTCTTCAGAGAGAATAAATCTATCCAAACAAGAGGCAATCTGGTGCTTGCCCCCTCTCTGATTGTTCCAAGTATGAACTCCATTTTTTGTGGGGGTGTCTATGAACTTAAAATCATCAATTAGACTTTGGAAAGCATTGGAGTCCAAGTCTAGGCGATGGAGACCACCCCTTTTCTCCTCCAGATTCATAATCATATTGAAGTCCCCTGCTAGAATATTCATCTGGTAGTTGAATGAATGTAGGTAGAGTTTCAATTGAGTGATCCAAGCAGGTCTCTCTTTAACCGAATGGGGACCATAAACATTTGTGATGAAAAGTTTCTCTTTAGTTCCTATGACTTGAAGAATGGTTGTTAGGGCATGCTTTGAAGCAAAAGAGTCTAAAAAATGGAATCTGGAATCCTTCCAAAAGGTGGCAATGCCTCCTGCCATGCCTTGAGCAGCGATGGCCATATGGCTATACTGTTTTCTGAAGCAGGTCTGCTGTATGGTTCGCATATCAACCATACTACTTTTTGTCTCTTGCAGTAAAAGAATATCAGCTTTTCCAAAGATTACTTTTGATTTGAGAATCCTACGTTTTGAAGGGCTATTAAGTCCTCTAATGTTCCATGTTGTACAATTAATGACAAAATATTTGGAGAGAGAGTGAGAGCCTTTACCTTGCCAACATTAATGAGGGTTAATCCTAGTTCTGCTAAGTGTTGATTTTCTGTTTTTTGCCCCTTTCTCTTCTGTTGAGCCTTGGTTATTTGAGTGTTGACCTTGAGATTCGCCTTGATGCCTCCACCTTGATTCTTCCCACCTTTGCTTTGATTTTCTCTTTGCTTTTGGAAAGTTTGTTGAAGATTGTATGCTTGTTCAATATTTTTGAGTTGGTCCTCTGGTATGTCTTCAAAACCTTTGGCGGTCCATTCCTTTGTTAATTTTTGCAGATCCATTCCTACCAGTATTTCTTGTAAGGCCTTGTCCTCCGAAGTAGGTGGGTCCTGTGTATAGTCCATTTCGGATTCCTCCAGAGTGACCTGTTCCTGCGAAGCTAGATTAGTGTTGTTTTCCATATCTGTGTCCAGGTCTTTGTACTTTTTTGAGGTTTGTTCTGCACTATTGCTTGGTTGTCCCTTCTCCAATGTTGTAGAAGTGAGGATTTCATATCTGTTATGCATGGTCTGTTTGGGTGTGTCCTTTCCCACTATCTGCCTTCGCGCCTGCTTATTTTTATGATGAACTTTGGTGAAGCCCTGATCATCTCTAGCTTCTGATGTGTCATCTTTTGGAGGTGGCTTGTTCTGTGGGCAGTCTCTAAATAAGTGACCATGTTCGTGGCATTTCCTGCATCGGAAAGGGATGTGCTATAATCCACCGGTTGAAGCCATATTTCATCTCTGAAGTTCAGGCTAATGGCTTCGGGCAGAGCTCCTGAAACATCGATGTAGGCACATATTCTAGCATATGAGATGTAGTGGCCACTGCGAGTACCTTATGATATTTTGATGTATTCCCCTAGGCCATTACCAATAGCTTGAAGCATAGATGGTGCCCAGTAGTCCGTTGGGAGCGAGTATAGTCTGATCCAAACTGGGACTCTTGTGAAATCTTCTTGTTCAAGCATGAAATTTTCCTTCCAAAATGTCATGTAAAGGCCAACAGAGTTAAAAAAGTATGGTCCTCCCTAAAAAATGCGATCCTTGTCTTCTAACAGGGCGAACACCGTTGTGAAAAAGCCCTTCGAGCCAAGCTGCAGTTCTATGGCCCCTTTTAGGTTCCACTTTGCCTGTATCCATCCTTTCAGAGCTCTTTCTGAAGGCCAAATCCCCATAAACTTACAGATAATTGCATGTTCTTTCATATAATCTCTATATACCTCTATATCCAGTTCTTGTATTATTATCTCTGGAATTTTTGTAGCCTTCGGGTGACAGGCTTTTGCTGTCTGTCCTCTGTCCTGGTCCACTTTTGTGATCCCCGGTTTGGGGTCCTCCAGATTCCTGGGAGTAGTAGGGATTCCAGCCAAGGTCCCCGTGTTCTGAAGTCCTTCCATGTCAGGGCCCGGGAGCTTGGAAGCATTGTCGTTATCCTGAAGCTGTATTCTGTTGCTAATAACTTGATCTGACCTTGGACCAGCTAAAGAGGCCGTTAAGCGGGTAAAGAAGGAAGAGCCAGGGGTGTGAGAGGATCCCAACACCTGCTCTTTGAAAGAAGGTCCACCCTTCTTGACCGTCGGCTCCATGACAGGCCCGCTCAGAGAGCGCCCTGTGGAGAGCAAAGGGAAGCCAATTGTAGGGACAGAGCCCGCATAAGCCCTCAGTGTCGGCAAAGGATGCTAGGGTTAGGTATTCGTCATAGTTGCAGACATAATCTGGTTAATTATTAGTCTGGATGTGCGTGTATATATACTTGAGAACTCTTCTGTTTTTTTTTTTTTTTTCGTTTGCCTCCTATTGTAATCATAAAATTTATGCCTTCTTTAGCAGTCGTAATTTATATGTCTATTTTAGTTCTGTTCTTTCTTGTGTGTTTTTGGATGTCAAGCCGTGGAGATCAACAATTCATGCACTATCTCTGACTATGTTAGATGGTTAGCCATGAGCTCAATATGTGAAGGTCGTTATAATGTCCATTGGTTTCAGTTCAACCTTCATTACTTATATTTCACTCTTTTTAGCTTCAAAATCCTGTTTTTTCTGAAGTGGATTTGCCCTACAGTGGGGATGCATTATATGTATAATACAATAGACTGATTTTGAAATACAATTTTGTTATTGTTTGCATCTGTTCAGATACCAGAATGTAGATGCTTGTCTGATATGATTTCGAAAGATGACATGATGGTCCTTCTTGCAAAGTAAGGGTACAAGGTAGACAGTTCATTTGCTGATATACCACTTTATTGAAACATTAGCAACATAAGCTCCTCCTTATACTAAAGATACATGAAGGTATTGTGATGAGGTCCCTTATGTTGGAATTTCCTTGCACCCTAGGACAATTCTATGCCCTAGCTAGGAACACAAACTCACTAGGGATGCCCAACAATAAAGCACTTTGCACAGTGGAATATATCAGCGGTGAAATCAACAATAGTACACAGGATTTTTTGGCCCAAACACTTCTTATCAGTCCATTAACAAGAAAATCATAGGGCTCCCATACCAAGGATCATGGCCCTTTAGAAAGTCTGATACAATGCTATAATACAATAAAATACAAGTCTGTCCTTTGACTGTTACAACTAGGACTGAGGCCTAATTCTTCAGGCCCTCATCTGCCCATAAAAAACAAGACAAAACAACTCAAATCGTTGTTTGCAGTCCTTAGCAATCAGCCCTTTCAGTCTTCTTTGTCCTCGATCCTAGCTGTCCTTTGACACCAAATACTGCCCAGCCAACTCCTTTAGGCTCACAGTCCACTTCTGCCCACCTAGCAGCTCCACGATCAGATCCTTAAGCCTGGGCTTATCCCTTCAACCCATAGACTACTTGTTGTCCTTTGTTTTATTCCTCCTTAGCAGCCCTTTATCGTTCTATTCTACTCGGCATGCTATAGAAACCTTCGACCAGCCTCAAATCCCCCTTGGCCTGACCTGAATTACCTTCTTAGGCCCTCGACCTGCTCTGTTTAGTCTGATATACCCTCGGCCTGCTCTTTCTTACCCTGTGGCCCTTCTCCAAGGGCTGAGGCAGCCTGTGGCCAGCCCTAGAAACACATACATACCACTTTTCCTTGTTGCAGATGGCCTTACCAGCTCCCACAAAAACTTGGCCTATTTTAGGATAGGTAACTCAGCCTTCTTGAACAACTTCTTGACTAGAAACCCTTACTCGACCTTCCTCTTGGATAGCTGCAGCTCCTTCTAGGGCTTGCTCTTCTACATAATGAAGTCTCTTCACACTTGTGTTCTTGGCTTATCCTTTGGCCTATATTTAAGTTTCTGGGTGTCTTCGTTTTCCTTCAAGAAACCCCTATCTAGCACTCAATAAAAAATTAGAATATTAAACTCATTACTTTGGGTTTCAAGCCCACAAATTTCAGTCCAAACCCCAACACTTGGGTATTTTTCCCACAAGTCTCCCCTTTTGTGTGTTTTCTCCACTCGGAAATACCTTCTGAGCTACTCAAATTTTAACATCTTCTTTTTGCCATATTTCAACATTTTTGAGGAATTCCTTATGGTCCCACATTGAGGATCAAATCCAAGGGAATTTTGTTTTCATTATAGAGTTAATTTCAAGGATAGGGAAGATAGTGCTTGGTAATCTACGCAGATATTCTTAACATTACAAGATCACCTAGTTATCTCTTGAGAGATTTTGACACATCAGAAGTTAGTCTAATATTTCAGCAGTATAGCCTTTTCCTGGTATCTTATTTGATGCAGGTGATCCAGAGGCCCCTGCAAATCAGAGGTATGCAGCACACTACCTGATCCAGCAATCTCATAAAACTTTGCATTATCATCAAATATAAGGCAACCAAATCATCAAATAATCAGTGAACAAAGACATTCACATATTAATAAAATGACTATAGTGGAACCCCTCAGGGAAAAACCACTTTCCATCAATATTCTTTATTACTCATCTCTGAACATTCAATCAGTATTTTACAACAGCCCTCCAGTCTCTTAATCACTTGATCATGATAAAATTTGCCTCTACTTGTTTCTTTCTTCTTTTGGAATGCTCTCTGTGAATTTCTGAGTCTCTCAGAGCATCCATGCTTACCTTGCTATTGTAGAAATCTTCAACTCCCAGAAATTCAGATCTTCATGGGATGTGGCCCTTCACGGGCATGAAAGGCTGCCACATTTTGGGTTTCTGGAAGCTTGAAGCATGTGTCCTCGATATGGTGGGTTTTCAAATTCAAAAGGGAGGCAGAGGCTCCTGCATCAAACTCCCCTTGTTGGAAAGAAATGGTGCCCTTGTCATGTAGGTTCTCCTTTGGTGATAAAATACAACCACATTATCAATCCTCATGCTCCTACTATAATCTTCCTTTTTCCCTCTGCTGTACTTTTTGTCTCCTTTGCTATTGCCGTTGTATCCTCTTCTCCTCTCCTAACTCAGCCTTTGTCGAAGTTATTCTTCAACTTCTTCTCTTTAGATGATGAAAAAACATGCCACCCACCTCTGCAAGTCATGTTCTCATCGGATGACCTATCACAACCCATGTCTCCCTGGGGATCTACTGCCTTCCATCATGCAGTCTGCAATGTGGCCAACTAGTTCTCTCTACTCAATACTACACAACATGCACTCCTTGCTTCTTCAATACTACACCTCCCTTCAGGTGTCTTCTGTATGCAACCAACAACCTTTTCTCGACCCAAGAGTCAAAACCACACAACCAACAATGGAGTCATCTCTCTTGAGCTCATATTCCTCTTCATGCAGCACATCTCCTTGCAATGAAAAATTCCATGCAATCACTTTCTCCTTAACAGATCAGTGATGTTTACCTCTTCAAAATTCCAAATCTATCAAGCTTCCTCCTCTTATTATGAAATGATCAAAATCATCAAATCACATAGACTTACGTTTATCACATGAGCGCTATTGTAGCATCATTTTGCACACAATCAACTTTAATTTAAAGCAATTATTATTATCGATTCTGCAACTTTCTCTTTGCATATTTCTCTTTTGACCCCTTGCAAAGTTCAATCTACATCTTTCTTGCAAAAACTTTTCAGCAGCTTCATCTTTTTCTCTTGGACTTCAGACTGGCCAATCTTTTGCAGTGCTCTTTCCTAGCCAAGGTCTTTTCTTACATTTATGCAACCTTCACATCTTCAAGTAGTTTTCTTCTCTGAGACTTATTTTCATACATCTTTGTCCACTTCCGAAGCTCTTGTCTATAAACCCACGCTCTTTACTTCCGTCTTCCACAGTGCAGCTATCTTAATGCGAATGAGTGCTGCTGTCATCTACCAGCCTGGTTCAGTAAATAACTAAATCACCATCTAATGGTAATTCCAACCATACCTCATATCCCTGGGCATCATAATCTACCACTGCAACTCTTTCTTCCATTTTTATGGAAGCTTTCATCTTCTTTAATGCAAGAATTGCATCCAATCATCGAACTTCTTCTATTGCGGTGTCATCAAAATCTTTCTTCTTTAGGAAATCTTCATTCTTCTTGCTTCAACAAGGCCTTTAGTTTCCTGCGTTGTCTTTAGTTTATATATATTTGGCATTCGCAACAATCAAAAGTTATCACGGGGTAAGGAATTCAACAATTCCCAAAGCTTGTTTTTCCACTTCTTCATGCATGCACTGATTCTGTATCTTCATCTATCCCTCACTGTGGTTTTCAGTATCTCAAATCAAGTTCTTCTTCACCCAAATACTTCTCAGGCCTTATTCACTTTGGCCCTTTAATTGTGCTCCTACTCTAGAATGTTCTGCTCAGGTACACAACCTGCAACTTCTTCTCAACAATGTCTTCAAAGCAAAATAACTCAATGAGTTTTACATAGAGCGCAACTTCAAGGGAGTTCTCGTGGAGAGCATCTCACACTCACAATGAGGTTTCCTGAAAGCTTCACTGGAGGAGCTCTACACATGAGCATCTTACCTCTCTAATTTTTCCAGACTTATTAACGTTAGGCAACAAGCTTGCACACCATCAAAGACTGCAATAGTAACAACGTTCTTCAATCTTAACAAACATAGCAAATTTCCACACTAAATATGAAGAATAGTTTCAATAAACCAATATATGTGAGTCAAACTCTGAATCTCAACAGAATCCTTAACTTATCTCAAGATTAACACTTGAATTAGGAACCAAAACAACGATCAACCACTGAAATATTACTCAACATAGGAAAGTTCATTCGTCCTCACTCACAGGGACCAATCAATTTCGACAATCTCACCACAGGTCCCCATCCTCAATAATTCATAGATAGGGACGAAAGCTTTCCCACCAAAGTCTCTCCTAACTAGAATAGCCATCAGAGGCCCTGAAGTCCTTATCCCTCCTACAAATTTTATCATTGCTCTGGCCATATGATCCTTTACAAAGGTTGAAAACATACATAAATAGAAGAAAACACCTGTTTGCCCTATTGTGATAAGGCTCGAAGAGTAGGCAACTCTTGGGATAGATCCCACTCTAGTGTGGTTGGGATGCCTTGGCTCTTGAAAAATCATAATTTATTGGTATATCTGACTTATGGGTTGTTGGATATACTCGTGGTGTTATAGTGGTAGCCAGAAGGTTTCATTTGGCCTTGCCCAGATTACTGCGACTAATTACCAATTCACCATAGTAAAAATAAATAAAACATATGCAAAAGCCTTTCTCTTGCTGTCCTAAATATCAATCCTCTTAGCCAAGACTGAGCTCTTTCATCTTCTATATTTTTTGTTTCCTCTTCCCTTAGATCTCATTTTATCAATCCCCAACAAAAGAGATCATAGCCAACAATGTGATAAAAATATTTACAACTGCTTGAATGACACCTCATCCTGTTCATAATCTCGCATTGTTTATAAAGTATTATCAACGTGCAAATGAAGTAAAATCATGCAGTTCTTCCTCATCCAATGATCTTGGCCTATAACTTTCTCTTGCACAAAATCTTCCCGCATATGATACCACTTGATGGAGGGGACTTAGAGATGCTCGCAAATCATAAGAGATATGCAACAAGCTACCTGGTCCAGTAAACTCATAAAATTATGTATCATCATATAAGCCACAGAATCATCAAATAATCAGTGAGTGAAGGCGTTCACACTTTAACAGAGTGATTGCAGTGGAAACCCCTTAGGGAAAAATCACTTTCCAATCTATCTTCGTTATTATTCATCTTTGCAGTTACAATTAGGTTTTACAATAGGTTTTCAACTTCTTGATCACTTGATCGTATAGAACTTGCCTCTGTATGCACTGCTAGGATGAAGGCCATGGTAGTGCTCTACTAGTTTCTTTACTCGTTTGGAGTACTCTCTGCCAATTCTTCTGAGCCTTTCCCCGAGCATCCTTGCTACCTTGCTCTTGTACAAATCTTCAGTGCCCAAAAATTATGATCGTCATGGGATGTAGACCTTCATGGGTATGAAAGTGTTGTAATCCTATGGGAATCCTTAGGGTTTCTGTTCAGAAATTATTTATCACTAACTACTAACTTCCTAACTTCATAACTACCTAACTGAACAAAAACCCTAAGGATTCCCGTAGGATTACAACATTTCCATCCTTAATTCGAAGGGACATCTGACATACCAAGTAAAGATCTAAATTTTTTGAACTTTTCACGCCCTAATCCTTTGGTAAAAATATCTGCAATTTGTTTAGAAGTTGGAAAATGTGTTAGATGAATTGTTTTTTCCTCTACATGATGTCGAATCAAATGATATTTGGTGTTGATATGTTTGGTTCAATCATGAAACTTTGGATTCCTGACCAACTGAATTGCAAAAGAGTTGTTGACAAATAGAGGAGGTGAAGCTCTTTGTTTTTCCTGCAAATCTTCGAGTATTTTTCGAAGCCAAATGATTTCCTTAGTGGCTTGAGCCACTGTAACATATTCGACTTCAGTGGTAAAATCAGTAGGAACAGATTGCTTGCATGATCTCCAACTGATGGTTGCTGATCCAAGATCCATCGAATATCCAGAAGTTGAGACTCCATTTTCTTTATCTCCATCAAAATCTGAATCTGAATAACAAGCAAGATGGAAGTCTAAAACTTTGGAATATTTGATGCCATAAGTTTGAGTTCCTTTTAAATACTTCAAAACTCTTTTTGATGCTACCCAATACCCCTCACAAGGATGATGCATAAACCTGGAAAGTATTTCGACAAAAAAGGTTATATCGGGACGAGTAATAGACAAATAAATCAAACTTCCAACAAGTTGCCTATACTTTGTTGGATCTTCAAATGACTTTCCTTCTTCGGAAGTGATTTTCAAATTCTGCTCCATTGGAGTAGTAACAGGATTACATTCCGTCATACTATATCTGTTCAATAACTTATCAACATATTTCTTTTGAGAGATGAAAATGTGTTGTGGTTTTTTATCAACTTCAGTTCCAAGATAATAATGAAGTAAACCTAAATCTATCATATCAAAAACCTTTTTCAGTTCCTTCTTTATAGATGATATATATTCATCATTGTTTCCTGTGATCATCAAATCATCAACATATACAATTAGATATACAACCGATCTGCCAACTTTCTTAACGAAAAGAGTTGCATCATCTAGGTCAAAATGTTTATAGTTTAATTTAAGAAGATGTTCAGTTAGCTTCTCATACCATGTTCGTGGCACTTGTTTCAAGTCATACAAAGACTTTATTAGTTTGCAAACCTTTTTTTCTTTTCCTTTAACAAAAAAACCTTCTAGTTGAAACATGTAAACATCTTCTTTCAAATCTCCATTTAAAAAGGAAGTTTTGACATCCATATGATGAATTTTCCATTCTTTTTGAGCTGCATTAGAAAACAAAGATCTAATAGTGCCCCATTTAACTATAGGAACAAAAGTCTCTGTATAGTCAATACCCTTTTTCTGTGCATATCCCTTCACTACAAGTCTTGCTTTGTGTTTGTCTAGCGAACCATCAGCTTTATACTTAGTTTTATAAATCCATTTGCAACCAATAGGTTTGATGCGAGTAGGAGGATCCACCAGCCTCCATGTACCATTTTTTATGAGAGCATCATATTCCTTTTGCATTGCATCTTTCCACTGTTCATAACTAGCAACTTCTTTAAAGCAAGTAGGTTCACAATCCATAGAAAAATTAAATTCACAATGAGAATAGTTACCTCAGGAACTTCCGACGTTAAAATCATCATATTTTTTTGGAAATGTTCGAATAAGAGTTGAACTTCGCAAAGGTTGTGTAGGAAGTTGTTCAGGAAGTTGCTCATCTTCTTCATCTGGCTCAACTCTTTCCATTTCTATCATTGTTTCTATAGAAACACTTGCATCAACTAATTCCTCATTAGCAACAACGGAATTATCATCATCAACCACAATTAATTTCTCATCATTGAGAGAAGGAAATTCCACAGACTGATCTAATATAAGAATCCCCCCTTCAGGATGGGGAAGTATATTATCTGATTCATAATGAAACTTTTGAGGCACAAAATTTTCTATTTGATTAAGTTGTCTATCAACAATGAGGGAATCTTTATCAGTTTCAAGAAAAAATACATCTCTTGACAAAATAAACTTTTTATTCTCTTCATCATACAATCGGTATGCCTTAGAAGTCATGGAATACCCTAAAAATATACATTTTTTGCTTCATTCACTTAGCTTATTTCTTATTTCTCTGATGTTTAGGGATCAAAGCATAACATTGAGAACCAAAAATTTGGAAATGTTTAACAGCAGGAAGACGACTATACCACATTTCATATGGAGTTATGTTGTTAATGATAGAGGAAGGGCACCGATTTCTAATGTATGTCACAAAGAGCATGACTTCTCCCCAAAACATTAATTTTACATTCTTAAAAAACATCATTGACCTTACCATATTAAGCAATGTTCTGTTCATTCGTTCAGCAACACCGTTTTGTTACGGATTATATGGTATTGTGGTCTGGTGTTTGATGCCATGCTCTTGCAAATATGTTTCAAAATCATGTGAAGTTCCCCTCCATTATCAATCCTTATAGTACCAATAGTAAGTTGTGCTTCATTTGTTATCAAGAGATGAAATTTCTTAAACATATCAAAAACTTGCGATTTTTCTTTAAGCAGATAAACCCAACACATCCTCGAATAATCATCAATAAAACTGAGTATGTATTTATTTCCATTCGCAGTTGATACATGCATTGGACCACATAAGTCAGAGTGTATAAGGCTTAATTTTCTTGTAGCTCTGGACTTAGAATTCTGAAAAGACTGTTTGTGATGCTTGCCCAATATACAAGCATTACATGGGGTTAATTTTCTGGGAACTGTTGGAAGTCCTTTAATCCCCTGTTGTTTCATAATTTGAATACTTTCATAATTAACATGACCGAAGCATGCATGCCATAATAAAGAAGAGGACATAGTATCATTTTGCTGAACCAAATAAGTTGTGTTCAATGCAACAGACGACATACCATGCAACTTCAATAATTTATCTTCTTCCACACCAGTCATTATAGTTTTATTGTTAGCTGCTCTTCTAATTTATACTTTACCATTAAATATGTGAATGAAATGTCCCTGCTGTCTTATTTGTATAAGAGATAAAAAAAATTCTTTGGAACTGCGGAATGTAAAGAACATCATTCAAAATATAATTTGGAAGTCCAAGAATTTTTAACTGAATTGAACCAATCCTTGATGGTTTGATTTGGGACTTATCAGCAAAATAAACTACTCCATCAATATTATCACTTAATTGATCAAAAAAATCTCTTTGAAAGGTCATATGACACATGGCACCTGTGTCAAGAACCCAACTATCATACCATGAAGAAAAAGAAGTACTAAAAACATCTTCCATGTGGAAATTACAATGTCCGACAACATAATGTGCATTCTCAGAAGATTGTCCTCTGTCTGGCATTATATGAAATTTCTTTTCAAGCAATTGTTCTCTTTTTCCATTAATTTTCTCCAAGGGAATTCTATAATTTGTAGCAGTATGTCCAAGTTTTCCACATCTAAAACATTTTACAGCTGGTTTATTAGATTTTTTTTTTTTTTCATTCTGCTGTCTATCTCCCTGAATATTTTTGCATCCCCTGCCTCTATAATTCTTCCTACCTCAACCTCTATTACCCTTTGTATTTCCGAAAGAATCCTCTTGAGGTTTTTGGTCTTTTTGAGCAAGACATAAGGTTTCGGTATTAGAACTATGTGATGCTTCTTTCTTGCGAAAAGCCTTCTCTCTTTGTGTAATTTTCACTGCTAATTTGTCAAAATCTATATCTTTTAATTGCCCACGAGCTTGGAGAGATTCCAAGTAGTGTGAATAACTAGGGTAAAGAGCTTTTATAAAGGCAGTAAGAAGAAAATCAACTTTTACTCCAGTACATTCAATTTCATGATTGATGGCTTTAATTTCAGAGGCAAGTTTTAGAGGATCATTATCAATCATTTCTAGATTAAATAACTTCAACAATAACTGAATTATCTCCAATTCAGAATATGAATCATAAAGTTTTTTTTAGTTTTTTTTATGGCATCATAAGTTGTTTTAATCTGAGTAATGTATCTGCTTACCTCTTCTGAGACTGAAGTGGATATTAAGGAAAAGGCCTTCTTATCCTTACTTTGCCAGATTACGAGCTGTTTCCGCTCATTAGGCTGCTCTGGTGCATTCTCTCCTTCTCTTTCAAAAAATCCATCCCTTAAATCATTAAAAATGAGAGTATTTTTAACCTTTCTAAACCAATCCTAGTAATTTTCTTTTCCATTCAAAACAACCTTGATTAAAGCTACCAAGGAATACATCTTAAAAATCAGATTTGATCTTAAAAAATTCTGATTCAACCACAAAAAAAATCTGTAATTGCCGGCAGAGATTCCAAAAAACTATGTTTTTAACTAACTGATTCAGTGCTTCTATTTTTAACCACAAGCACGCACATGTTTCTCTTAAAATAACACTATGTTTTTAACTTGCAGGTTCAGAGGTTTTTATTGTTTTTTTTTTCTCAACAAAGCACATATTTCCTTTAAAAAAATGTGTTTTTGTTTTTTTTGTTTTTAACTTACAAATCATCAAACATGATGCTGGAAAAATAGTTTTTCCAGCAAAAATCCTCTCCCGGGGTTCACGTTGGCAGTCACTCCGGAAAATGACAAACTTTCCTCCATAGCACTGGTCCCCCAAAAAAAATGTCTTTTCTGCACCGACAATCTGGTGGCAAATAAAATTCGCTGGCAGTGTTGGCGCAGTGCTGACAGTCTCTCCTAGGTGCAGTCTGGTTCTTCTTCTGCACCGACAATCCAATTGGTCCACTATTTGATATTAAGTCCAATAATTGGTTGTGCTTCAAACAAGGTTACTTGGGAGTGGAAGCGCGAGCGGGACGCCAAGGAGCGACATTTTCAAAAGCTCCTAGGTCGGGCACAAATTTTTGTGTAATATATATTTTTATATAGTTTGATGCATATATGTCAACAAAAGCATGTAGAATGATGAATTAGATATAAAAGTCATAAAAACATGGATTAAACCATATAAAATCAATCATCTAGAAGTTATAATCTTCATCAACCATGTCCACAAGTTATAAGTTCTCATTTATATAGCATGTAAGGGTGCACATAACCAAAATAGCAGAGTGCATTCCATCTCTAAAATGAAAATACATCAACAAATAGGCTTTAGATGGCCTCTAGGATCCAAAAAAATCATGCTACAACAAATAAACACGTCTCATCAAAATCATTGCCTATCTTGGGATCTCTGTCTTTAATATCACTCTCTAAGCATTTAACATAAGATAGAAAAAATGTAGCATGTCAAGTCAAGATTTTGTTTGAGTGATGGGTACATTTTAGCAGGGTCGTGATAGAGGAGTTCAATAACCAATGTCACTAACAACAAGGTACATAGGAGGCTTGGTGCTCTTGATTAAATACAAGTCCCATACCTTAGAACATGACAAAATCCAATGGAAACATTACAATCCCCCCAATCTTGAAATCCCAAAAAACTGATAAGTCTGCTAGATTTGGAGTGAGATCTAAAATTCTACTTTCTTCATATGAAATCCAATGATCTCGAAACCACTCTCAGACATCTTGAGTCATTTCATGGTAATGTTAAAATTTAAGTAAAATTATGAAAATGAAAGATAAAGGAGAATTTAACATTATCATGAATTGCATATCAATACTAGAGACATAAGCTTGAATAATAGGCTGCTCTACTCAAAAGCTCTTGTTTTTTTGAAAAAAAAATGCATTTGGAACATCTTTGGGAATTTTTTTTGTGAAAAAACCAGGGAGCAAATTTCTTTTTGCAGGAGCATGCTCCCAGAGCGATTCGAGGGGGGGAGCCGCTCCTCGCAACCCTAGGTTCATATATATATATATCTTCCAAAAGAGTTTTTTACATCAAAACCCTTTCACAAAGCACTAGGTATAGATGCCTCTCTCTAACCTTTTTTTGTGAAAGTCATGTACACAAATCACTAGGTCTAGATGCCTCTCTCTAGCCTTTTTTGTGAAAGAATATGCATACATGCCATACAAATTTACAACACTGGGTCACAACATATTAGGAATGTGGGCTTGTGTTTGGATTTAGGTGATGAGAGATGACATTTTGTTTTGGTAACCATTGTAAAATAATCTTAACTCTTGCTTGAAAATTCCTATCCCAATGTGATATGTATGGCTATCTCTTACTTGTAAAATTTTACTTCACCCTATGCAACATTGTATTCTCCATTAAACAAGGCATTTTCCATAGGAAGGAGGTACCCTAAAATCATATGATTTCCATTTTACTCATTTTTTGTATTTTATTTGTCCATTTATCTATGAACACAACGAGTTTTGAATAGAAGAGGCAACAAAGAGAGAGGAGTACTTATTGATCTTCCAGAATATTTTGGAGTTTTGACCAATATAAACGAAGTCAATTGTTTGATTTCAACGGATATCTAGTATAATTTGAAATCTTCAATCAACATAAAAATCGACACTCTAATTCCCAATTTTTTTAAGATGACCTTAACATCATCATAATAAATACTTAGTAGATGTCTCTAGTTTCTAATAAATTGCAACCAATTATGAAATCAGAGTGATAGAGCCTATTCTTCATTGAGACCTTGTTGATAAAAAGCAAAGCACCATGGATTCAAAAATGGACATATACCATCAGATCTTTGTAACCGCTGAACTTGCTATCTGAAATAGCTCCTCTTTTATGGAGCCTTTCAACGAGTCAAAAAAAATGTGAATATTATAACAAGAAAGCACCCTAGTTTTGAAATAAAAAGAGCCTTCCCATAAAATCACTTAGAATTTTCAAAATTTTCATATGGGCCTTTGGAGCTCAACACATGCCCTTCTGTGATTTGTGCATGACATATAAGATTTTAAAATCCTAAACTATAAAGTATTTAGCCATGTGTATTAAGGAACCAAATGATCTAGGTGGATATTGGTGGTCACCCGCCTATTCCACTTGGGGCCCCACCATTGTCTCTGTCAGTTTTTCAATTTCGGCACAACTTACTATTTTTAGCAGTTTTTCGGGTCCTGAACTTCCGGAGCCGTTTTGAGGCCCTAAACGACATTTTTTGGGAAATCAGAGAGCAACATGGATCCATGGACTGATGTTGCTCGTTCAAAATTTGTAGTCCTCGGATAGATCTTTCTAACGAGGTATGGTACGCGTCAAACGGAGATCATTTGCCAAAGTTACGCCCCTGGGAAGTTGAAACACCAATTTACCCAAACGGGGCCCATAGTTTTGGCGCTTCATCTCCTAGGGTTAGGTTTTTGGCTGTTGAGGATTTCCCATTGTTTCTAAATAATAAATAGGCCCTCGAGCCTCATTGTAACTCAGTTCAGAGCCCTGTAGCCGCCACATCTCTTCTCAGAGATAGATACCAGCGCCCTAGCTAGTTTTATTTCCTTTATGTCTATAAGCAAATTTCAGTTCTTTGATATTAATGAAATGAAGTTTTATTTCCGCTGCATCTCTATATTTATGGTTATATCTTTATTCTGTTACGTTCCTGCATAAATCCGGATCACCAAATGTTTGGTTACCTTTAGCTCTCTACAACCCTCACAAAGAACATAACAACTCATTGTTGCAGATAATATAACGTTGCCATTTCAAATAAATATGAATTATTTTTATTTTCAAAACATAAAATTAAATTAAATAAAAAATAACACACACACACACACACACACACACACACATATATATATATATATTTATTTATAACTACTCATTGGATAACAACTACTTTCAACATAATGGAATTGAATCAAATTTTAAATATTGTAAATGTTTATATGCCTGTCCATTTTTTAGAGAAACAAGGATGCTGGCAGTCTATGAGAGATCTAAAACATATGGAATTTGGCACAAATTGTATATTTGGTGGAGAATTCAACACCATGATGGGAAAACACGAGAAAAGGGGGGTCCATAGTAAGAGATGCCCTCCATGAAAATATGGAGCATCACATTCCCGATCTCAGCCTATTTGATGTTAAACCTTAGAAATATTTTTACACTTGGAATAATAAAAGGACAGGGTCAGGACACATAGTGGCTCACCTAAACTACTTTTTGGCCTCGGATAGTATTCTGGTTATGAATCTTTGTATCAAGTCTTCCATCTTGCCTTGGTGTGGATAAGATCACCGTCCTATAAGCCTTATGATTTCCCCTCCTCTCAACGTTGGTCCTATTCCCTTCCGCTTCTCCCCATTATGGATTGAGGCCCCGGGTTTTCGGGAGGTCGTCTCTTCTTCATGGGTTGGTTGGGTGGAAGGAATCCCAACCGCGATTTGGGAAACTAAGATAAAATGTTTGAAGAGTGATATACAAAAATGGCTTAAAGACCATGATCCACATAGAAAGCAGAGCATAAAGGAGTTGGAAGCAAAACTTGCATCCATCCAAGGCCAAACGGAGTCCACACAAGTTATAGCAGTGTATTTTCAGAAAGAAGCAGATGCCTTTAAAGCTCTCCATGCAAACCTTAGGATAGAGGAAGAATACTGGAGGCTGAAGTCCAGAAACAACTAGTTGAGAGCCGAGGACAGAATCACTAAATTCTTCCACAAGCAAGCCAATTTTAGGGAAGCTCAAAAAAATATTGTACAGATAAACCATGAGGGACAAACTGTTAACGATTTTGAGGATATAAAGGGAGTCGCAGTGGAGTATTTTAGTCTCCTATATAAATCAAGTATAGAGAGAGATGAGGAAATTGAGGATTCACTAATTGAGGATGTCCTAGAGTTGGTTTGACGAGATATGAATGTTTCTCTAACTGTGGTTCCCTCTCCAAAGGAGATAAAAGTTGTGGTTTTCTCCTTCTCGACGGATAAGGCCCCGAGACCAGATGGTTTCTTAGCACACTTCTTCCAAATCTTCTGGGAAATAATAAATTTTGATTTGTGCAGAATGGTGGGCTACTCTATAACAAGATTTATTGTTGGAGGAGGTGTTAACTCTTCCTTCTTGGGTCTCATTTCGAAAGAAAAGAACCCCTCCTTTTCGCAGTTTCGACACATTTCGTTGTGAAATGTGTCATACAAAATACTCTCTAAATTATTGGCTTTAAGACTCAAACCTCGGCTACCTAGTATAATCTACGAAAATCAAGGGGGTTTTGTCCCAAGGAGACAAATATTTGACAACACCATCCTAATCTAGGAGGCCATTGATTCGAGTTGGCGGAGAGGTGACCAAGGATTTATTATAAAGTTTAGACATGGCCAATGCTTTTGATAGTGTGAGGCATGGGTTTTGATGAAAGTTTTGAAGAAAATGGGGTTTGATGAAACCTTCATAACATGGATGGCCTTATGCTTTGGGTCCCCTTGGATTGCCCCATTCGTAAACGATAGATTGGCGAGCTTTTTCAAAGCCTCTAGGGGACTGTGACAAGGGTACCCACTCTCCCCCTTCTTATATATAATCCTAGCAAAGACACTTAGTAGAAAAATAGAAAATGATTGTGCAACCCAACTCCTTCTGATTATCAAATTTAAAGAGGGTATTGAAAGTATAAGCCATAGGCAGTTTGTGAATGACACTATTCTACTGGGAGGTGCCTCAGTGGTGATTTCCAGGAGATTTAAAGTTACCCTGGTCAGGTTCCTGTGTGCATCGGGTGGAGAATCAATGATAGGAAAATTCATATTTACAGCTAGAACATTTCTCCCCAGAAGGCGAGAAAGATAGAAGAAATATTCGGATTCAAAGTAATAAGGGAATGGAAAGAATTCAACTATCTCAGAGTGCCTATCTTTCTAATAAGAGTGGCCCCAAATGCTTGGCAGAAAGTCCTAGACAAAATAAAAAGTAAAATAGTAAACTGCGGTGGCATTTGGGTCAACTTGGTAGGAAGAACTATCCTAGTGAATTCAATGTTAACAACTATACCATTGTATCAATTCTCTACCCTCCAAGCTCCAAAGTATGTGCTACAACAACTGTGAGTTTACATTCGAAAATCCCTGTGGGAAGGGGGAAAGATAGAGACCAAGAAATACCACTTGGTAAATTGGAAAATGATAAGATCTCCAAAAATCCATGGTGGGTTGGGGATAAGAGACTCGGAATTAGCAAACTTGGCCATGGGGGCAGATCTAAAATGGAATATGACTACCAAAAAAGAGCTCTGGTGGACTCAAGTGTTAAAGGCCAAGTATGCTAGCCCAAGTTTGAATATGCAAGTCCAATTAGGGGCTACAAATTGGATCTCCAATTTGGAAGCGACAATTCCTGGCCCTCCAAATCACCACGCCATACTGGTTTTCCACCCCGCATATAAAATGTTTTAATGATACATGGATATAGGGAGTTAACGTCATAATAATATAAGTTTTCACCATATGGGATATACGTATCAGCATGGCCTCCGTAGTACCCACGCTGAATGAATGTGTCTTCGTTCCTACTTGGTAGATAGATAGGCCAACTATTTGGATCGTAAAAGCTCATACGATAAATTCTCAGAGCTAGAGAAGACAATGTCAAGCACTTCACGATATCCAATGAAAGCTTCTTCAGAAGTCATTGAAGAGACCTTAAGCAAAATCCCCCGGAATGGAGACTCAACGAATATCTTCTGAGACTAAATCCTGGGGGAGGCGACCGATTGGTGATGATTTAACATTGAAACCCCTCAGGAGTTTTCTGTCTCAGATGGGAATAGAATTCTTAATTCAAATATTTGTTTGGAATGAGAAAGGGTACTGGAAACGATGGGGACTAGACGACAACCCGGATTCCCTAATCCCATTACGTGAGCACCTGCCCTAATGGAAAATTCGATGGAAGGCAAATGGGGATGGAAACAAACAAAATATTCAGTGAAAGAAGGATACACAAATTTGCTATTTCAATCACAGATCCTCCCAAAACGTCAATATGGAGGAAAATTTGGACCACAAATGCTATCCAAAAATTAAACTCTTTTGCTGCCTTTTGGCACACATGAAAATTCTCACAGTTGAGAAAATTAAAAAAAGAGGGCATATAGGGCCTTCCTGGTGCCTGATATGTAAAAAATCAAAGGAAACTATAACTCATCTTTTCCTTCAATGTCAAGTAATGAAAGAAGTGTGGTCGATAGCACTAGGTCCAATATATAACATAACCAGGTGGCCCGTGGATACCCTGCAGTTCTTCAGCTCATGGACCTCTCATTATGTGGGTTCCCTTCAGGCCAAAAACACCTTCAAGAAAGTATGGACTTCCCTACCAAAATATGTGTGTTGGAAAATATGGTTGTCTAGAAATAAAGCTATATTTATATCGAATCGTATCTTAGCCAGAACCACAACATTAAAAGCTATCTCTTCTTGCATGGAATTACACCAACCTTCTCTCGAGCACACACTAGACAAAACATAATCGACATGGCTACTTCCCTTGGTTAAAGAAGAGGAAAAAGTGATTATTACAATGGCCCCTCGATCTAGACCGCATTGGGTCCTCCGATTGACCATTGAAGAGCAGTGTCAATGGATGAGAGAACAAGATAAACAAGTCCTACAATTTGATGGAGCATCTAAAGGGAATCCTGGGGTGGAAGGAGGGGGAGGGGTTCTCATTAATCCCGATGGAAAAATAGAAGAAAGATATGCTTGGGAGTTGGGAATAAAGACTAACAATCAAGCAAAGACTTTTGGACTCATGTTTGGCCTAACTCTAGTGCATGAAAATACATTAAGGGAGGTGGTCATCCTAGGAGAGTCCCTGTTGATAATCAAGCATATGGTAAATGAGACTTTGGCACAAAAATGAAAACTAGATCAAACTATAAAAAGAATACGAGGAATAGAGTCCTCCCTTGGAGAAGCCAGGTTCTATCATATTCTCAGAGGGAAGAATAAGGAAGCGGATAAATAGGGAAACCATGTCTGCCTATTTCCAGGAGAGAAAAGTATGGTGAATGGGCAGGAGGGAAGTTATTTGATCCCCTAAAATTGTTTCAAATGGAAAAAATCAAAGGTAAAATAAAGACTACTAGAGACAGAGTATTAAGAAAAAAGTTAGTTGAAATCCCAATGGGTTGGAGAATTTGGATATTAAGGTGCTGGTTGCAGAGGTATGTTGGTGGTGAACTTGGTTATTCCCATATCTACCCTCTCCCCTACATCCTAGAGGTCCCTTTCCCCTTCTTCCCCTATCCTTCCCCGTCTCTTTGCTTTCCCCGTCTTCTATGCTTCCCCCTCGTCTATAATTCTCGATGCCTAGCCCCTCCCCTTGTCTATTTCTCTTGACGTCTAAGCTCTCCCCTCCCTCGACGCCTTCACATCCATCCCCATTGTCTTAGTTCCCCCTCATCCCCATGGATCCTCACAATCCATGTCCCATCGGTTCTCCATCCCTATGTCTGTTAGTTGGCGTTTGTGGCAGGATCTCCATGGATGTGGGACATGGGTCTCGAACATGTGTTGTTTTGCATCACACATGAAATTCACCTGACATCACCTCAAGTTTGAGCAGAAGATCTGAGGGATACAAGACCAAGAGCGATGGAGGTTGTTAGCGCATTCAAGGTTGGTGCATGTGAAATTTGGAAAATTGAGGGTGGAATTTAATCCCACTAACCACGAATCGTCAGTTGGCATGGGATAATCCTTGTAGTAGCATGTTTGAGGTTGAATCAAATTACAAAGGAATAATGGAGGTTTTTGAGGAAGATGGTAGCACATAATGGCTGGAGAGTGAGGTCAGCCACAACATGCTCAAGCTTTATTTATGCAACAGTTTCAGGTTCTATTATGACAAAAACCCAATTCTGTTAGCAAGGTCAGGTGGAGTTTTACAACAAGGCATACTCTGTCCAGAAATGCAAGGCTTAAAGAATGTTTGGTTAGTACTATGTTTCGTCATCAGGGTGGCCCATGGGGAGAGGAATTGGGGAATTAGATTTGGAGATTCTAGGAATTTTAAGGAGTTGTAGACGATTAGGATTATGAGGATGAGGAGAAGGGCAAGGAGATGAGAAGGTTCAAGAAGAGAAACCTAAAAACAAAGTTGATGAATGACAAGTTTCCTTGACTGGCTTAACTTAATGAATTTGATAATGACAAATTTCCACGACTATCTTAACTTGTAAATAAGCAAGACACTTACAAGTTAAGCTAGTCATGGAAATTTTTCATTATCAACTTCATTAAGTTAAGCCAGTCATGGAAACTTGTCATTCATAAAATTTTCTTTTAGGTTTACTTGTGACTATTATTTATTATGTGATGTCATGATTCATATATGCTGATGTTATAACTTATGATGGTATTTCATGATGTGAAGCATGTGGAATCGATATAGATTTTGTGACATGCATGAGCATGCAATTCTTTACTATTTAGAATATGGTTATTAACAATGATGTTATGTTATCATGATGAAATGCAAGAGTTGGAATGTGAATTATTTTCTATGATGTTATTATTATAACTAATGCATTGGATGCATGTTGAGATGTGGTGATTGACAAGAAATCCACAAATGGGTCGAGAGGGCTGGTTTATTTGATGTTCTCATGGGAGTCCATACCTATGAGGGAGAATATGTAACACCATATGGGCTGGGGAAAAACTCAACCAACACTACATATGATAGTGGTTGCTTTGTCTTGTAGCGATGATATCCTTTACTTGTGACTTTAAAGTTGAACGATTTTTCAATTCTGCTAACCGCAATAAAGTTTTGGGGACAACTCTCCACCCAACTGTAGACTCAACTGCACATAATATTTCTATATCTGGCCGCCCCCGAGCCCTCAATCAATGTACTACTGCTAGTGAATCCTTTGTCTCACAACATTTTTCTCCAAAGAGAATAGATGAAGGAAATAATGACGAATCTCATCTTCTTCAACATCTATTAAATAAACCAAACAATGGAAAGGGAATTGCATGCACACATTCATTGTATCCCTTTGTCGTTCAATTGGGACACTATTTTGATTACATTAAACAAAATGTTTGATTTCACAGACAAATATTTCAAAAAATACAACGCCTTGCTCTGATATCCAAACATATTGATCATCATTCTTCGTTGGAACTGCTGTCACTGTTCGAGCTACTTCCATGACTTGGGTTATTTGGAGGAATGTTTTATTCATTATGTTGATTGTTTTCTTCTTCTTCAAGTTTCATCTACAAACATAAAATTAAAGTGTAATGAGTGTATATACATTTGTGAGAATAATTAAAATTGAAATATTAAATAATATACATCAATGTAAATAGAAAAGAAATGTACCATAGCAAGAATTGACTCGTGAACTATACACATTCTTTCAAAACCAAATTTCATGCCATCTTTCAACAATTCATTTGTTGGCGCAGTTCCATACTTTGTTTCTTGTAAGTTTTATGCCCCATAATAGATCATAGATTTAATATAAAATATTTTTTTGTTCTATTAATTATAGACGAAGCTAAGTAAAACAAGATAGATACTTACAAATTCCACAATTAATTTTTGATATGCCAACATATACTAACAACCCATATTTAACCCAATGTCAATCAATTCTTCTGATGATTCTTCTTTGTATGTTAACACCTATTTGAAGACATTCAATGATGATTGTTGTAAAACAACTTAAAATATGCAAAAATCAAATCTAGTTAAGTTGTTATAAGGAAGTAACAATTACTCACAAACATAGATATCAACCCTTTTCTTCCTTGTCGTCCTGTTTCATGTGTTGAATGAGTTCCATTTTCTTTTATTTTCTGCAAGAAAATACTTGAAAATTAATATTTAATGCTAAATTATTTATTTATTGTACCTGTTGTACATATTTACCCCTGCCCATGAATTTTGGCCTATTGCCCCACTCGAATTTGATACGAAGCTCCACCGTGGCCTAAAGTCCCACGCTCCCGTTTTATATAAATTTCTCCGCCCGAAAATTCACTCCACAAAGGTTGAAGACCCGTCATTTAAATTATATCGGGCCGAAGCCCCAAGTCCTTAGCCCCTCTCCTTATTACTTTCATACGACCCGAGCCCAAGAACCACAGGATAAAGGGAAGAGGGCTTATTGTTTTATGTTATCGGGAGGGATAGCAGCCGTCCGATTGAATTAAATCAACGAAGCGGTGAGCGTTATAGTCGGAGGGCCCCACGCACGGCAGAAACCGGCGGTATTACCCCGCACCGCTTCCACCGGGCCGACGGTATTCGGCATAGACCAGCAATTCCATTAGAGAGGAGCCACACGTCTCTTGTACGGGCCCTAAAACCATTTTTCCCCGCGCGTTAAAGCCTGTACCCTCGCCGGGCAGCGGAATTAGTTTGAATCGTCTGATCTGCCGATCGCCATCCAACGGGAGATACGTACCAAAACTGCCCGCTTGTTAACGTGTGTCCACCGTGCTTTGTGGCCCACCATCGTGTCGCTCCCGTCCATTCCTAGCCGCTGATTTACGTTTATAATCCGATGATCCAGATCCCAGTCTCCCCATTCGTTGACTCCGCTGCCACGTCAGTCCCCACCCGTCCATCGTACATCCACGTGTCTCCGTCCTGTGCATCCATAATATCCCTCCGCGCGCGCTATATATATATATATATATATATATATATATATATATATATGTGAGTGTTTGTTCATATGTTTTTATTCATATTTGTCGTTATTTCTTCCTCACGACCCGACTGTGTCACAAATAAAACCCACATTTCGTCTATCTGTCGAACCTCTATCGATTTTCTTCCACCTCCATGCGTATTCCTGTTATTTGTCTGTTTTCACGACATCATTATCATCTCCCCCTCCATACTCCCTGTCTCCGAGGCTGTCTTCCCTAATGTTTTGCAGTTTTGCAGGTTTTAAAATGACAAAGAAGGCGTTTTAGTTTACCGCCTCCATTGCAGAGATCAAGAGCATACCAAAGGACATATTCTGCTGGCGAAATTTAAAGAGGAAGCTAAGGGTAGGTGGGAGAGATGACCACCATTAAAGAAGACAGAGATATGGATCAATAGAACCCTCCATAGAAATTCGCACCGCATTAAAGATCCAGGATTCGAATCCAAAATCAAGGGCCGAGAGTACAATACAAAATTGCAGAATATTACAGGTATCTTACGGCAGCAGATTTTCCCTCAGCAGAAGGCAACACGCTGTATATATTTTATTATTTGTGTCTTGTATATAAGGAGATTTTTATCTCCCGGCATTTATTTCTATAGACAGTTTGTAAAGTACATTTGTTTATAGTTAGTCATTTAGAGATGGGCGCGAATGTTTTCCGCCATCTGATTGAAAATAAGTCATTAAATGTGCTTCATCTACCTCCGCCTCCTCTAGAATTCTCTATCTTCCCTATAAAGGCTCAAAAATAAGACATTGTGAAGGTTCCAGATTTCTATCAGCAAACTGTGCAGCGACAAGGCTTTTGTATACATTTTGTAATATTTCTGTATGAAGGTTCAGAGCCCGTAGGGTCTCAGTGAGGAGGAGTTATAACGGTAGTGAGGATTCTGGTCTTTGGTATCTCACAGTATGTAATTTCTCTCATGTGTTAATACAATATCTCTTTCATGCTCATTATCTTCTTGTATCATGTTCTAGAATGCGAGTGGCTCACTAGTTTGCATTAAGGATTCATCCTCGTTGATGCCCTTTCTGGAATTAGTCAAGCGCTTTAAATAGGCCTAGTCATGATATACTGTTCCATGTTCACTCTTTCCATATTTTCTGCTATATTAGTTGCTTGAGAAGGGTGCTTTTAAAACGCCATTGTCATATAAGGATTCGTAAATTGGTGCGCCCTTATATGGTTCTGTTGTGTATCTGGGTATCAGTCTCATGCCAGCTAATATCTTCTTATGTTTCCTCACTGCACTCACTTCCTGATATCTGATTTCTGTGATATATTATTTGAATCGGCCCTCTTTACAGTAAGCCGTCTCTTAACTGTCTGATTCTTTCATGCTGAAGTTTTACATGATGTTCCTACATTATTCTTATCTTTGTGTCAGTTTTTGAGAGAGATTGGTCCCATTCAAATTTAATTTCCTTGTTTAAGCAAGAGATAGTAGGAAGGCATTTGGATTGACAACCCAAGCTATATTACGTGTCTCCCTGCTATATTAAGATGTCCTAGGCACTGGTCTATGGCAACTCTAGGCTGTCTCTAGGAGGGTGACAAAATCATCCACAACATCTTTCTGGTGCCGTTGCCGGGGATCGAATTCAAGAATATCAGTTTCCCTGGGTCTCGACAAATTGTTTTCACTCTCTAATCAGGTGAGCACAGAGAGTTGAAGAGTTGCGTATCTCTCACCTTGGCGACTCCACTGGTCTTTATTTGATAAATCTTATTGGTAGTCCTGGCTCCTCGTAGGCCACATTTAAGGTCAGATACAGCTCAACTGAAAACACCTTACGTGTCTGACCCAGAGAAAATCATTCATAAAAAGGTTTCGAAAGAGAGGAAGTCGGTTCGCGCTGAAAACCCTAAATATTCCGTTGAAGATTATCCGCCCTCTTCTTCTCAAGAAGTTAGAACAGAAAATCCCGAGTTTCACTCAGAAACTCCACGTAGAGGAAGTGCCTGGATTGAAGAAGACTCTCATCCTGCTTCCGAGGCTGAAGAAATTAAAGAGGTCACATAAGTAGCTGCTGTTAACCGTGAGTTATTCCCATCTACAACTCAGGCTTCTGTGCAATATATTCCCATTGTTATTCATACTCCACTTCCTCCTACTCCTCTCCCTTCATCTGTGTCTCAAATTGTTGTACAACCCCCTCCTCCTCCAATGGCTAATGTTCCTGCTTTTCTATTAAACAAATATGCTCCTTTGGCCTTGCCTCAAGTGCTAAATGATATGCCACAAGATTATTTGAAGATTCTGCCGAGATTTAATGGTGAGAATGAGGTCGATGCTCAGAAGCACCTCGAGACCTTCTGCTCTTTTGCAGAGAACTTAAATGTTGAACATTTAGATGTGGTATTGAGATTGTTTGTGCAATCTTTGGATGGTGAAGCCAGAAAATGGTTCAAGACATTGGGAAACCGTTCAGTAACCACCTGGGATGACATGGAGAATACTTTTCTCAGGAAATGGGGAGAAAATAAAGATTATGGTCAGTGTCTTATTGAATTCAATACTCTGAAGAAGAGACCAAATGAGGGGGTGAAAGAATTTATTAAAAGGTTTAATAAATTGTATTTGAGCCTTCCTGCTGATATGAAGACTCATCAAACTGCTGCTAAAGTTGTTTTTGTAGCAGCCTTTGACTCAGAATTTGGTTTCTGTCTGCGGGAAAGAATGCCTATCACTTTGGATGATGCTCAGACAGACGCTCTAGAATTAGAAGCAAATTTTGCAGCCACCGGAAAATCAAAAGGAAAAGTCGAGCAGGATGCCAGAAGAAGAGGTGAAGAGGAGGTATCTACTTCCAACTAGGATAAAGATTCGGACCGAATGGAAGAAATAAGTAAAATGATCGAAAAGATAGTTAAGCTTGAATGGGAAGCCCTGAATCCAGCCCCCAAAAATTTTCAGAATGTTCCGAACATAGGTTATAACCCTCAGTATAGAAGACCACCATTACAAATATTTCCAAGGGAAGCAGAGGAGCAGCATGATCAGGTACTACACTCATTGCACCTAGAAGGTCTAGTAGATGACTCCACCGAAGGCGCTGCCTATGGAATGGAAGATGCGAATCTTTCCTTTTCAAATAGTGACGGAGAAAAATCCTCTTTTGCTTTAAATTTACAAAAAGAACTTGAGAATATCAAAATCCCAGTCCCCTTGACTGAACTGTTGAAACAACCGGCATATCAATCTCAAGTTTCCTCTTTCATACTTCCTCCAGAAGCAGCACTCACCCCAGATAATATCAAGCACTGGCAGGTCTTTGATGACGAAGAACAGATGACGGGATTCCTAGCAATAGAAGGTGAATTCTCCAACATGGATATTGATGCTGATGAAATAAATTTGACACCACTTGATAGTCAAAGAAAGGAGGAAGGAAATTCGGTGAAGGACTTTAATCCATGGAATGAAGAAATCAGACTGCTGGAAAGTATGTTGAATAAATATGATTCGATACAGGAAGGAGAACCTCAATTTCCAAATTGGGAATTGCAGGATGTAAAGATACAAGGAAATGAACACAGTGAAGACTTCTTGGGTCCTGGGAGAGACTTAAGATCCCTGAGAAAAGAATTGGTGACTGAATCATCAAGTAAGATTTTTGGGTCTCATGATTTCGGAACTGACAATATGGCTGTGTTGACAGGTATTACAGAAGACAATCCACCCTCTAGAGTTGTCTTGGATATAGATGAACTATCGCAGAAGAAGGAAGGTGAGGCAAGCCTGTCTCATGTGAAGGAACTTGTTATTACTGACAATGACAGGAAGAAGCTGATGTATCTGATAGACAAAGAGAGAACTAGAGGAAAAAATTTTGGAGCTACTACAGTGATGGGAAATCAAAATTCCATTCTGATAGAAGATAGGAGTCCAAAATCTGAAAAACTTGATTTGATTTCCAGAAGCAATCAAGCGGGTAAAGAAAAATTACTGAATATTGTCAAGGAAGAAGAAGAAGAGTATGCTGAAACAAACATGCAACATATTGATGAAATGCTTGTAGACAAATGGTTGAATTGTTCGCTGAAAACATTTAGAGAAGAGAACGAAAGTGCAGGTGCTGAAGTGAAAATGCCTGAAGTTGTGAAAGGAGCAGGAGTAGATACTAGTTTGCAGAATTTAAATATGCTTACAAGTACACAAGGAAGAATGAACGATTATGCTACTGCAGTTAAAGAATTAAAAGGTAATTTACCTTTTGAAGGTAAATTTGCAGGTGATGAACAAAATAATGTTGCAGAAGGAGGTATCCTGAGATATATTGAGGAAGTTTGTGAAGCAGCCACATTTTTAGCAAAAAAGGCAACATCGATAGTAATGTTCGAGACAGTAGCAGCAACAAAAATCGAAGACAGCAGTGGGCAAAGTAACTTCCAGACAAAGGAAAGGTTGGACATAGAGATTGACAGCATCAAAAGACTGATGATGAAGGTGCCTCAGAAACAACAGATAACAACAAGAAAGCAAAGAAAGTTTGGCCATGGAAAAACCAGAACAGAATGTGAAAGCATAGCTGGAGCCAAATTACAGAACAAAATATGGAAACATAGAGGGGTACAGTTGAAGAATAATGTAACTAATGAATACCAGCAAAGCAAAGTATGGGACCCAGGAGGCGAAGACAGCCTGGTGTATTATATTGTACATTAGTTTTCTTTTGTTTTATCATTCTTTTAATAAGGAATGGGTGCTAATGAGTTTTGAAGAAAATGCAAGGGGATTGTAGAATAAAATTCACATACAGGAGGGTCTGAGGTCTGTGTGTTCTCGACATGTCCGAGGACGAACATGCCGTCCCCAGATGGAGCCGATGTTGTACATATTTACCCCTGCCCATGAATTTTGGCCTATTGCCCCACTCGAATCTGATACGAAGCTCCACCGTGGCCTAAAGTCCCACGCTCCCGTTTTATATAAATGTCTCCGCCCGAAAATTCACTCCACAAAGGTTGAAGACCCGTCATTTAAATTATATTGGGCCGAAGCCCCAAGTCCTTAGCCCCTCTCCTTATTGCTTTCATACGACCCGAGCCCAAGAACCACAGGATAAAGGGAAGAGGGCTTATTGTTTTATGTTATCGGGAGGGACAGCAGCCATCCGATTGAATTAAATCAACGAAGCGGTGAGCGTTACAGTCGGAGGGCCCCACGCACGCCAGAAACCGGCGGTATTACCCTGCACCGCTTCCACCGGGCCGGCGGTATTCGGCATAGACCAGCGATTCCATTAGAGAGGAGCCACGCGTCTCTTGTACGGGCCCTAAAACCATTTTTCCCCGCGTGTTAAAGCCTGTACGCTCGCCGGGCAGTGGAATTAGTTTGAATCGTTCGATCTGCCGATCGCCATCCAACGGCGGATACATACCAAAATTGCCCGCTTGTTAACGTGTGTCCGCCGTGCTTTGTGGCCCACCATTGTGTCGCTCCCGTCCATTCCTAGCCGCTGATTTACGTTTATAATCCGATGATCCAGATCCCAGTCTCCCCGTCCGTTGACTCCGCTGCCACGTCAGTCCCCACCCGTCCATCGTACATCCACGTGTCTCCGTCCCGTGCATCCATAATATCCCTCCGCGCGCTATATATATATATATATATATGAGTGTTTTTTTATATGTTTTTATTCATATTTGTCGTTATTTCATCCTCACGACCCGACTGTGTCACAAATAAAACCCACATTTCGTCTATCTGTCGAACCTCTATCGATTTTCTTCCACCTCCATGCGTATTCCTGTTATTTGTTTGTTTTCATGACGTCATTATCATCTCCCCCTCCATACTCCCTGTCTCCGAGGCTGTGTTCCCTAATGTTTTGCGGGTTTTGCAGGTTTTAAAATGACAAAGAAGGCGTTTTAGTTTACCGCCTCCATTGCAGAGATCAAGAGCATACCAAAGGACATATTCTGCTGGCGAAATTTAAAGAGGAAGCTGAGGGTAGGTGGGAGAGATGACCAACATTAAAGAAGACAGAGATATGGATCAATATAACCCTCCATAGAAATTCGCACCGCATTAAAGATCCAGGATTCGAATCCAAAATCAAGGGCCGAGAGTACAATACAAAATTGTAGAATATTACAGGTCTCTTACGGCAGCAGATTTTCCCTCAGCAGAAGGCAACACGTTGTATATATTTTATTATTTGTGTCTTGTATATAAGGAGATTTTTATCTCCCAGCATTTATTTCTATAGACAGTTTGTAAAGTACATTTGTTTATAGTTAGTCATTCAGAGATGGGTGCGAATTTTTTCCGCCATCTGATTGAAAATAAGTCATTAAATGTGCTTCATCTACCTCCTCCTCTAGAATCCTCTATGTTCCCTATAAAAGCTAAAAAAGAAGACATTGTAAAGGTTCCAGATTTCTATCAGCAAGTTGTGCAGCGAAAAGGCTTTTGCATACATTCTGTAATATTTCTGTATGAAGGTTTAGAGCCTGTAGGGTCTCAGTGAGGAGGAGTTATAACGGTAGTGAGGATTCTGGTCTTTGGTATCTCACAGTATGTAATTTCTCTCATGTGTTAATACAATATCTCTTTCATGCTCATTATCTTCTTGTATCATGTTCTAGAATGTGAGTGCCTCACTAGTTTGCAGTGAGGATTCATCCTCGTTGATGCCCGTTCTGGAATTAGTCAAGTGCTTTAAATAGGCCTAGTCATGGTATACTGTTCCATGTTCACTCTTTCCATATTTTCTGCTATATTAGTTGCTTGAGGAGGGTGCTTTTAAAATGCCATTGTCATATAAGGATTCGTAAATTGGTGTGCCCTTATATGGTTGTTGTGTATGCGGGTAATCAGTCTCATGCCGGCTAATATCTTCTTATGTTTCCTCACTGCACTCACTTCCTGATATTTGATTTCTGTGATATATTATTTGAACCGGCCCTCTTTACAGTAAGCTGTCTCTTAACTGTCTGATGCCTTTGTATTGGAGTTTTGCATAATGTCCCTACACTGTTCCTATCTTTGTATCAGCTTCTGAGAGAGTTTGGTTCCATTTGAATCTATTTCCTTGTTTCAACAAGAGATAGTAGGAAGGCATTTGGACTGACAACCCAAGCTATATTACGTGTCTCCCTGCTATATTAAGATGTCCTAGGCACTGGTCTATGGAAACTCTAGGCTGTCCCTAGGAGGGTGACAAAATCATCCACAACAGTACCTAATCAGAAAATTAAATGATTACATATTACATTTGAAGCACATTGTTGTTGATATGGCTCTTCGTGCAATGAAATTATGTCCATTTATTTGACCATCTCTTTGTACACCTTTTTGGACATTCCTACTGGCATATTTCTGATATCAACTTGTTCATCCTTTGATATTTCTATAATCTTCCTGAAAAAGTAACATGATAATAAACTATTTAGTTTTCTTAATTTTTATATTGATATATGAAAACTAAATATAACAAAGGTGGTATTTATAAATGATTGCTTTGTAGTAATATATACATAGAATTCTAGAAAAAAAATTAAAGGAATATTACTTTTTCAATCATTCCTTTTTGTTGTTGTACGTTTTTGCTATTGAAAGTCTGACATCTCTTATTGACCAATTCTCTAGAAACTCTTCCTGTAGTTTAAATAAAATTTGGTTCTTGGAATAATTGGATTGATTTTTGTATTGTAAGTGGAAATAACGTCTATACATTCATTCCCCTAGATCCCTCAAAGTTTTGTAAAAGTTTTTCCCCCTTTCGTTAACCTCCAACACCACTCTAGATGAGCTAAGGAGCAATTCATTTTCCTTTGCATGTTTTTTTTTTAGAACAACATTCATTTTCTTCGCTGTTGGTCCCTGTAGAACATTAAACATATCTGAATTGATAGATTGTTTGAAACATGTTATTTAATATTTTAAGTATATTATTAATGAAAATTAAAAAAGAAAACTCATATTGGATCGATAGTGTTTTTTCGTTCACCTAATTCATCATTCTGTAATTTTTCCATGAAGATTTTATGCTCTTTTGGTCTTAGATCAGAAAGAATCTTATCGAGTTTCATCATTTTGTGGCTCTGTGTGATACACACTAAACAATACATATTAGTTAAACTTACATATAGTTCAAAAATAAAAATTATTGTAAAGAATTTACAAAGAACTTGCATTTTTTGCTTTTCTGGATGTGCTATGAGTACTTTTGTTACTTGAACTCTTGTGAGCCATTTTTTATCAATATAAAACTTGTACCATTCATTAATATATTTTATAAATAAATCATATACTTTTTAGGTAAAAAAAAAATCAAGAAAACGGTGTGAATTTCGCAACTTACGCACAGAAAACGATGCAATGGGTTCTTATAAACACACTGCCAATATAGTAGAAACAATGTATGGTGCTCTTTGTCAATAGAAGACCTAGTGTGTTATATTATTACCAAAGCATCAATTAACATAAACATAAATTAATAAAAACAATTTTTATCAAACAATGTTTTTTCTCAATACACGCCCGGTGCACTATACTACAATTGCGCACCGGTGCGCTATTTTAAACAGTGCGCATCGATTAACAAAAGATGTTTTTAAAATAATCGTGCAAAGGCTGACAGGGATTGAGATCCGACTCTGCAAGTGGTTCATGAGTTAAAGATATATTTATATATATATATATATATATATATATATATATATATATAATATATATATATATATATATATATATATATATATATATATATATAATGTAATTTGGAAACCTATAAATCTAAAATGAAAAGCCCTAATTGTGAAGTCGCATATATAAGAAGAAGTAAGGGTTTAACGTAAGAATGGATTTTTTTGTTTTTTGTTTTTTTCTTCTGAATTTCATTAAATGTAAATAGGAATAGAGATTGTAAATGATTTTATTAGTAAAATTCACAATATAATTTAGAATTTTTACTATGCATGTATTAAATCTAATAGAAACTATAAAAAAATAATTATTACAGTAAAATTTAACAAATTTACTATACTACAAGGGTTTTTGTGTGAATCACTAGATGTTTCAAATTCAGATTATTTGAAAAGTGTTGTTGTTTGAAATATTTTGCTACTCCACAGTGTTTTCATGCTCTCTTGCTCTAGGTATGTCTCTCTTGCAAATCTCTCCCTGAAAATTTTTGCCAAAAATAATGAAATAATGAATAACTTTTACTATTTAAAGAACTTTTTTATGAAATTAGATTTCTGAAAATCATTTGCCGCTCATTTTTCAGTTTTCCGCATTTTTTTTTCACTTCAAAAAATAAAGTTGTTGTTGTTGTTTTTTTTTTTTAAATCCAGATATTCGGTGTGTTTGTTAACTAATATCACCAGTGTGTCTGGTAATAAAACCGCACCGGTGCGGTTAATAGTACATTAACACCAATAACAATAAGGCACCGAAATTACTTTTAGGTATGTTCACCAAAATTTACTGTTGATTTTTCTCAAATGCAGGGAGAAAATATCATAATTATATCAAATGGACAATTATTCAAAATCAAGTTCGTTCCATAACATTTCTCAAAGTCCATCGTGAAGTTCTCCCTATCCATCCCTAGACGTAATTACTTCATATTTTATTTATATTTTCATTATCTAATTGATTTTTTTTTATCCATGTCAATCAGCTGAATAAAATTAATGTATACAAATTTTCAAATTCATGCAGATTAATAATCAAGTTCATATGCACACAATATTCAAACAATTCCAAAACGTCGGAAGCTCTTATCAAGAGAAGCATACCGCAAGGAACGGTTGGTAGATGAAAATGGACAGCCGCTTCACCTTGCCAATTGTAACATGCCATCTTCTAGCCACAATCCTCGGACAATGATGGTAAAATTGTTTGGTATAATGTAATGATTTCAACGTCAAGCCAATTAATCATGCATTGACGTGCATACTAATTGGTATCATTGATTTTGTACTAATCATGTTCAAATATATATTTTGAAATTATTAGGATTCTAGTGATGATGAGCGACCTACCTACCATCTTCCGTTTCACCCCACGACAATGTCAAATCGAGAGAAAGATGAATTAAGAGAAAATTTCGGAGAGGAATGATACCAAGAATGATTGAATCAACCACCTATTCAATTCCCACTACGTCCAGATTCACCAATTAGGAATGACTACAACAATAGTAGTTCTTCACAAGCTGACAATGGAGGCAATCAAATAAAGGTTGTTATGGATGATTATTTAAGAGATATGATTGCCATGGAGACAATGTTGTTAGATGCATTCCAGAACAATGGTCAACTAGGGGATGATGCTCATATCGCTGATTCCCTTTTCAAAAGCCTTAAATTTGTTTCCACCATTCCTCTCTTTGGACCTCGCGGTCAGTCAAAGTCTACCCAGTTGGGGACAACGATGTTGTTGTACAAATTGAAAACAAATTTTGTCTTGTCAAATGCATGTTTCTCGAAAATTTTGAGGTAATTGACCATCAAGTCCCTTATATTTTGAGAAATCTTGTCACACAATCAACATTAAAAATGGTCAATTTTATGAACTTTATAATTATTGGCATTGTACGTTTAATATTTTCCATGAACAACCATAGGTTATTCAAAGATAAGGTTCTTCCGAGTGATAATATCTTGCCCAATAGCTACGAAGAGGCCAAGAAATTGTTGAAAATGTTGGGTGTTGAGTACATATCATATCATGCATATCCAAATGATTATATTCTATATAGAGGAGAAAATACAGACAAAGAGATATGTCCGAAATGTGAGCATGACATGTATGATAAATAAAAAAAGAAAGGTAAATCACGTGGTCCTCCTTTTAAGATATTGAGGCACATGCCTATAATCCCAAGGATTCAAAGGCTCTTTTGTTACATAGAATTAGCTATGTTGTAGGGATGGTATGCCTCACATAGAAGTGAGTTGGAGTTATGCGAATCCCAACATATTCAATAACCATAAAGAATATAGAGGATACATGGACCAAAAAATTCAAGGATGAAGTACAAAGTCTACGACTCAACATAACCATGGATGGTGTCAACCCATATTCCCTCCAGAACACCAAATATTTTGTTTGGCCCGTAGTAGTGATCATAACAATACCCCCGTATGGTTGTCTATGAAGAATGAACATATTATGTTGGCTCTCATAGTTCTTGGTAGAAGACAAGTGAAGAATACAGATCTCTACTTACAACCATTGGTAGATGAATTGAAGGAATTACGGGATGGGATAAATGTATATGATGTATCAAGACCATCGCAGCAGAGAGGAATTTTACGTTGTATGGCATATGTGCTTACATGACACATGATTATCTAGGCTTAGTAGTTTTCTATGGTAAATTACATGTTTATTGATTTGTTTATATACGTAACAATATTCTTTCACATATTAATTATTTAATTCATTGTAATTGTTCTGATCTTCTTGATATTATTTAACGTGCCATGCATATTGTATACAATAATTTCGCAGGTCTTGTAACAAAAGAGTATTATCGATGTAAATATTGTGGACCTCCTCTGAAAGCTAGATGGTCCAATGACCTACGAAAGCCAGTGTATGACTACTCTAGGGTATTCCTCCCAGAAGAACATCGTTACAGAAGGGAAACATCCGCTTTCAATGGTAAACGAGAAAGAACCCAAAGGCATGCAATAAAGACACTCGTTGAATGGCTTAAAGAATATGAGAGAGAGAGGGAGAAGGAGTTCATAGAAATTTTCGATTCAAATGGGAAGCCTATGTTTGATGATACATAATTATATGACACTTATGTTGAGAAATTGCCCATTGGGATGAAAATGAAATCTATCTTTTATAACCTCCCATATTGGGAGCATATTAAGATTACCCACTTATTAGATCCCATGCATACATTTAAAAGTGTTTCATATTCTTTATGGAGCCACATATCATCGAAACAAAGTGACACATTGGCTATTAGGAAAGATTTTATTACTTCAAAAACTAAAAATAAACATTGGCCAAGGCAATTAGAAAGTACAGGATCAGAGGCTGGTCCCTCTTATTGGTATTTCAAAGAAGGTGATGTCCCATCGATTTCAAAAAAAGATGATCTTTCCTTGTCAAAGGAAGTTATAATGGGTCTGAGGGTGCCATCTTCATATGGGTCTTCATTATGGCGTTGCTTCACCGTGGAATACCATTTGTCGGGGTTGAAATCACATGACCATTTGAATCTTTTAAGAGTACGTATAATGTCAAAAGCATGATTTTTATTTTTTTTATTATTATATTAATAAATTTATCCCATGGGATCATAAAACATAACTAATTTTGTATATTATTGCATGTGTTTATAACTTTGCAGTGTTATTATCCATTGTTCGTGCGTGGGTGTGTGAAACATGACTTCCCCGAAGACCTAGGACGTGCCATATATAAATTATCTGCATTTGTACGTTGGACCATATCAAAGGTTATTCATGTAGCTAGCATTCTACAGTGGCGTCAAGAGATAATTGATATTATTTGTATGTTTGAGAAGGAACTGCAGATGAGTTTCATGGACTTGCAGGTTCATCTTCTAATCCACCAAGTAGATGAGGTTGAATTAGTTGGGGTGGTTTCTTGTCATTGGATGTTCTTCTTAAAGAGGTACACGAAGAAATTGAAAGGTTTTGTTTGACAAAGGGAAAAACTTGAGGGGTCTATGGTAGAGGGGTACATATTGTATGAGTCTTTCTATTATTATAGTGAGTACATCAAGCAGATTGAAAACACACTAGGTGCGGTGATTTGGGATGATGAAAGAGATGAAGACAAAAGAGAAGGGGAGCTTCTCCAATCAAATGGAAAATTGTGCTTAATAAAAAGTAAGTGACTTATAATATTTCAAATTTACACAAAGTAAATATTCACGTTGGACTTCGATACAATGTATATTTTGATCTCATATGTACTATATGTCGGTTTGATTTCATCAACGAATGCAAAAATTGAAGAAATCAATAAATCTATTCTTTACAATTTCGAAGTGACACAACCTTGGGTCGCATTGCACGAACAAAAGAGGATGAAATGAGATAGTGACAAAAAAGAATTTAGAGGGTTGAATGGTAGAAGCGTGCCTTATTCTGATCATTTAAAAGAAAATATGTCAATTATATGCCCCAACAATTGGGTTGCTGACAAAGTCAGAGAGAAATATGGTGCAACTGGTCGTTACCCGCATGATGAAGAAGATGCGCTAAATGTAGGGATTGGGTGCAACAATTTGGTAATAATATATTTATGTACATTTTAAACTTAATAATGCACCATTGAAATGTAACATCTATATTTTATAATTTAACAGTTGGGTTATTAGACACATGGCACTATGATTTTTTAAATTTTTTATAGGTGCATTTGTTCCCATCTATGTGGGCATATGTACACCATTTTTGCACATAAAATGTCGATGATGGACACATGACACAAGAATGTGGAGTGAAAGTCGAGTTCGATCAATCTAGTCGAGCTAGCCACTGTGATCAAAACCTAGTACGAGGGACGTTAGGTTACGTCAGAAGATACAAGAGATCTTTGAAGTGGACTTCTCTTCTTCCCAATGTGTTATTTTAAGGTGCAAGTGGTGGGACACCTTTGATCAGAATACTGTAAATGAAGATCGTGATAGTAGGCTGATATGTATCAAATCTAGAAAGATGTGGGATGAAGCTAAGGAGCCTTATGTTTTCCCCAAACATTGCAACCAAGTGTTTTTTACCCAGATGTGTTGGATAGGGATTGGTGGTTTGTATTGAGACATGACTCTAGATCAAAACATATTTTTTAGAACAATAGTGTTATCATGCCAAGTGAGTTGGGAGATAATGAGGGTGATCATGAGAATAGAGAGTGATATGATACATGTGTTATTTCATCATTTATACTATTTAAGATGAGTTTTTATAAAGAAGAGGACTTAACCTTATAACTAAGACATTTTTTTTCCAAACATTATAATATTCATTTTGAATTAATTGTTTTGCATTGTGTTAATGTTAAAATCATTTCACTTGATAATTTGCAATTATGTTGATTTCGAAAGCAATGCACTGTATCAAGTTCTTTATTTTTTAATGTCAATTCCTAAAATTATACAACTACCTGATTGCTTTAAAGAGGTTTTGACTATATCATTACTTAAATAAATGCACCCTATTATATGTGTGTGTGTGTGCGCGTGTGATATCTTCAAAATTTAAAAAGATGTATTAATGTATACTGCTACTTTTGGTATGTAAAATCATAATAAAATAATGATAATTCTAAACATGAATTTATTTGCATTGTTTTCTAAACTTTATTATGTTACAAAAATTCATATTATTTTAAATTTATTATTTTACAGTTATTTATATTCATATAAATTTACAAATTTACAATTATTGTAATTTAACAATATGTACGGTATGCATTTTACTTACAGTAGTTATGGTTAAAAATTGACAATTAATTTACAAATTTACAAATTTTACAATTTTAATAAAATTGAATCATGACAATACATACAATTACAAATAAAATTATAATTACAATTTAGATACAACTACAATTTTACAATTTTACATACAATTACAATTAAAATTAAAATTACAATATAGTTGAATCTAATTTTAGAAAGCAAAATTTTTATAAGGTTTCGCAGAGCTCTGAGCTAGGGTTTCAAGCTTTCTAGCTACGACGCCGCTCTGGTTCGAAGGCCCCTACCAGCGCTCTCTGCCCCTGCAGGGCTGCCTCCCCCTGCAATCGCTGACTCTCCTTTAATGGATCTACCTCAGGGGGGGGGCTAACAAGGCCTCCCCCACTGTCAACTCTACCGTGACCCAAATCCGTTTAGCTGACACAGTGCAGAAGGCCGCTGTCAACATGCAGAAACCACCCACTGTCAACGAGACAACGACATCTGGCTCCGGTCACCTCTTTTCGGCGGCATACCGGAGGCACAAACAGAAAAAAACCCAGATCCTCTGGACAGAACGACCCAGCCCAAAGCGACTTCGGCCACATGCAGACCGATAGTTGCTGAACGCCCCAAGATCGAGCTTCCAAGCCACCGCATCAATGCTCAGATCTAGTACATGAAGGATCATGCACTCATTGGTAAATTTGTGGGCTTTTGGCCAACTGAAAAATCCCTGCACGGTTGGATCAACTTAAAATGGAAGCCAAAAGGCCATGTCACGCTTCAGCTAGGGCCTAAAGGCTTCTTTAATGCCATATTCAACTGCATAGAAGACAGGAACCGCGTCCTAGACAGAGGCCCATACTTTTTCAACTCGTCCGAGCTCTACCTGCGAGACTGGGTCGAACGATTCAACCCTGACAAAGAGGACTTCAGCTGGGCACCGGTTTGGATTAGGCTGTATTCCTTACCCCTGGAATACTGGGACGAAGAATCCTTAATGGATATTGGTAATGGACTAGGATAATTCATAAAGATCGCAGAGGAGACCAAGTTAAGACGCTACACCTCATATGCCCGAATATGCGTCCACATGCACTTAGCCAGAGCACTTCCAGATTCGGTAAGTCTTTTCCATGACGATTTTGAATGGTTGCAACCTATTGACTATGAACATGTTCCCTTCCGTTGCCAAAAATTCCATGCTCATGGCCATCTATTCCGCGACTGTCCTCTCAACCCACCTCCTAGAAAACCCAATGTTACAACTCCCAGCTCTGATGCGGAGGGCTTCACCAAAGTCCAAAACCGCAAGAGACATGACAAGAAGGCCCCTGCCTCCACTGCTAAACCCTACGTTCAAGCTACTGATATTCCCTCCACTAGCAACAGTTTTGAAGTCCTTGCAAATCACCCTCAGCAAGACCCTGTGCTTCCTAGGGAAACGACCATTCCCTCAACCCCTTTAGGCCCGCCCCCCTCCTCTGGCCCCCCCAATCTTCCTGTTTCCTCGAAAACCCCTCCTAAAGCCTTCCTTCTGCCTCCCAAACCTAACCCAGTTTCAGATCTCGTTATTTGGGAACCCAACAACATGGATGTCGATGGCACTGGAGCTGAAAACATCCAGGTGAGTCACATGGAAGAGGAAGCTGAGGGAGTTGATATTGAAGAGCTAGACATCTTCACACTGGAATAGGCTTGTAGGAAAAAGGACTATGATAAAATTTCAGAGAGACAGATCGAAAGTCTAGCAATAGTTCTCTCACGCGCTCAACAACACCAAAAATCCTTGGGTATACAACTGGGGATTCAATGGGATGGGAAGAAACTTTTCAAGGACTCCAAAAAAAGGGGCAGGAAAACATATCTGCAACAAACAATCCTCATTGGGGAGATGTTCATGGAGTCTGGTAGGTATCCCAAACTTACCAAGTTTTACCAACCACTTGAAAATAGTTCTCAATGAAGCTCACTTCATGGAATGTAAGAGGCTTAAACAACCCCTCCAAGTACAGAATGATCAAGAACATGATTCATATGGAAAGGTCGCAAGTCTTCTTCATATAGGAAACTAAATGCACTAGTAACACCCTCGGCCCCATCCTCTCCAAAGCCTAGCCAGGATGCCATTCTATCGCTGTAGATGCTTCTGGCGCCTCGGGAGGATTACCCATCACCTGGGATCCGAAAACAGTCTCAATCACTGATGCACATGTGGCACACAACCTCATTCAAGCCACCTTCCATATACTTGGCACCAACATACATGGGCATCTCACCAACATCTACTTTCCTTAAGACCCCATGCGGAAGATCGCTTTGCTCAACATGATAGAAGTGCTCAACTCCTATAGGAATCATCCCCTTTGGATCACGGGCGGGGAATTTAATATGATCACTCACTCTACAGAGAAGAGGGGTGGACGCACCAATCTAGACTCGGACAGCATCCACTTCAAAAGCTTTATCCAGAAAAACTGGCTGATAGATCTTCCTTTCTACAATGGAACTCACACCTAGAACAATAAACGCTCCGGCTCGCAGCAGATCGCTTCCTTCTGTCAGATAATGTCATCCACGTGGGTGGAGACTTTCAAGCTTCTATTCTTCCAATTTCTGGCTCAGATCACTGGCCTATATCTCTTCAATGGACTAGGCCAGGCGATGCTACGAAAAAACCCTTCCGCTTTGAAGCATTTTGGCTCACCCACCCGGGATTCAAGGAGATGATCATCTCGGCCTGGCAAGCTTTCACACCACCAATAGGCTCCAAGATGTTCCAATTTCAGCAGCACCTTAAGGACCTCAAATCTCGCATCAAAAGCTGGAACCATTCCACTTTTGGAAACATCTTTCAACAACAATATATCCTTGAAGGCAAGATGGTGGAACTCTAGCAACGTATTGTCCAAGAGGGTTGTTCTGAGATGCTGGCCAACCAGGAACAGGCACTCCTCAAATAGCTGGATGAACGGTGGCAGCAAGAAGAGATCCTCTGAAAACAAAAATCTAGAATCAGATGGCTAAAAGAAGGAGAGAGGAACACCAAGTTCTTCCATCACTCCACCATCCAGCGCAGAATGCACAACAAAATAGGCTTTCTCCAAGGGCCCAATGGGGAGAGATTGGAAGCGCATCAGGACATAGAAAACGAACTCTCCACCCACTTCAAATCATTGCTACAAGAGGGTCAAGAAAATACACAGCCAGCAATCTCCAAAATTCTGCAGCACATTCCTAAGCTCATCAAAGAGAAACATAATCAAATGCTTCTCCACCCCGTTTCTCTTCAGGAAGTAGAGCAAGCTGTAGCTCAATGCACAGATGGAAAAGCGCCGGGTCCAGATGGCTTTACTGGGACCTTGTAAAGAATGATATTTGGCAGCTGGTAGAGGAATCTCGCACAATGCATTGGGTTCTTCCCTCTCTCAATGCAACCTTCATCGTTCTTGTCCCCAAGGAAGATCATGCAGTCACCCCTGAAAAATTCAGGCCAATCGCCCTTTGCAATGTCATTTACAAAATCATTTCCAAAGTGATTTCCAACCGCCTCAAGCCGTTGCTCCCTCTGCTCATCTCTCCGGAACAAACAGGATACGTGGAAGGGCGCCAAATCCTTGATGGAATCATCCTTACCCATGAAATCATCCACTCCCTGAAGCAATCAAAAAAGGCGGGGATGCTTCTGAAAATTGACCTATCTAAAGCTTTTCATAAACTAAGCTAGCATTACATTCAGCAGATGCTTGCTGCCTATGGCTTTAGTCCAACTTGGATCAGGTGGGTCATAAGCCTAATCTCCTCCTCTTTCTTCTCTATCCTGGTCAATGGCATCCCTTCTCGCCCTTTCTCCCCTTCTCGTGGTATTCGACAAGGTGACCCTCTTTCCCCTTTTCTCTTCGTCCTAATGGCTGAAGCACTGAGTCACCTGATCAAGAATGCCCTCCATTCCCAGAGCCTCTGAGGCATCACAGTGCATGGCACACCAGCCACCACCCACCAGCAATTTGTTGATGACAACATGCTTTTCGGGCACCCTTCAATCCAAGAAGCCCTAGCCTTCAAATCCATCTTAGACACTTTCGCAGAAGCCTCTGGCACCTCTATCAATGCCTCCAAATCCCAAATCTTTTTCTTCAACATTTCCATAGCCACCCAAAACAACATCGCCATAATTCTTGGATTCACCATTGCCAAGCTTCCTGCTAAATACCTGGGTGCCCCCTTGATAGATTCTGCCATAAAGCATTCCTCCTGGAAATCTCTCCTTGAAAAACTTGAAGCTAGGCTATCCTCTTGGACTTTTCGCTCCCTCAATCTAGCCAGCCATCTCATCCTAATTAAATCGGTCCTGCAATCCATGCCTCTCTACTTATTCTCCATTCTTGCTGCTTCCAAGGGAGTCCTCAAGCAAATCAAGGCTCTTCAACATAACTTTCTATGGGATTATTTTGAGTAGAACAGGAAATGGGCACTGGTAAAATGGGCTACAGTCTGCAGACCCAAAAAATTTGGAGGTCTTGGACTCCGTGATCCATATCACAGCAACACGGTCATGGGGGCAAAAATCTGGTGGCAGTGGGTTTCAACTCCACATGCTCCCTGGGCGCGTCTCTGGATAGCTAAATACGCTAACAACCACCTAGCAGGGGATCTCATCCGCCTGACTACTGTAGAAGCAGGCTCTCAGATCTAGAACGCAGCCAAGTAGCACCGCCTTCTAGTTCAAGAACACAACGTCTGGGAAATTTGAAATGGTCGCGCAACCCGCTTTTGGATAGATTCATGGCAACAACGTCCTCGATTGATCAGCACCATTACTCCACAGCTCTAGTCGGAAGTAATCAACAGACTGGCCACCAATGTTTACCACTACTGGGAGGCTGCCCATACTCAGGAGTTCAGGCAATGGAAATCCATTGCCATCTGCCTAAATCAACACCAGGAGAACGCACATATTGCCCTTGATACGGAGCTCAACTGCAGAAGAATCCAGTACTCAGAGGAAAAGGATGTCCTAAGATGGGGCTACACATCGCAGGGCAAATTCAGCACCAAGGAGGCGTATTTACTCCTTACCCAAAATCCTGCGCCCATCGATTCCCTCTGGGATGGCCTCTGGTCGTCTAACCTCTGGCCCAAAGTCTCAACTTTCTTATGACTTCTTTGCCACAGGCGGATACTCACCTGGGACAATCTCACTAAAAGAGGCTTTATAGGTCCCTCAAGATGCCCAAATTGTAATAACCATGAGGAAACTATTCAACACCTTATGATCACCTGCCCAATGGCAACTTTCCTATTGGAGAAAATCAGCTTCAGATGCCAAAGAGAAGGTAGAGGACCAGGAGATTTTAACTCAACCATCTGCAATTGGCCTCCCACCCCCTACAATAGTAACCTCCTCAATGCCTTATGGAAGCTCATTCCAAGACTCACTCTTTAGACCCTCTGGAAGGAAAGGAATAGGTGAATCTTAAAAAATCAGAGTGCCCCCCAAGAAACTCTCTGGCACAAACTTCGTTACAAAATTCAGGAAACTCTGGCTCTCCAGCACTGGCAGCAAGAAGATATACCCATGCAAGCCATGGAAAAATCTATTTGGGATAATTGGCAGCTCGTCCTCCAGCCCTGCCCTCTACCAGCTCGAGCTCGCAAACCTCAGGTTGAGGCTCCAAGTAACTGGGCTCCCCCACCCGCCGGTCTATTCAAACTGAATTTTGACAGAGCCTCAAAGGGAAACCCAGGTGATACAGGCTACGGGGGCATCTTTAGAGATCATCACGACAATCCCTTATTGATCTTTTTTGGATCCATAGGGTGGATACCAAAAATTCTGTGGAACTTGAAGGCCTGTGGCAAGGGATGCACCTAGCTCTGCTTCACAACTTCTTCCCCATTGAAATGGAGGGGGACTCCCAAATCCTCATCCATATGGTTCACCAACTTCTCATGGGTGCCTCTCCTTTTAAAGTTGCAGACAGCTGGAGACTCATGGCAAGAATGGAATTCATTGCAAATTGGTTGCAGCATAATCGAGCCATTGCCTTCAAAAATGTAAAGAGATTAGGAAAAAAAGTAGCAGATCTCTTGGCAAACAAAGGGGTGGTCAGCTCTTAGGTCCTAACAACAGGTCCCCTCTCCATTCTCAAGGACAGTAATCTCATACAGGAATGCACCAATATGGTCCTCAAGGACAATGAACTCTTGGATGCAGGTGTTAATGGCGTTTGATTCTGCTGGTACGTTGCCGGTTGGCACGTGGCCTAGCCACATGGCCACCCGCACGCCAACTCGCTGGCCTCCTCCTGCATTTAACGCTCCTCGCCGTCACCCTGCGGAGCAATTAATCCATCGCTACGGTCGAGGCATGTACCTTGGCTTCAAAATGTCGTCTGCTTGCTGCTCCCATCGGCTCTCTGGTTTTGCTTCCGGTCTCTCTGTGACGATCCAGCCCCCCTCTGTAGGTTCTATGCCGATTCACATTCCTCCTCTGCGTGGTGCTTGCTCCCCCGCAGCCGCGGAGCGAAGCTCCCGCACGTCATTTGGGAGGCGTTGCAGTATTAGCAGCTGCATTGAATTTCTTCCTGGTATCCATCACTCACAGAGCCCCCATTGTTATCTGCATCTCTCAGACTCTTTTGGCCATATCTCGCCCTCCACCTCTCGGCCTCTCCACGCCCACCCTGCCTCCTCTGTTGTTCGAAGTTGTGCACATCCCAATTGTGAAAACATGCCTCGCTTGCGACATCAAATGCGATGCCGGCGGGGCAGCAACAGAGGCTGAGCTTCGCGAATTGTTTCTTCTTCCTCTCCCTGTACCTCGTCCTCCTCCCTCGCACACTCAGGGGGCAGATATCCTGATACCCGCAGTGGTTGGGGTCGTCTCTTTGGCTCCTCGGCTCGCCACCCTACCTCTGAGCCTCCTTCGATCCCTCAGCCCCAACCCTTCCCGACCTCCGCCCACTTTCAATTCCAGTGTTCCTCCTTCAGCCCTCTTGTCGTGGCCACCGTTTCCATCTCATTCCGCGAACTCCTCGGTGCTAGCCCTGGCCCCAGCCATCCCCCTCCATCATCTAGCCAGCATGATCACCCTGGGCTCTCGGAGGCTGCAAAAAATCCGCAGACCTCGCCTATGCATACCTCTAGCTCGCACAACGGTGGTAGCTCGGGCTACTACAAAGAGAAGCGGATGCAGGATGAAGGAAAGGGTGTTGAAGCTGCGGCTCCTCGCCAAGATGCAATTGGACTCCAGTTTGCTGAAGATGACGAGTACAGGTGCTTGATCATTGAAGAACCTCCTCTAGTTTCTCCAGATGCTCAGATTACCAGGTCTCCTTAGGTCTCGGACCTACATCTCTTTAGTTTTGTTTTCCATTCAGGCATATACTGAATACATCAACTTATGTTTTCTATTGCTGGTTTCCTCTTCTGAGGCGGCATTATATACTCTATTTGGGTTGGTTTCCCCTTGTGGGAAGCTCTATTTTTGGTATTTTTTTGCTATTTTTGCTGACATCATGGCGATAACTCACACCAACTCTGCTGAGGCCCTAGCCTCTCTGTAAATCATGTTCCATTATCAATAGAATCTTAATCTTACTTACAAAAAAAAAAAATATTAAAATTACAATCACTATACATACAATTACAATTACAATTTTACAAATTTACAAATTTTATAATTTTAATAAAATTGAATCATGACAATACATACAATTACAATTAAAATTACAATCACAATTTTACAATTTTACATAAAATTACAATTAAAATTTCAATTACAATTACAATTATAATTTTACAATTTTACATACAATTACAATTAAAATTAAAATTACAATCATGATACAGACAATTACAATTACAATTACACAATTTTACAATTACCAATACATAATATTTAGTAAATATCAAGATTTAATATTAAAAATAAACATCACGATCATGATAACCATCGTACAAATATCATATTCTACAATAGACATTCAAATTCGCTAACATCATCTAATCATCGTGATCATGATCATCTAACAAAACACAATCATTGTATAATATCATCACAACACAAATATTAAATATACATCTCATGTCAAATAACTAATATCACATACACATCTATCTGCAAGCACATTAAATGAACATACCTAACATGAACTAACAATATACACACCATGATAAACACCAACATGTAAATTAAGTACATCAACATGAACATAAAATACATGCACCATAATATATATATATATATATATATATATATATATATAGTAAAAAATATACAACTGTAATAGAACTGCATATAAATGTCAAATATCTGGTGGTACTCCATCAATACTATAACTAGTACTCGAGGCCTGCTCAATCGATGGTGCCTCCTGCTCAGATGGAGGTGCCTGCTCAACCAGAGGTGCCTCCTCAGTCGATGGTGCATGTTGATCAGATGGACGTTCCTGTTGATCAGATGGTGTCTGCTCAAGAGGTGCCTGCTGATGAGATGTTGCAGCTTTCTCAGTAGATGATGCCTACTAAGATGGACCTGCCTACTTAGGATCAAGTGCCTACTCAGTCGATGGTGTCTTCTCAGGACTAGGTGTTTGTTGAGATGGTGCCTACTTAGAAGATGCCTTCTCAGGACTAGATGCTAGTTGTTATCTCTTACACAAGTTGAAGGAGGAGGATGTGGAGTAATAGAATGATGATCACTCCCCTCATGATCATGATCATCCGATGAGATGCTCTATCGTGCATCTCCAGGTCGCCTATCCCTCCTAGCCACTAGTAGCCTGGAAGCTCCCACGATATGACGCATAAGGCTCATCATATCGCGGGGCATTTCCCTCCAGAGCTCTATGAGAATAGGATTAGCCTAGATCTCTCTAATCGTAGCAGGGAAAACTCCCTCATCAACCAGGAGTTGACACAGTCGGTCGCCCAACTCCATCCTGAATCGGATGTCCGCCCTACGCTGCATGCCCACAGGTATCTTCACCCGAGGATCGAGTCTATCACCCTATTCTGTGGCCTCTGCCATGTCCTTGTCATGATCTACAGGATCATCTGGTGGCGGTGGAATCATGTCCCCAAAAAATGTGCCAATATATAAAAAATATATAGTACACAACAATAATTAGAAAATTTCATTAAACAATTTAATAAAACAAGTTAAATAACGTGTTAGAATAAATTTATTCTAATTAATTAGGATAATAAAATTAAACTATATTAATGTAAACAAAACACTAATATTACCTCTAGCATCCGGTGTCTCATCCTGTGTGAAGAGGATGTTGGTACATCCTTGCTAATCGAAACCTGCGTACGAAAATGAAACCATCACGAACATATGATCATCAAAACTGGCTAGCAGCTCCAGTGCATCACCAGATATCATGGCCGGATAGTCGAATAGGCCCCTCTTTGTCATCATTTGGCCCCACATTTTCATCCGTACATGTAACATCAACCTACAAGGCTGGCAGAAAAAAGTATGCCTCATCTCCAGAAACCTCAAAAAAAAAAAAACAAAATAACTCTAAAGAAAAAGGGAAGGTCAACCTCCCACGTGCCTGAGAACAACATCTATCTAATGCTATACAAATCAACCACAAAAAAATGACAGACCATCTCACAAGTCGTGACGTCTGGAATAAAGAATCAACATAAAATACAAGAGGGCAACTAATGCGCTGCCCATCACTAGTATAGTGTGCATTGATCATCACTAGTAGTGAAAGGCACCTCAACTCCTCTGGACCAAACAAATCAATGCGTAACTGATCACCAAACACCTGAAAATCTGTGGGAGAAAGTATATCGTCCCTATTGTATCTCTGGGAGTACTCCAACTGGCTCTCTGTTGCATAACCGACGGGGGCATCTGGGAACTGAGGAAAATCTTGCCCTCTCCTAGATAGACCAGTAATAAAATAAATTTCCTCCTTAGTGGGCTCGTACCACTGGCCAGGATTGACCCGAAAATCCTATCGGTGGGCATCCCACATGTAGATCAATTGTCCTAATAACCCACTGTACCCCTTCAAGGATATAACCTCCTCATAGAACTTAAGGAGGCCTACCTCCCTTAAGAGAAACTAGGTGGGTGTCATAATAGGGCGAGGGTACAAAAGTCTCTCCCTCTCCCGTGCCTCCCACTGATGTATCATGTTATAATGATCCTCCATATGCTCTTGTTGTTGCCTTTCCTCTCTCCATTAAAATTGCTGAATGATTCACATATTAAATACATCAACCTCCATCATACATAAAACCTATTTTTTTATTAAATGAAAAATGTGTATATATATATATATATATATATATATATATATATATATATATATATATATATATATATATATATATATATATATATATATATATATATATACACAAAAAACATTTCGGTAGTTCTAAAAGATAGTCACGCACTCACTACCCACCAGTGAATACGTACCGCCCACTTGCGCATGAACTTCTATGACCGTGCAAACAAAAAATATGGAAGCTAGCAATCAATTGGACTAAAGTATCTGCCCCGGGTCGGTTGTTATAGCGCAACGCACCACCCGACAATCGTACATAATTCCCAGCGTGTTTTGGTAAATGACTGCACCGTCGTACATAGAGTGTTATTTAAAAAAAATGTCAATGGTCGATGCGGCCGGCAACCAACACACACTGCACTATTTTAGTGTTAAAGGGGTGCGCTTTTCTCGGTACTGCACTAGAAATCAATGAGGTTTCTGTTAACACCGTTTGCAGTGCGGCCTATAAATTTACAGGCAGCACCGCGAACGATGCGAGCCAAACGACTCGAACACAGCACGCATTTTTTTTTTAACGGTAAATTTTAACTCAATTAGAGAAATTAATCCGCTAAAATATTAAGTTGTTGAGAAATAAGTAGATTATCTACACATTTGCGCATCAAGGAGGTCTCTTTGCTGAGGAATACTAAAAATCAAATTTGCTCGCCGTTTTGGAAAATTCAGACTCCACACAGTGAGCAATGGATGGAATAAATGCGGGTAATGGGGGCACCAATGGCAGGGCACCTCAGAGAAGAAAAAATCACACCAGTGCTTGAGAGCTATAGAGCATTATAACAAGTAAAAATGAAATTTTTTACGAGTGATAATTTGTTTTAAATTAACCCTTTTTCGATGTGCTCAATTATGAGATGCACCAGGTAGTTGTATCAATGACGCACCACACGTTTTTACAGTGAGCTGGATTACTGAGATGCACCGGCCAGTTTGTATGGAGAGCACAGTGTCTTGGTGTGCCATTTGATAGTACGCACCAGTGCGCTGGATTACTGAGATGCACCGGGCTTGTTTGTACGGAGAGAATAGTGTCTCGGTGTGCCATTTGATAGTACGCACATGTGCGATTTATATAAAACGCATCGGTGCATGTTATGATTAGAAACACATCACAAAAGAAACATCGGCAAAAACCTCCACCCGCCAATCTCCTCTAGTGACCTCCGCTACAAACAGATATCTGGGATATTTTTATAAGGCCTTCCTAAAAAACATCTCCAGAGGGTATTTTCCTTGTAGTGTGTTAAGACACTTCATGGTGAAAATGTCCCTAGTTCAAAACTCCATTAGGAAAAATCCAACCCTGCCAAGGGTTGATATGGCCTAGGTCAGATGCAATCCCCGAGAGATTTTGATGACTTAGATTTCCTTGAGTCGCGGTTACTCAAGCCACATGTTAGACATACTAGTCATTTCAAGACTCTCATTTTTTTTTTCTAAATAAGACTGATTCTATTAAGCAGGAATATAGTACAAGATAGTAATACAATCATGAGAGGCAGAAAACCAGCAACCGGAAATGATAAAACCATCAACCTCGGCTCTGGAGAAGGAGAGAAACAAGCAGGAATCACAAGATAACACTAGATGTCAAAAAAGCTGAAAACTACCCAGAGAGGGCAGAGGCCTCTATACGTAGCTTTTTCCCTTTCTTTTTACCGACTTTAACCCATCCATCCTAGGGTGAATGAGCTAAAAAAACCTGAAGATCGGAATTCTCAATAGGGGGGATCTCCTTATCTGAGTCGGAAGAGGAGGTCCCATGGGAGCGCTTCTAAGCAACGGCAACATCAGGAGGGTGCGCCTGAGCATCGGTGGGGATGTCCATTGACTGAATCTGAACCGAATCTGCATCACTTTCATCATCTTCTGAGCAAGAGGAATCAGAGTCCACTACAGGAGGCGGAGAGTACGGAGCCCATTGTTTAGAATTGGCCTTGGAATTCACCTTTTTCTGTTTTGCCGGGAGAGCTGGGCATGAGTTCTGTAGATGCCCTGTTTGGTGACAGTGTCGGCAGCGGAAGGCAGTATTCTCATAATCCAAAGTCTGAGTCCAGAAAAAGTCGTTTATTTTAAGATTGATCTGGTCTGGAAGTCCCTTGCTTAAATCTAGTTCCACACATATTCTGGCATATGTGTAAAGACCTTTATTTTCTCGCCAGTAGTCTCCCATCAGAAAACTGCCCAAGGTGTTGCCAATCACTTTATAGACTCTGACATGCCATAGATGGACTGGTAAGTTGGGAAGCCAGATCCAAACGGGTGTCTTGGTGATGACAGCAGTTGCTGGGTCAAAATCTGGGAACCATGGTGTTAAGAAGAGCCCTGCTGTTCCCATGAACCAGGGACCTTCTTCGATAGCCTTTTCATAATGCTTAATATTATCAAACAAAACTATGAAATATCCCTTTGAACAAAATCTGACTTTGCAATGGTGAGTCCAGTTAGCATGGATCCAATCGTAGAGTTCCTTGGATCGCGGCCACAGTCCATTAAATCTGCATATGATGGCTCTTTCTGCTAAATTTTGAAGGTCTTCTGCAATTTCTGCATGGGAAAACTCTACAGTGGGTACCTCCTCAAGCTTTTCCACCAGAAAAGGCTTAGGAGATTCAGGTGGTTGAGCTGCTTTCTTGGTTGTGTGTGCGTGAACTACATCCTTGTAGGAGAAGGCAGGAGTCGAGGAGGATTGCTAAGGAGCTCCGCCTCTCAAGCGAAAGGATAACACAACTGAAGCATCTTTCACAATATTATAGAAAAACAGAGGTAAATGGTTTTCAAGTTGTTTACCTTTGTAAAGCAGTCTCAGGAGTCTTGAGGGAATACCCAATCTGAGGTCGAGATCTTGTAGAAGGTCCTGCACCAGATCCATGGCATGCATCCATAACAGCATCGTTCCCCCGGAAGGAAGAGAGATCTGGATCTGGTATTGTGTGCCTAGATTTGGAAGGCCATTGGCTGTGAGAGCCGTTGGTTGAATATCAGAACCCTTGTGAAGCCATCGCCTATCTATTTTGCCCTGCTTCTCCAAGAGGCAGAGACTGAGCCGTTGCAGGGGCCCAGCATAGGTTGGGGCGGCAGGAATGCTGGAGTGAACAGCCCCTTTCTGGCCATCAAAGATGTCCCCTCCGCTGTCCGAAATTCGGAGAAGGGAGGCATTAGAAACTGGTGATCGCTTGTAGGGATGACCTTCCGGAACAGCGAAAGCTATCGCAATAGATCTGGGGCCTAGGCGGAGAAAATCGTCATATGCGTCCACTGTGAAGGGCATAGAGCATGCAATGGAGCTGTCGATTGTAGGAAATATGCATGCGTTTCGAGGAAGTCGGCAACCCGAGAGATGGTAGCCGCTTGGAGCAGCGGCTGAGAGAAGCACCGCGCTGACTGAGCAGTCGATGGCACTGTTAGGGCCAAACAGGGCAGGGGCAGAGGAAAAGTCTGTATCGGCGACGGCCAGGCGTGAAACCCTAGTAGAAGCCATCTCCAATCCTTTAAGATAGTGCTCTTTAAAGAAATGTCATTTCAAGACTCTCATTACTTGACAAGCACATTCATTATTATCATTGTCATTATCATTATCATTATTATTATCAACTACGTCTATTTGACATTAATTCAATATATTTTCTTTCTCCCCTTCATCTTGTCCATTCTTTATATATTTACCTCGGCACTATCAAATCATTATTCAAAAAATTTCTTTTGTCCCTTAGGATGGGGAAAATGTCTACCCAAAATGTTGAACATTTCAACCTATTTACATAATTCAACTCCAAAAGTCTATCTTCAAAAATTAAGTAGTTTTAAATTCATTTTTAATCAATATTTATTAAGTGATCAATTTTTCTAATGTGTTAATTGTTTTAATATGAAAAAATTAATACATAATATACAATTAAATGATTGAAAAAAATTGCATGTTAAGAAATTTGATCATTTTTTGTGTTTAACAAATCCAAGTTTAAAATCCCCCCTTGATGGGTGGACATATAAAGTTACATGGAAGGATGTGAGACAAAGCACATTTAAATCATTGGAATGTGGTTTCAAGCGAGCTACACCAAACGTGAGGTAGAACAAAGGCAAGGTATGGGTGATCGTGTGGATTTAGTGCTACATCATGCCAAATGGTGTTCTCGCGAGTTTTCATGGAAATTGGTGGTGAATAGATACAAAAGGGGAAGCCTATAAATTTGGTGATAGTAACAACCATCATACTCATGCATGGTTTGGTTCTTGTTGTATGTAGAAAAAATCATGATGGAACGATTGCAAGGTAGTGAAATGCACACAGACAAATTCTTGGCAAGCTATTCTAGTATTGATCCAATTAGTTTCCATGTAATCGTAGATTGATTTGACTTAAGAGATATACTAGTAAGGGTGTGAGGCCAATTAGTATTCCAAATTTCATAGTTGTTATATTGAGTCTTGATTACATGTTTACATCGGTGAATTTAAGTCACTCAAAGCATACTAGGTCTAAACCAGGGAGTGTAGTGGAACAAAGAAAGCTTGCTATTGTATCTCAACCATTACCCAACTCTTATGACTTAATTTTCTATATTTGGTCTTTGTCTTGGGTGTTATTTAATGTTAAGTTCATCTTTGAAAATTATACCAAGAACTACTTGTTAGTCATAATGGGATTCAATTCTCTAAATACCATTTATTTAGGCTTATTCGAAACTTTCCTCAGTCAAGTTTTGAGTTTAAATGAGCTAGTTAGTGTCAGGCCAAGTGAGTAACTCCATGAATGAATTGCGTAGATTTTCATTAGGGGATTATTGATATATACATTGAAGGGAGACTCTTCGAATTCAAATTCTAGTATCTCTTCACCTTCCTTCTTTTACTATTTACAATATTTACATAAATTTCCTAATCCCAAAGATTAGGTGTCAACATTGACCCGCTTAATCTGAAGGGATTTTGTTGAGTCCAAGCATCATTATGAATCTTTCAAACTTTTATCTTTCAATCCCTTTGGTGAAGATGTCAATAATATTCTCATTTGAGGAATAATGTTGTAGATGGACAGCTTTGGCCTCAACATGATGTCAAATTAGATGGTACTTTGTATTAATGTGCTTGGTTCGATCATGGAACTTTGGGTTCTTGGGAAAATTTATTGCAGAAGTGTTAGGAATCAGAAGAGGAGTTGAATGCACTTGTTTCTCCTAAAAATATTCCAAAATCTTCCCGAGCCATACAATTTCCTTTGTTACTTCAATTGTTGTCACATATTCTACCTCAGTTGTGGAATCTAATGGAATTGACTATTTGCGTGACCTCCAGGAGACAACTTCTGATCCAAGACTCATAACATAACCTGAAGTAGATACTCCAGTGTCTTTATATCCATCAAAATCTGGATCAGAGTATCCAATCAAGCTAAATTCATCCATCTGTGTATACTTGAGTCCAAAGTCTTGTGTTCCCTTCAAGTACTTTAGAACTCTTTTTACAACAGACTAATGCCCCTCACAAGGCTTTTTCATAAACCTGGAGAGGATTCCAACAACAAATGAAATGTCTGGTCTAGTAGTAGTTAGGTAGTTAAGACTTCCTATGAGTTTTCTGTACTTTGTTGCATCCTCAAATTCTTTTACTTTAGTGGATGTGAGCTTTAAATTTTGTTCCATTAGAGTAGTCAAAGGATTGCACTCAGCCATGCCAAATTTGTTCAACAAATATCTAATGTAGTTCTTTAGAGAGAGGAATATAAAATTCGGATGTTGGGTTACTTAGATACCAAGCTAGTACTGAAAAAAACCCACATATGTCATTTCAAAACCTTTCCTCAGTTATTTATTTATGGATGCAATGTAATTCTCATTATTCCCTGTCATTAGAGGATCATCTACATACACCACAAGATATATAACTGTTTTTCCAACTTTCTTGACAAACAAAGTTGCATCATCAAGATCATAGTGTTTGAAATTGAGTTTCTGAAGATACTTAGTCAATTTCTCATACCAAGCTCACGATGTTTTTTTGAGGCCATACAAGGATTTGACAAGATTACATACTTTCTGTTCCTAACCCTTCACAAGAAATCCTTTTGGTTGGGACACAAAAACATTCTCTTTCAGATATCCATTTAAGAAAACAACTTCTACATCCATTTGACGGAATTTCCAAATGTTTTGAGCTGCCAAGGAAAATAGTCTCTGGATGGTAGCCCATTCTTCCATGGGAGCAAAAGTCTCCTCATAATTGACCCCTTCCTTCTGTGCAAAACCTTTTTCCACGACCTTAGTTTTATGCTTGTCAAGTGAGTCATCTACTTTATACTTGTTTTTGAGGACCCACTTGTAGCCTATTGGTTTGGTTTCAAATGGAGAATTAACTAGCTTCTAGGTGCCATTATTTATCAAAGCATCATATTATTTCCGCATCACTTCTTTCCATTCATCATGAGAATCGACTTCTTTGAAGGAAGTTGGTCTGAAATTTGTAGACAAGTTTAGTTCACAATCATAAGAAACATCTATTAGAGAAATTTTGAGGTAAAAAATGAGCCTCAAGACAAAAATGTACAACTAAAATCAACTTTATAAGAACCAATAGGATTCAAGATGATGATGTCAACCATGAGGGATGATTCACCATTTTTGGAGTAAAAAAGTAAAAACATTAAAAAATAAAAGATATATAAAAATTATTTTTTCAACTTATCTCCCTACGGTTTTACTCAAATTTTGAACTGGAGCACTCGTTGGATGAAGAATTTAATTCCTCATATAAGAAGTACCCACGTTGCATACTTTCGATGGGCCCCGCTATACGAAAAATGAGAAATACATGAAGAAAACATGATTGACTTTTTTAACTTGTATTTTCAACTTATATCCCTACTATTTTACTCAAATTTCGAGTGGGAGCACTCATTGTATGCATAATTTATTTCCTCATCCAAAGAGTACCCATTTTGCATACTTTCGATGGGCCCGACTACATGAAAAATGAGAAATACATGAAAAAACATGATTGCAGTCATGTTTTTTCATGTATTTCTCATTTTTCATGTAGTAGGGCCCATTGAAAGTATGCAAAATGGGTACTCTTTGATGAGGAATTACAGTATGCATCCAACGAGTGCTCCCACTTGAAATTTGAGTAAAACTGTAGGGAGATAAGTTGAAAAAATAGTTTTTTATTTTTTCCTTCTAAAATTTGATGATGTAATCTAATATTATTTTATTATTTCCACTATTATTTTATAATATTCCTTAGGAGGCCCATTTTAGACCTTAAAATTTCTCTAATGCATATCAACGTGTTAACCAAAATCGTTTACATCATCTCCATTCTGTCTAGCAGAGCCTCTTGTCCCTGTATTTACAACCTCGTCAAGACACACTTTCAAGTGTCTTTGTGAGCCATTTTGGAGGACCTTTCTGAGAGGGCCCAGGCTGCTCAGTTGATTGAGATGGGGCTGAATCAATATTTATTCTCCCAATTCTCCTAATAAAATCACTCAAAGTGTCTTCTTGATTAATGGTTGGAGCTTCATGAGGGGGAAAGAGTGCTTCAGAAGGAGATTCCACAAATTGATCCAATATAGGTTTCTCCCCTTCAAGATGTGTAATCTCATTATCAAACTCTTGAAATTTTTTTGAATGCCCGAATCTGTCGAAGCGATCAAGCTGTCACTCAATAACATTGTCAGTCTTGGAAGATTCAAGAAATATCACATCTCTAAATACTATAAACTTCTTATTTACTTCATCATAGAGAAAATATGCTTTGGAAGTATCTGAGAACCTTAAGAAGATACATTTTCGACTCCTTGCACTGAGTTTTTTTCTATTTTCCTTAGGTATCAAGGCATAACAAGTGGAACCAAAAACCCTGTGATGCCTCACTGAAAGAATGTGGCCATACCACATTTCATATGGATTCTTGTTTTTGAAAGCATGAGATCGACACCTATTCTTTATATATATAACACATAGAACTGCATTAGCCCAAAAAATCAACTTAACATTCTTGAAAAGCATCATTTAATGTACCATATTTAATATTGTCATGTTCATTATTTCAACTACATCATTCTGTTGGGGATTATAAGGCACGATTGTTTGATGTTTGATACCATGCCGACAAAGATAGTTTTAAAATTCATTTGAAGTGTATTTTTTTCCATTATTAGTACGAATAGGGCCAATATAAGATTATGTATAATTCAATCCATGCATGAAATTTCTCGAATGTTTCAAAAGTTTCATATTTGTTCTTTAATAAATAAACCCAACCCATTTTTGTGTAGTCATCAATAAATGTCATCATGTATTTACTATCATTTGCAGAAGGAACATGCATAGGGCCACATAAATCAGAATGAATGATTTTAAGCTTTCTATGCGCTTTGGAAAGAGAATAATGAAAACATTGTTTGTTGTTCTTTCCTAAGATACAAGCATCACATTGCTTAAGTTTCCTAGGAATTGTTGGCAAACTAGTGACACCATTTTTCTGCAACAAACAAAGCTTTTCATAATTCAAATGTCCAAATCTAGCATGTTGTAAAAGACTTGATGGAAGTGTACCTTCATCATAGTGAGAACCGTATGAAAATTTTTGTGCATGAGCAGAGGTTCCTTGCAGCTTCTGAAGTCTTTCTTCTTTTATCCTATTCATGAGAAGTGAGTTTTATGATGCTTTTATGACCTCAACCTTACCATCAAATATGTGATTGGAGTGTCCTTGTTGGCAGGTGTGAACCAAGGAAAAAAAGTTTCTCCTCAACTCTGGGAGGTAGAGTAAATCATGTAGAAGAAAGTATGGAAGACCAAGCAATTTGAGCATGATGGTGCCTAGCCCTAATGGCTTGAGTTTTGACTTATCTGCAAAGTAGACATCTCCATCAACATTGTCAATGAATTCTTTACAAAAATATCTTATAAATGTCATGTGGAAATTTTCTCCTGAATCAAGAAACCAAGCATATTTCCATGAAGCAAGTGAAGCATTAAATAAGTCTTCAGTTACTCCAATGTCGCAATGAGACACAACATAATGAGAAAACTTGGGTGCTTTACCTTTCCCTTTATCTGATGATTTTCCTTTCTCTTCATCCTTTCCTGTCTAATCCTGTCCCATGAGATATTACGTGTGGAAACATCATGACAATTTATGTTACATTGTGTGAAATGAAGATCAAACATTTCACCTTGCAAATGTCTGCCCCCTTCTTCTATTATTATTCCTTCCTCATCCTCTTTGGCCACCACTTCCTCTAGAAGAATTATGTCCCTGATTATTCTCTTTTGTTCAAGGCATACAAATTTTTCAGGAGACTAAGAAACTGTCCTCTTTTTCCCAAAATCCTTCTCTCTTTCAGCAAAGTTGTCCACAAGTGAGTCAAAAGAAATACCTAAAAGTTTTCAACTAGCTTATAATGACTGAAGATAATGGGAATAAGTGGGATACAATGCCTTGACAAAATTTATGAGAAGAACATCCATTTTAACACCAGTGGCTTCTATGTCACACACAATGGCTCTTATTTCAGAGGCTAAGGCAAGATGTGTTAGGTTTTGTAGCATAGGATGTGTTCTAGCCTCGATATTTGGAAGAGAGGTTAGAATACATGCATTCTCCAAAACCCAGAATTATTTCTAGAAATTCCACCTAGAGACAGCTTAATTAAAATAATTAATCATTTTTTTAATTTTTCGTAAGTCTAAACTTAGGAGATATGATTAATTAAAAGGTAATAATTAAGTCATGGTGTGAATCTTCTAGAAAAATACATGGATCGAGTTCTAGTCAATATAAGCCATTGATTAAGTTTTAATTATGGTCATTGATGTCTCAACAAGAGATTAGAAGAAGAAAATCGATGGGGCTTGCATAACACACTTGTGCAGCTTGATTTCACTGGCAGATCTATTTCCTGAGTAGCAATGTTGAGTTGCCGAAGAGAGAGCTAGTGAGCTTGAAGCAGTGAGAGAGGGGCAAGGATAGTAAGGCCGGAGGAAGTTTTTCCAGATCTGGTGAGTGCATTGCAAAGAGAAAGTGAGTGCCATAGAGAGGTAACACAGTGCTTTAGAGGAGATTCCTTATTTTGCTGGGGAGAAGCAATGATTTAGTGCTAGAAGCAGGAGAGAGAGTTGGGAGGCCAGGAGGATCCATCTTCCAGAAAACATGTGATCAATTAGCAAGAGGGAAAGTTGTTCCAAGTTGTGTGGACACGATACTGCATAGGCTGACATAGTGACTGCATAGAGGCAGCGCAGAGCAGCTCATCTTGAGCCAAGGTCAGTGTTAGATCACCAGTGGTAGCATGATTTTTCTCACTAGACTTATTTTTTAGCCAAAAATAAAAGTGGTATTTGTGTGTGTATGTGCATCTATCTTTCCAACGTTATTTTTATTTCGCACTATTTTATTTGTGAAGGTTGCGGTGTATTAGTTTCGATATTTATCGTAGAACACAATAAATAATTTGTTCAATTTATTTAACAAATATAAGAAACTTAATCAGTTGTTGCAGTAGGATTTGTGGTCACTGAATTCTCACATGGTATCAGAGCGTAGATAGAAGCAAGAAGAGCTCAATTGCATAAATGAAGAGGGATATTTGAAGCACTGCGTGAGAAGTTGCTTGAAACCCCATAAGATTGTGCAGTCCATTAGCCAAGAGGGTTAATTTTTGAGGAAAAATTTATTTCTTTGAGAGAGTCGACAGAGAATAAATTTTTCATATCGAATATTGTCAGAGGTAGAGGGAGCAACAACATTTTCCTTGCAAAGAAGATCTCCAGTTGGGACGCAGTTATTTTGTAGCAGTTTTCTGGTGAAAAATAGCATCAGGGGAAAGGAGAGCACACACTAAGGGAATTCTTTCCTCAGGGAATTTCTAGCCCAAAAATTCAATTTTTTCACTGCAGAGCAGCAGTAGTCGTGAATATATTTTCCCACTCCACCAGGGACTGCGTAGAGCCTAGCAGTAGATGCATAGATGAGAAGAGGAAGAGTTCGACAATTTTGCAGAGATGGCATCAATAGGGTTGAGAGATCAAGATCAGTTGGACAATTTTTTTAAGTATGTGATCTAGAAGGCAAGGATTTATTGTCTTCTAGATGGATATGATCTCAAGGCCTACATTTATAATGTGGTAGCAGTACCCATGGATCCAGATCAACTAAAGACCTACAAGAAGGAGATGGAGAAAGTGAAGAGGCTAATTCTCGATGGGGTTCAAGATCATGTGGTGTCTCACATAACGGGAAAAGACACAACCAAGCAGATGTGGGTTGATCTTGCTACACTTTACCAGATATATTCTGAGCAGCGGAAGATATATCTTGAGGAGAAGTTGAGATGTACCAGGATGCATAAAGGAGAGAGCATAGACCCCTTCCACACTAGGGTTCGAGATGTTTGAGATCAAATGTCTGCGGTAGGGTCAACACCCAAACCTACATAATTGGTGTGGTTATCCCTAAACAATGTTTCTAGGGATTGGAAAGTCTTCGTCCAGAGTATCCTGGGCAGAGACAATTTTCCATATTGGGACAAAATGTGGGTTGATTTGCAGCAGGAGGAGATGAGGAGAGACTTGGTGAAGAACATTATCAGTGGCAGCAGTAGTAGTGGGATGAAGGAAGTGAAGGAAGATGAAAATGCAAGCCTCACATAAAAGGGGTAGTAGGAGCAACATAGGAGAAAGAAGGACCTTTCCAAGGTAAAATGCTTTAGATGTGGTGAAATTAGTCACTACAACACTCAATGTCCTCTCATAAAGAAGGAAAAAGAGGAGAAGTAGGATCAAAAGGTTGTATACACATAGATCGACAGGTTGTCCTCCAGGTTGGAGGAATACTTTTCCATGGTCACCGACATACCTCCAGGAGTGAGGTGGGGTGATTTGGTTTTGTAGCCACAAAGAGATACAGATGGGCAAGGTTCTTGAGGATTCCACCTTTTGGATCAATACCTTGCTATGGGAGGCCATATTAGAAGTAGTAGGATGGACTAGTGGCAGTTGATGTAGTCAGGTGCGAGAGTGACAAATGCATTAGATAGTAACAATAAGAGAATGAGCATAGTTGGCATCATTGAAATTGGAACAGTACAGAATTGGAAGCAACACAGTTGGCACAATGTAGAGTCAGAAACAACGCAAAGGCTTCAGTGACAACGCAGATACTAGTAACATTAATGAATCAAGCGGCAGATGCATCACGCTGACCACAATTGGTTTAGTTTGATGTATATTTCTCATTTTCAACTACAACAGATGAGAGTCAGTTACAGATGTTGCAGTAGCAGCAACAACAGAGTTGTAGTGCATATGCAGTAGTTGGAAACATTTCAACAAGGCCATCAGTAGCACAAATGTAGCGCAATAGTTGGTGGGAAGATATAGAAAAACATCAAAAATGTAGCAATATATGGTGCAGAGGAAGTGTATTGCATTTGCAATAATAGAACACTTTCCTCACTAAGAGGTAGTGTTAATTTTTGTAGCATCAAATGTGTTCTATCTTGGAGATTTGATGGAGAGGTTAGAATACATGCATTCTCCAAAACCCAGAATTCATTTCTAGAAATTTCACCTAGAGACAACTTAATTAAAATAATTAATCAATTTTTTTAATATTTACTAAGTCTAAACTTAGGAGATATGATTAATTAAAAGGTATTAATTAAGTCATGGTGCAGATATTCTAGAAAAATGCATGGATCAAGTTCTAGTTAATCAAAGCCATCGATTAAGATTTAATCATTGTCGTTGATGTCTCAATGAGATATTATAAGAAGAAACTCGATGGAGCTTGGAGAACACACTTGTGCAGTTCGATTTCCTGATTAGCATCGCTGAGTTATCGGAGAGAGAGATAGTGAGCTCAAAGTAGCGAGAGAGGGATGTGGATAGTAAGGTTGAAGGAATATTTTCCAGATCCATGAGTGCATTGCAAAGAGGAAGTGAGTTCCATAGAGAGGAAGTGCAAAGCCACGTAGAGGTAGTGCAGTGCTTTAGAGGAGATTCCGTATTTTGATGGGGAGAAGCAGTGATTCAGTGCCAGATTTCAAAGAGAGAATCCAAAGGCCATGAGGATCCATCTTCCATACAACAAATGCTTAGTTAGAAAGAGGGAAATTTGTTCCAAGTTGTGGGGACGCAGTACTGTGTAGGCTAACGTAGTGATTGTGCAGAGGTAGTGCAAAGCAGCTCATCTTGCGCCAAGGTCAGTGTCAGATCGCTAGTGGGAGTGAGAATTTTCTCACTAGACTTATTTGTCAGTCATTTCTTTGTATGGTTTTCTATATTTAAGAAACCATAGTTTTGTACTTAGATTTAATACTGTATAATAATAAAACCCTCAACTGCTACACTGGTTTTCTCATTCTGGTTTTTTCTGAGGACTTAGTGTTTGGTCAATTTAGTGTGTCCTAAATTGCTGCATTTAATTGTCAATCCGGGAATCGTAAGCTGATGAAGTGCGGCGCACTATATGTGCAAGATAACCTCTTTCTTATCTTTTTGTCGTTTATGGTCTTTCTAAGGTAAAATGGAAATTCTAAAGTGAAAAACAAGCTTGGTTATAATTGTTCAAGGAAGTGATATCCCCTATAATAATTTACCAATCTCGAAACTTTAAAAGCAAATTGAAATTACAAATGACAAAAGAAAGTAAACTACTGAAATGGAAAGTGCTGTTAATCTAATGAATCAAAACAAGAAACTAGTGAATATGAAAACTAAACTATTCTTGCTGCCAACTGAACACAAAAGAAACTACGCTTATGGAAATTCAAAATTGCAATGAAAGAAATCTAAATCAGATTACATCAATTCATTTTCTGACCCTTCATCATTAGACCAGCTATGACTTGCGGAAGTAATCATAAACAACTTGTGTAACTGATATTTAATTTTGCAGAAAGGAAACTAATACTAAACCATACACACATGATTCAATCCCTCGCCATCAGTCCAGCTGTGGCTTTCGGAGGCAATTGAAGATGTCATACATGATTCAATATATCTAAGTTTGCGGAAAAGAAACTAATACTAAACTACACACTTCATCATACAGCCCCTCACCATCAGTCCAGCTGTGGCTTTCGGAGGAAACTGAAGACGCTATGAGCAGCTTAATATATCTAATTTTGCAGAAAGGAAACTAATACTAAAATACACATCTCATCATGCAGCCCCTCACCATCAGTCCAGCTGTGGCTTTCGGAGGTAGCTGAAGACACTATGAGTAGCTTAATATATCTAATTTTGCAGAAAGGAAACTAATACTAAACTACACATCTCATCATGCAGCCCCTCACCATCAGTCCAGTTGTGGCTTTCGGAGGTAGCTGAAGACACTATGAGTAGCTTAATATGTCTAATTTTAACTACTGAATCAGATAAACAAAACTGAAGTGCACAAAACAAAACTGAAGTTAAACAAAGACTGAGAAAGAAAACTAGCAGCAGAATAATATCAGTTTCATATCATTAGCAAAAATACTATGAAAATGCCCCGGGCTGTCTACCTAAAACCTGCACAAGAAAATTGATCAGTATTTTAACAATCATAAAAACATAAAAGACAGGAATGCAATGGAAATTACAGAAATGTATGAACAGAAATAAAACAACTATGAAATATGAACATGTAATGGGTTATGATACAATGACTACTTAAAGAAATGAAATGAAAAATATATACATTAATACACAGAACCTCGGCTGAGCAGGGGCCCTCTACGCAGCTCCGGTATGATCTTCAAACACGAATTAAGTTATGAAACAGAGTTTTTCACATTAAAAAGAAAGTCATTACAGGCTGGTGGTATTACGGCTCAAGGCAGCGTAATCACCACATAACAGAGTACGCACATCAACTTAACAGATATATCAACTTAACAACTATCAACTCCTATTCACTAACTCTACGTGCGTATGCAAACGCTCTTTATAAAGCAATAAATGTAACTGTCTCCTGAAGTTTATGATAGCAGCCAGCACGTAGACCACTAAGGCCACGGATTTAGGAGTATGGCCATGTTGGAAAACGGATCTATGGAAGGTGGGCGCTTAAATTCAACTCCAGAACTTTGCACAGATGTCAATTAATCTCCACAAGCTTGGGAAACGGCCGTATGGATGTTTCTATGCCACGAAACAGAGTCCAGCCGACATAGAACTCCACAGTTGACTTCCACGTGGATGGCTTTGACCGCGGCTTTCCTTGACGAATTTACTTGAACCAATAGGACACGAACCATGTCCTTGTCATTCCTAGCCCGCCCATGTGGCTCGTTTCCTTCGTTGACACCTGTAACATTGATTTCCACAAAATAGCTGCGGAAAGTTGCAGCGGCTGCGGAAAGTGACAAGTTTCCGCAGCTGTATGAAAAAAATCTAAATCAAATAGAAAACACACAAACATAATTAAAAACCATGTTAGATACCCTTTTGCACATGATATTTGACAATTTTGGAGGTTTAGGTGAGTGAAAGAGATATGGAAAAGTGTATGGAAGAGAGACAAATTCGGGACTCAACATACCCCCACTGTGAAGGTGTTGCATGTCCTCATGAAACCAAAATTTTGACATTTTTTTTTTTTTGTTCAATTCATGTGCCTTGATACTTCAGCCAACACATCTAACCCCCTTCTCTTCTTCTTTGGTACTGCCATCATTCTGGGTTTCTTCATGAGGCACCTGAATTTGATATTCACAAGTGCTCTGCTCAATTTTTGGCATTTCCTTTTTAGCTTCTTATTTTTCTTTTGCCAAATACCCAAATGTAACATAGTATTGTCATGGATAATCTTGTCCAATTTGCCTTGCTCTTTGAGTGTTTCATTTTCATTTTTGATATGCCGATTCAAAAGCTCAAGCTCAAAAATCTCCTGTTTTAATGACTGAACCAAGTCATCCTGCAATGTATGAGCCTCGAATAAGAAGTGCTTTGACCTCAGGTGGGTCGCCTTCTCCAGTGATTCTATATAGTCATAGACCTCCTGCTGTTTGGGGTCTACTTCCGGTGTCTTTTTCATTGGACTGTCCTCAAAATGCCGCAAGGGAGAATTATGTTCAAAATTTGGCTGAGGAGAACTTTCATCAATATTTTGCTGAGAATAAGATGGAGTACGCTCATTGTCTGATTGGGAGTGAAAGGAGTCAGGTTCACTAACTGATTGAAATGGACTATGGTCAGTTGGAGACTGTTCAGATGTCTCTTCACCCAAATCAATGAAATGAGGACCTTTAATTTGTGTTTTTCTCAGTTTTCCCTTAAGCCTGCTGCTTCTCCTCACTTGCTGTGGTACATTACCCTTTTGTTCTTGTTTTCCTGTTTTTGCTTTTTTAGATAGAGATGACTATTTTTGAAGAAAAATTAATCTCTCAGATAGAATTTGGTGATCTTCTTCTTCAGAAGAAGAAGTTTTATGGACAGCCTCAACAATTTCTTTCCCTTTTGATATTATTGGCTTCTTAATTTTGATTTCCTTCTTATTCCTTTTTACCAATCTCTCTTCTCTATCATTTTTCTTCATAGTAATAGTAGAAGTATCTTGGATTTCATCTACTGTTCTTTTCCTTCTACTTCTTTTTGCTGTGCTAGCTGCGGGAACTTCCTGGGTAGGAGCAACTTGGGTTTCAACATCCATTTTCTTTCTTCTACTCCTTCTAATTGGATTACCTTCAGGAATTTCCTGAGGTTCTTCAAAGAATTTTCTTACTAAGAATTGTTCCCATGTATCTTTTCTTTCTTTTAGCTCCTTTTCAATCAAAATTTTTATAAGCCCATGATGATATAAATGAGGCTCTACATCTCCTAGGTGTTTTTGCACAGTCACACCCATTTTCTTCAAGCTATTGAATAGGAAATAAGGAAGATTGAGAGTTTGGTTTTCAAGGAAATTCATCAATATCCTAGTATGATACATGTACATAGAGCCAAAGCGCCCTTCACATGTGATAAATTTCTGAACAATGAGTAATAAAGTGGCCCATTCATCTTTTATTGCATGCACTGGAATTCCTCTTTTGAAAACAGTGATATCCATACCTTGATTTCGGAGGATTGTTCTCCATGCCTCATCACTGATACTTTTGTTTTTGAACCACCGTTCTCCTTCCTGAAGAAGCTCTGTTGCTACTGCTATTGATGCTTCATTAACCAAAAATTTGAGGTCTCCCACTTCTGCTTCCGAGCCATCAAATGATCTTGCAACGCTTTGGTAATTTCTCTGTGGTAACCCCGGAATTTCTGAATAAAACGTAGCCATTTAGCTTTTCTCAACATCTCTTTTTCTTGTGGAAATCCCTCTATGAACTTCGGTCCTTCTGGCTCTGCCCTTAATAATTTTCCCATTTTACTTCTCTGTGCTTCACAGCTTGCCTCTGTGAGGGTTTTAAGCGGAAGTGGAACGATGGAATACACGGAGTCGAGCACAATGCCGTGGGGATGTTATCACAAAACGGAAATGAGCACCATACACAAAATGGAATAAGACTGTGGGTGAATATACGGGAATGAGAGTGAATAAAAGGAACGGAATGGAGTGAAACAGGGAATGAGAATGAGTAGAGTGAGGTTTTGTAACACGACAGAGAAACGACAAAGAAGTTAACAAAGTGTAATGCATTCGGCCGCATTTTGAATTTTTGGTGGTTGTGTCATAAATATGAACACGTTTCAATCAATGATTATGGAGTTATGCGGCTTGTAAGAGTCCTTTGTCAACTCAAATACGTATCATTATCTTCGGTGGGCTATTTGAACATGAGTAAGAGTCGGAATTTCAATAATGAAGCCGTTTGTGAATAAATGCAAGAGGATAACATAGAGATCGAGGAGGGTTACGGACTGTCAATATAATCATTGTGCGTTATGGGTAGAGCTCATAGTTTAAAATTACATAAAAAAAATGTGTCTTTTATACTATTTGAAATAAACTTTATTCATACCTTTGGAATCCTTGCTCTTGCCCTTGGTCTTCAACTGATTGATCTTCATTAGTGTCTTGAATGTCCCATTGATCCTCTCCCGCATTTTATTTCATGATTTTATGAAAACAACAACTAACTGTACATTCTTTTTGAAAACAGAGTAGTAGCAGCTGCGGAATCTGCTTCTGGCTGCGGAAACTGGAGTCAGCTGCGGAAACAGCTGTCAGCTGCGGAAACTGACACAGATATTACTTGGCTGAAATAGAAATGAACAAATGACAAATGACCAGATGGAAATGGTCATAAAAATATTTTTATTGATGGAATGGATGAGATGAAGTGGAATGAAGTGAAATGAAATGAAATGAAATGAAGTGAAGTGAAATGAAATGGAGTGGGTGGTGAGATAAAATGAAATAAAAGACATAATTTTTTTTGGAAAATATAGAGTGTCAGGTGTCCCTGATTTTCACCCCATATTTTCTGTATAAGACTGCCAATCGATGATTGGTTTTCAGGCTTATACCATTTTTTTTTCTCTTTTTTTTTTATTTTTTATTTTTTTTCTCTTTTTTTTTTTCTTTTTTGTTTTTAACTTGAAAAACAAAAACTAGCTTGGTAGAGAAGAAGGATTCTTCTGTACCAGCCTGATTGCAGAACTTTCTTGAAACAACTTGACAAAATCCTCTTTAGAGAGTGGCTTATGATAAACTTTCAATCTATGGCTATTCACTAAAAGAGGAGTTTGAAACTCATCAATGGTCTTGATTCTTACAGCTCCATTGTTAAAGACCTTGTCAATCTCATATGGCCCAAGCCAATGAGTCTGAAATTTCCCTTGAAAGTCTTTAAACTTGGAGTCAAATAACAATGCCCAATCTCCTTCTTGAAACTTCTTCTCTTTGATATATTTGTCATGCCACTTAGTTCTTTGATATTGAACTAGATCGGTTCTTAGAATTGCTTCTTGTCCGATCTCATCTAGCTCATTCAATTGCTCCATTCTATGCTTTTGAGCTTCTGATAAGTCCATTCCCAACTGAACTGCTATCTTGAAGGTCTTGACTTGGAACTCAATTGGGAACAAGACTTCTTTCCCATAAACAAGTTCATATGGAGAATGTCCTGTTGTATTCCTCCATGTAGTTCTGTAGGCCCACAAGGCTTCTGGAAGCCTATCTGCCCAATCTCTTCTATGTAGATGAACAGTTTTGGTGATGATACTTTCAAGAACTTTGTTTGTGGACTCCACCTGACCATTTGCTTGTGGATGGTAAGGAGTAGATTTTCTGTGCTTGATTTTGTATTCTTCCATCAACTTCTCCACCAAATTTGATGTGAATTGGCTCCCCTGATCTGTTACAATTTCTCTTTGAACACCAAAGCGAGTAAAAATATCCTCATAAAGAAAATGAACAACTGAATTTTCAGTAGCAGATACTAATGCTTTAGCTTCTACCCATTTAGTAACATAATCAATGCAAACCAATATATACTTCTTTTGCTTCGATGGTGGATTAATCGGTCCAATGAAATCTAAAGCCCATTTTTCAAAGGGTTCAATGAGTACCTGTGTTTGCAATGGTATTTCATTTGAAAGGGTAGGTTTCCCTACTCTTTGGCAGCTATCACACCTTTTGACATATTGTTTTGCATCTTTGAAGAGAGAAGGCCAATAATATCCCAAGGAAAGGATTTTATAGGCCGTCCTTTTGTCCGCAAAGTGTCTGCCACATGGTTCATCATGACATGCCTTAAGAATATCGGGCATTTCATCTTCCCTGACACATCTTCTGATCACAAGATCTGGCCCTGTTTTAAACAATTCGTTAGAAATCCATGAATATCTTGAACTCTCCTAAATAATTTTTCGTTTTTCTCTTGGAAATAAATGTGAAGGTAGTTTCCCTGTAACCAAATAGTTAGCAATATCTGCATACCAAGGGGTCTTAATAGTTAATGCAAACAAATATTCATCAGGAAACTTATCTTCTACAGGAGAATCTTCTTTAGTATTTTGAATTCTAGACAAGAAATCAGCTACTGTATTCTGTTTTCCTGGTCTATCCAACACAGTAATATTGAATTCTTGCAAAAGTAAAATCCATCTTGTCACTCTGCCATTAGTAACAGGTTTGTTCATTAAATATCTAATTGCATAATGGTCAGTATGAATAAAAGTTTCATAGCCTGTTATGTAATGTCTAAACTTATTAATTGCATGAACAACAGCTAAGAACTCTTTTTCAGTCACAGTATAGTTCAACTCTGTGGGAGTCAAATTTTACTGGTGTAATAAATGGCATAAGGAATTAAATCTTTTTGACCCAACACAGCTCCAAGAGCTGTATCTGAAGCATCTGTAGAAATATGGAAAGGAAGTTTCAAATTTGGTCCTCTCAAGATAGGTGCTTCAGATATTCTTGTTTTCAAAGTTTCAAAAGCGGATTGACAATCAGGATCCCATTTAAATTCACAGTCTTTTGTAAGCAACCTGAAGAGTGGAGATGCTATTTTAGTGAAGTTCTCTATAAATCTTCTATAGTAACCAGTAAAACCTAGAAAACTTCTAACATCTCTTTGACAATTTGGAATAGGCAACTTGGAGATGACTTCAACTTTTGATCTATCAACTTTAATTCCATCTCCCGAAATATGATGTCCTAAAACAATCCCTTCAGTAAACATCATAAAGCATTTTTCATGGCTTAATGAAAGGTTTGTTTCTTTACATCTTATAAGAACTTTTTCCAAATTTTCTAATGCCTCTTCAAATGAATTACCATAAACCGTAAAATCATCCATATAAACCTCTACACAATCATGAATTAGATCAGAAAAAATTCCTAGTACTGCTCTTTGGAATGTTGCTGGTGCATTACATAACCCAAAAGGAAGCACTCGGTAGGCAAAAGTTCCCCATGGACAAGTAAATGTGGTCTTATCTTGATCTTCAGGTGCTACCTCAATTTGATTATAGCCACTAAAACCATCCAAAAATGAAAAGTACTTTTTACCTGCTAATGTATCTAATACCTGATCAATAAAAGGCAAAGGAAAGTGATCCTTCAAAGTTGCTTTGTTCAACTCCCTGTAATCAATGCATACTCTCCATTTACCATTCTTTTAGGTACTATAACCAAAGTAGAAACCCATCGGCTATCTGAAATTGGATAAATGAAGTTTACATTGAGAAGTTTTTGGAGCTCTTCTTTCACTATCTCCCTAAGATTTGGATTCATCCTTCTTCGAGGTTGTCTGATTGGTCTACTGTTTTCCTCAATATAGATATGATGGATGCAAGTCTTAGGATCAATACCCTTCATGTCAGTATACTCCCATGCAAATGCAATAGAATGTTTTTGCAAGATTCTGGTTAGTTCTTCTTGTTGTGACTTCTCCAGATGTTTGTTGATATTTAATGTCTTTTCTGGAAAAATCTCAAAAACAGAATTACCAAATTCTTCCATAGAGTAAAGAGACATTTGTCTTGATGATAAATATTCTATGTCAGATTCCAACTGAAATTGTGTGGGGTCATATTCAAAATTTTCTAATGTGTTCAGAATTTGACTATCCTCACTAATCTCAGAAATGGTAAAGACAGGTTGTATAGTGTTCTCATCATCGACCCATTCATTGTCTCCTATTTCTGTAATTGCTCTTGCGGGAGGATACAAATTGAATTTCTTTGTCTAATTACCATTAGAAATGTACATGTCTCCAGATCTACAACTAATAAAAGCATCAGCTGTGGCCAGCCAAGGTCTTCCTAAGATAATTGGATGTCCTCCTAGATTACTTTTGGGAGTCAAAATCATAAAGTCTACTGGATATTCCCAAGAATCTAAGGAGACTGAAATATCTTCTAATACACCATCCGGTTTAATAACCGATCGATCTGCAAGTTGCAATAAAGTAGGTGTAAAAAGAAGGTTAGGAAGTTTTAACTGTTCCATAGTCTGTCTACTCATAATGTTGATAGCAGCCCCTAAGTCAATCAATGTGTTTGGAATTTCTATCCCATTTATATGTGTCTTGACAATTGGACTTCCAGGATCTACATACTTCTGCATGGCAATTTTTCCCATCATAATGTCTCCAATCTTTCCTACCAGGTGGATTCTTCTTGTGTCCTTTAGCTTTCTTCCTGGTCTTTTGAAACTCAACTCCTTTATGGTTTTTGCTAGAATAGGAATTTCTCGAATGCCTTGTAGCAATGGAATCTTGATACAAACATTCTTCAATTCATCTAGAAAGTCATAGTTAGGCAACAAGATTTGTTTTTCCACCCCCTTATCAATTTGTAGTCTTTCCTGAAAAGGAGGTGTAGATGAAGATGCAGGTTGCTCAACTATAGGAGTTGTGGATGTTAGCTTTTCTTTTTCTTTTTGAATTTTTGAATTTTGAAGAGATTCTTCCTCAGAACCCTTATTGACTTGAAGAGACTCCTCCTCAGAGGTATCTTGCTCTTGAATATCTATAGAAGGTTTTTCTAAAACTCTACCAGATCTGAGTTGTACATCGTTGAGAGGAACAATCATATAGGTAGGAAATTGTTGTCCTTCTACCATATAAGTAGTTTGAGGATTCTTATTGTTAGGATTTGGCAATGGCTGAGCTGGAAGTTGAGTTGTCTTTTGTTGGTATGGGAGCATGAGTTGAGGATTTGTATTTTGTTGAGAAGGTTGATGTTGTGGAAATGGCAATGAAAGTTGTTGTGGATTTTGGTTTGGAAATTGTGGAGCTTGTTGGTTTTGAAAAGATGGAGGATATTGATAAAATTGAGAAAATCTCCCATAAGGATTTTGCATCCCTTGTACCCATGGCTGATATGAGTTTTGATGTTGGGGCCAAGGTTGTTGCCAAGGAGTCCAATTTGGTGGGGTTTGAAGATTCATAGGGTTGTTAAACCCTTGAGATTGTTGTCCCTGCCAAGGTCTCCTTGCGACAAAACAGAGAGATTCTATTGAATTTGGATCTTCTTGAAAAACAGCTTTGAGTCCAGTGATTGAAGGACAATCCTTGATTTCATGATTTTCTGAGCAAATCATACATGTTTCTACAACTTTTGCATCCAAGGGACATTCCCTTAAAGCATGTTTCTTTCTACATTTCGGACAAAAGATGGCTAAAGAATCTGTTTCTGCTTTCTGCTTGTTTTGGATTTTAAGGGTGTCTAGTTGTTCACTAAGACCCCCTAAGATATCAGTTTTAAACTCATCAAGCATATTACCAATCTCTGCCCTACTTACTGATCCAGTTGCATATTTGTTAGCCCTAATAAGAGAAGAATCCCTAGGCCCTTTTCCAGTTTTAGATCTTCCCCTTGAGAATTGGATACATAGTTCTGTTATATCATGAAATGGGAGTTGAGAAATGTCTCCTTTACCCATCATGTTTAAAATGTCTATCCATTCATCTCTAATGGCTTTTCATAGGAGGGCTTTCAAGGTTTCATTATCTAAGTTGCTCATCTTTGCTCTTTTCAAGTTGTATTGAAATCTTTCAATTAAGTCTTCCAAATTTTCATCTTCTTTTTGCATCATTTTGAATACCTCATCCTTGTGATTGGTGGGCATACAATAGTCCAAGTATCTATCCAAAAATGTTTGTTTCATATCATTCCAAGTCCCGATAGATTGAGTGGCTAATCCCATGAACCATTTCAAAGCAGATCCCTTCAAAGTTGAAGGAAACAGTTTGAGTTTTTGAGAATCTTCCATATAGTCATAAGTTCGGCACACTACTTCAAACTCAAACAGAAATGTTTCAGGATCTTCACTTCGTAATCCATAAAAGTTAGGGAGAACAGATGGTGAAATATTTTTCGTTGTTGCATGAGTTTCCTCATCAACTATAGGGAATCCAAGAAAATCGTCCCTATTTCTACCATTATTTCCTTCACCATTGTTATCTTCATTATCTCCTCCTCCTCTACCTCCACCTCTATTTATTACTTCTTCTGCCATGATAGTTTCTTTAGAGTCCTTATAGTCCTCTAGTTCTTCTATCAAGGAAGGATGAGAGAAAGTTTCTTTGTTTTCTAAGTAGGCTTTAGTAGGTGGTGTAAAAGAATCCTCTAATTCAGCTGTTCTTTGGCTTCCAAAAATCTTAAGGCTAGGGGTAGATGATGGTGAATCTGGTCTATGCCTTGAAGAAGATGGAGTTGTAAAAATCGAACTCTTGGCTTTAGCTATAAACCTTCCCCTAGAATCTCTTGCTCTATGCATGTCATTTTTTATATTTTTTTAATAAAAGTTGGGCTAATAATTCTCTTTCTGATCTTCCAGATCACACTAGGTGCAAGAAGAGAGTATACTTAAGAAATTACTAAACCAATAACTCTCTTTTCTGATCCTCCAGATCACACTAGGTGCAAGAGGAGAGCATACTTCAAGAAGTTATCAAGTTTTCCCTTCTTTTATGATTTTATGTGTTTTTTTTTAAAGAAATTGGCTACCTAGTTACACTTCCCCGGCAACGGCGCCAAAATGTTTGGTCAATTTAGTGTGTCCTAAATTGCTGCATTTAATTGTCAATCCGGGAATCGTAAGCTGATGAAGTGCGGCGCACTATATGTGCAAGATAGCCTCTTTCTTAACTTTTTGTCGTTTATGGTCTTTCTAAGGTAAAATGGAAATTCTAAAGTGAAAAACAAGCTTGGTTATAATTGTTCAAGGAAGTGATATCCCCTATAATAATTTACCAATCTCGAAACTTTAAAAGAAAATTGAAATTACAAATGAAAAAAAAAAGTAAACTACTGAAATGGAAAGTGCTGTTAATCTAATGAATCAAAACAAGAAACTAGTGAATATGAAAACTAAACTATTCTTGCTGCCAACTGAACACAAAAGAAACTACGCTTATGGAAATTCAAAATTGCAATGAAAGAAATCTAAATCAGATTACATCAATTCATTTTCTGACCCTTCATCATTAGACCAGCTATGACTTGTGGAAGTAATCATAAACAACTTGTGTAACTGATATTTAATTTGCAGTAAGTAAACTAATACTAAACCATACACACATGATTCAATCCCTCGCCATCAGTCCAGCTGTGGCTTTCGGAGGCAATTGAAGATGTCATACATGATTCAATATATCTAAGTTTGTGGAAAAGAAACTAATACTAAACTACACACTTCATCATGCAGCCCCTCACCATCAGTCCAGCTGTGGCTTTCGGAGGAAACTGAAGACGCTATGAGCAGCTTAATATATCTAATTTTGCGGAAAGGAAACTAATACTAAACTACACATCTCATCATGCAGCCCCTCACCATCAGTCCAGCTGTGGCTTTCGGAGGTAGCTGAAGACACTATGAGTAGCTTAATATATCTAATTTTGCAGAAAGGAAACTAATACTAAACTACACATCTCATCATGCAGCCCCTCACCATCAGTCCAGCTGTGGCTTTCGGAGGTAGCTGAAGACACTATGAGTAGATTAATATGTCTAATTTTAACTACTGAATCAGATAAGCAAAACTGAAGTGCACAAGACAAGACTGAAGTTAAACAAAGACTGTGGAAAGAAAACTAGCAGCAGAATAATGTCAGTTTCATATCATTAGCAAAAATACTATGAAATTGCCCCGGGCTGTCTACCTAAAACCTGCACAAGAAAACTGATCAGTGTTTTAACAATCATAAAAACATAAAAGACAGGAATGCAATGGAAATTACAGAAATGTATGAACAGAAATAAAACAACTATGAAATATGAACATGTAATGAGTTATGATACAATGACTGTTTAAAGAAATGAAATGAAAAATATATACATTAATACACAGAACCTCGGCTGAGCAGGGGCCCTCTACACAGCTCTGGTACGATCCTCAAACACGAATTAAGTTATAAAACAGAGTTTTCTCACATTAAAAAGCAGTTCATTACAGACTGGTAGTATTACGGCTCAAGGCAGCGTAATCACTACAAAGCTAATATAACAGAGTACGCACATCAACTATCAACTAACAACTCAACAACTATGATCAACTAACTCTACGTGCGTATAAAAACGCTCTATATAAAGCAATAAACTGTAACTGTCTCCTGAAGTTTATGATAGCAGCCAACACGTAGACCACTAAGGCCATGGATATAGGAGTATGGCCATGTTGGAAAACGGATCTATGGAAGGTGGGCGCTTGAATTCAACTCCAGAACTTTGCACAGATGTCAATTAACCTCCGCAAGCTTAGAAACGGCCGTATGGATGTTTATATGCCACGAAACAGAGTCCAACCGACATAGAACTCCATAGTTGACTTCCACGTGGATGGCTTTGACCGCGGCTTTCTTTGACGAATTTACTTGAACCAATAGGACACGAGCCATGTCCTTGTCATTCCTAGCCTGCCCATGTGGCTCGTTTCCTTCGTAGACACCTGTAACATCGATTTCCACAAAATAGCTGCGGAAAGTTGCAGCAGCTGCGGAAAGTGACAAGTTTCCGCAGCTGTATGAACAAAATCTAAATCAAATAGAAAACACACAAACATAATTAAAACCATGTTAGATACCCTTTTGCACATGATATTTGACAATTTTGGAGGTTTAGGTGAGTGAAAGAGATATGGAAAAGTGTATGGAAGAGAGACAAATTCGGGACTCAACACTTAGTCCAAAAATTACAGTGTTATTTGTGTGTTTGTGTGTGTGTGTGTCCATCTATATTTCCAACATTATTTTTCTTCCGCAATATTTTATTTCTGAAGGCTGCAATGTATTAGTTTCAATATTTACCGTATAACACAGTAAATAATTTGTTCAATTTATTTAACAAATAGAAGAAACTTAATCATTTTTTGCAGTAGGATTCAGGGTCACCAAATTCTCACAAGGGGGTCATCATCCTTCAATTCCAAATTAAATAGTTTGATCATCAATTGAACAACTTCTAGCTCAAAGTGTGAGTCATATAATTATTTCAACTTATTTAAAGCTCCAAAGGCATTTGTAAATGGAAAAATATGACGGCTCACCTCTTCACTGACTAATGCTGTAATCAAGGCATAGGCCTTGTTTTTCTTGTTCTCCCAGATGGAAAGCTCCTTGTCAAAAGTGGGCTTCTGAGGTGGATTTCCTCCTCCTCCTTCAGAAAATCCTTTCCACATCGCATTGAAAATAAAGGTGTTCTTTATCTTCCTTGACCAGTCATGGTAGTTCTCTTTGTCAGTGAGAACTACTCCCACTATGGAGATGAATGAATGCATCATTTAATCTCATTAGGGCCCAGAATAATTACAATACTTACAACAAAAATTGATGTCCCTGCAATAAAACTAATTGGCTATGTCTTCAAAAAAATATTCAACTAAGAATGTAAGCTCTTAATATACCTTCCAACATATATCCTCCATCTACCATAGATGTAATTTCATCCATATATTATATGTAGCTTTACCAACAATATATGCTTATTTAAAAATAATTCTTTCATAAACTTCTTGACCCATACCATATATGTCTTATGTAAAAAAAAACAATGCATTTGTAAAAGGGCCAACCCACACACAAATAAGCATTCAATATGGACACACTTCATACAATACGTATGGATTCAATAGTATCATCCTTTTCAACCAAGGAAACACACATAATTCAATACAAACTCATACAATTTATATATGGAAAGCATCAACAAATGATTGGGTGCACTATAATTGAATTTCCATCACACACACACACAATTCTTCATATATGCATTTAGGAACTTTCAACAATCAACAAGAGAATGTACATACCATAAAAAAAATGATTTATAATTTACAACATGAATTACCATAATCAAATGCATGAGGAACACATGAATTGATCATAGCATATAGCAGGTTTGTAATCCACGCTCACCATCTCCAAGTTTTTATTTAACGTACAAAGCCATCCATGCATAGTCATCACAACACGATCTTCAAAAAACTTTCAATGCACAATTAAATTGCATGGTGTATGTAGAAGGAAAGCTTTCAGTGTAGGATTGCATCCCTGATAGACATTGAAGGAGTTATTGGGAAAAGGAATGCCAACAGACAGAGGATAATGGAAAAAAAAAATAGGAGTTAGAGGACAAAGGGAAACTAAAAAAGGTGTTGGCTCTAATACCATGTCAGGCCAGGTGAGTAACTCCACATATGAATTGTGTATATTTTCATTAGGATATTATTGTTATATTCATTGCAGGGAGACTCTTGGAATTCAAATTCCCGTCTCTTCACCTTCCTTCTTTTCCTATTTACAATATTTACATAAATTTCCTAATCTCAAATATTAGGTGTCAACAATTAGTATTGTTTCATCTTTTTTTTCTCCAGGTGGATATTGGTGGCCACTCGCCTATTCCACTTGGACCCCCATCGTTGTTTCTTTTAGTTTCCTTAATTGTAGCACAACTTACTATTTTTTGCTATTTTTCGAGTCTTTAACTTTTGGAGCCGTTTTGGGGGCCTAAAAGATGTTTTTTGGGAAAAAAGAGAGCCCAAAAAAGTGGAATAAAAGTTTACTAGTCTTATTTTGGCCTCATCTTGGATATCTTCGAAACAAGGTATTATGATAGTCAAACGAAGATCATATGCCAAAGTTACGACCTCGAGAAGTTGACGATCCAACTAACCCCAACGATGCCCACAAGCTTTTGGCACTTCATCTCCTAGGGTTAGGCTTTTGGATGTTTATGGTTTCCCTTCATTTCTTAATGATTAAAATGCCTCCTAGCCTCACTTTAACACAGTTCACAAGGCATGTAGCCACCACATCTCTTCTCAAAGATAAGTCACCATCACTCAAACTAGTTTATTTCCATTTTGCATGTAATTGTTTTCAGTACTTTGTTATTAATGGTTTAACGTTCTATTTTCATTGTAACTTTGTGTTTTTGTATTTCATTTTGTTGCTGCATTATTTTGGATCATTTTTTTTCCCTTTGAACCCTCCCTCTCTTTGCTCTCTCTTGTCTCGGGCTATTCTTCCCCCACCTGCTATTGAGGTTCTTCCTCTAATATGTTAGGAGGTTTTTGTTGTTTGGGGATGGTGGACTAGTTATTTTTCATTCTTGGGTCTTGATATACCTTTTTGGTTTAGTGGTTTTGTTTTCCTGAACCTTGTTAGACTAGTAGCACTATATTCTTCTAGGTAGAATAGGAGAAAACACCTTTTTCCTTAGCTAGGAATCTTTTTTTGGTATTATTATTTTATTCTTGCTCCAACTCTTTAATTTCAGGTCACTAAATTTTCTTAGGGTTTCTTTTTGACACCACCACCTTCTCTATGGCCTAAGAGGGAAATCCTTCCTTTCCTTCTCTAAACACCTCATCCTTGGATAAGTATAAAAACTGGAAGGCAATTGTTTATGGTACATTTCAAAGTGAAAAAGATGCTTAGAAGACAAGCGAGGAAAAATATGTAAGGGAATAAAATTTATCGATGTTGTCAAAATTTCTTACAAAATGCCTCAAGGAAGAGCACATGGGGCAAGGAGAAGCTGGAGAAATTCCAGAGAAACTACCACTTCAAGAGTTCAACTTGGTACTGAGCATACTACATGAACACCAAATCACAAATCAAACAGGTAATTGTAGAATTTTAGGAGGAGGCTTGACAAAGGAGAATGTTTATATCTAACATTGATGTAATACAACAAAGTTTGTTGTTGGATGCTAGAAACCAGTTATATCAGATATCGTTGGACTATATATATTCAAGTGAGGACATCTATTAGCAAATTAAAACAATCATTTGGAAAGCCCTTGTGGAAAGGTCATAAGAAAATTAATAAATTCTTTTACAGTTGGATGAAGCACAAAGATAGATCAATGAGATGGACAAGAATATTAATATCTTGAACAAACACCTATTGGGAATTGAATTTATAGATGCAGAAGACGAGGATGATCCACCTAAAATCATTTAAGTGGACTCCCCCATAGCCTAGCACATATTTCTTTTGAAATTATATTATGTTTTCTACTTTTTGTTATAGTTATAGACAATTAAATAGTTAGGAAATTCTACAATAGGTAGTAGCAAAGAAGTTATTTTTGGATATCTTTGTTATATTACTAGTTATATTGTTTGTCATATTTATTTTGATACTCCTAAGAAATTGAAGTTACCTTACTAGTTTAGTTTTCCTAGTGGCAAGCTATTAAAAGCAACCAAATGATACATGCATGAAATTTTTTGATATAATATAATATATGTTCAAATTATTTTATTTAAAAAACAAACACACACATCCAAAATAAGGTAGATTTAGGATTCTTAGTAAAAGTAATGTGAAATTGACTTTATAAAAAGTAATTTCATGATTTATTCAAAACTTGAAGCTATATCATATCAACGTAAATTTATCTTAACTTTCAATTTATTAAGGATAAAGCAAGATCGAATCCATTGAGATACAATTTTTTTAATAATTAAAAATTGATTTAGATAGATTATAGTCTCATTTAATTAAAAACCCAAAACCCACAACTTATGACCATGTGGATATATAAAACAATTTTAATTGCTATAAAAATATGTTTAGACTTATTAAAACACTATTTTTATATAAACATCATATATAAATATTCTTATAATTGTATTTAGATCTAACTAACATATAGTATTACTATTAAGTGTACCTATCAAACCTTTCTTTTTCATATGTATTTTTGTTCATGTGTATATATGTGTGTATTTGTATTTATATTTAGTTAAAATATGTTGTTAATATTATTATTGTTACAAATGTTATACTTATTTTTTTATGTTGCTAGTGTTATCCATGTTAGAATGGGAGAGTAACATTTATTACACACATGAGGGCTCTATTAAATCAATGTAATGATAAAAAAAAACACAAGAAGATTTGTATTAAGATAGACACACAATCTTTGACACATAATTACTCAATTGAGAGAATATATCAATCACACATTAATTGAGAAAGCTAAGTAATTGGAGAATATACCTCAAATCAGCTAAATCTAACCACCTTGTAGAAACTAGGAAACTTACACTACGTATAGAACCAACTCTACCAAATAATGACCAATAATCCTAACAAACAAATATGATCATATATAATACAAAGAAGAGATGCATGCTTCAACACTCCCCCTTAATGAATACTTGTCGTAGTTTTTATTCGTTGAGGTCTTCAATGTATTTTTTTATGTAGCAAATGCCTCACTATGACTGGAAGAGCCTTCTCAATTGTAAAGTTCATATATGGTCCATCTTGATACTACCACCTCGTACCTCAATCTTTCATACATCACCAAAATATTGACACTCATATAAAGAAACAACCATCCATTAGAATACATGGGTACCTAACTGCTATAATTGTTAGTCTAATAGGGCGTCCCTTTGTGTACATGGTTCATTCAATGTTTTGATTAACTCCCCCTTGAATGTAAATTTCACCTCATAAACTCTATAACCAATAATATGATCCACTCATAGAGCATCCAACAAACACATGTCCCACTCCTCTAAGTATTAAAAAAATTCCCAAATAGAGGTTATTGCTGTATATTAGACAAGTTATCTAAATCATCAAGAATACATGACAAAGGGGTATGAATGACTCTCTAGGTATTACATCTACCCTTTACATGTTATATGAATGTAGGCACATACACCCTTCATACCATAAAGACCCTAGGTTCTACAATTTTTTCCTAGATCAATGCATCCAAACTTGCTACAAATATAAAGTGTGATTCACTTTAAAATATGGTCTTGATTTTGCTACTACCATAAGATTTACATGTGTATTGTTATCAGTTATTATTTTCTATTGCATCGATGATCACATATATTTCTTCACCTTTCTTTTGTACCTTGCATAAAGCCTATTATGACACAAAGTTTATCCTTCTTCCTACTAACAGTTGAAATTTATTTCGATATAAAAGGAAATATATCTACCGATATACATGGGTGTCATTTGTTGTACTCCCTAGTTCTCTAGGAACCCCTCTCACCTATAGGGTTCATTAACATGTTAAGCTCTATCTAACTTGGTTCCAATATTCTTACATCTTGAGATTACTCCATCTCACATTCCTCCCTTAACTGAAGATTCAACTTATCTTATTCCACATCAAGCTAGTGTATGAGTACCTACATAGTGATTCATTTAACAGCTTGACGTCACATCCACTCGACATCCACTCTATGCATCGAGACATATACACACTACATGATTACATGTGTTGCCACTCTAATGTATGTAGGATTTAATAAAAAATACTTATAAAACACATGGGGAAATTAAATTTGGACCAAAACTTCGAAAGTGTCAAATACAAACGATCATACACCCACTATCCATTTACATCATTTCATCCCTAATGAAAAATATATAAAAAATATTTTACAACAATTACCATTACTCTGTAACAAAAAAATGCACACCATATAAACCCATGTCATTACCATTAATTAACTTCCCTTACACTTCAACTAAAATATATGCAAAAACCATTATGTGAATGGCACCACTAATACAACATTCACTTATCAATGTTTAAAACTTCATCATACCATAAATTTTAACCAAACCCATTAATAAAATAATGAGCATTATTTCAACCTCCCCATTTTTCTCTCCTTGCATTTAATAAAACCATTTAAAAAAAATTATATGCTAAGAACTATAATCCTTCTACCATTTTATTTGAGGTTTCCCTATAAGACTTTAAATGTCATCATTTTCCATATGTGGAATTAAATATAAATAAAAATAGATACATCCCTGTGCCTTTCTTTTAAAACAATGGACCATATTCTCTATCAAATTAGGTTGATTATCCATTTCGACAAACATTAAGATGCCTAAATATTCAAATGAATGTTAAGGGGGTAAATCTCCTTCGCGAGGTAAATCTCTAGTCCTTGAGATGCCTTTACTCAATTCAGTCTACTATAATGAAACAATGGCACCTAAGTAGCACCAATTTCATAGGTAAATAGTACACTTCCCAAGACGAAAAGGTAAAGAAGAGAAGGCCGAGTAATTATTTTTTATGTTTTTTTTCCAAACTCATTGTGGCCAAACGCACCCATACAATGTTGGCTCTTGAACTTTACCTAATTTGAATTCATTGAAACTCAACCCTCTTTTCCTTATAGTCAGCAATTTTGTTATGTGCAATTCTTCCTTTCGATAAATTAGAGGTGATTGTCATGCTCCGAAAAGGAAAGAATCTGGTCAAAATTGAATTACCCTTCCTACTTTCCAACATTACTCCATCCTATTGTTACTTAGATTCTAGCTTACATCCATTCAATGTAATAATACGTCGTTTGTCAAATTTGGCATTAGATTTTGCTAAATTATTATTATTTGTCATAAAAGAAGAGGTTTGTTAGAATTAATCCATCTAAGGTGATTGTCATTAAACAAAGTTACAAATTTAATAAAGACAACACTGTGATTTCGAGAAGAGAACTTTAGTTTTAAAAATCCATATTTTGTATTAAAAAATGAAAAAGCATCTCAAAATGTAAAAGTGATGATGCAACAACACTTTTTTTAGGATTAAAATTTCAACATTTTTTAATGATGGCACTAAAAATCAAATATCATGATTACGAAAATCATGAAAAAACACCTCAAATGCAAAACCGATGATGCAACACCACCCTTTTCTTAGGGTTAAAATTATGACATTTTCAACTACGACAATAAAGATCAAATACCATGACTATAAAAAACCTTAAAAATGTTCACTTAAATAAAAAAATGGTTCTATCAAGAGCATTTTTTTTATAAGGTTAAAATTATAGCCCATTAAAACTCTTAGCCTAAAACAACTTGACCCCCTTTAATTGGACATTAAAACTGCAACATTTTTCTAACTATGATTTATAAAATCATCACGAGTGTGAACAAAATCATAAAAAAATATTTTTTTTACAAAAATGGCAACATAACACATATGTTTAAAAAAAAAAATAGTAACACAATTGTTCTTTTTTTTACAGAAATGATAATAAAATTTATTAAATTTGTGTTTGATCATAACGAATACATGTGGAGTTCTATACATTTCCATTTTTCTATGGGATCTTGCATTAAGACAATGACTAAATTCATTGGAGACAAATCCCATTATTTTCGGCAGGTACTATAACTGAGTCCTTATACATGTTTACAAAAGTAAATTCTTACATATTGTGAGAATAAGAGATTGCAAAAACAAAATATGGAGTTATTTAGGAGGTTTTTGGAGCATAGAATCAATGCAGAGTTGGGATCTTGAAGCCAAGTTATAATCTATTTTGTGTTCTCTCTTTTCTTTATTAGATTTCTCGCCTCTTGTGAGAGGTGGTTCCACTGAATTCAAGAAGAGGGATTTTTCAACATTGTCTCTCTTGCATGATTTTGCATGTGTTGCTCTAATTTCCACAGCTTCCTTGTAAAACTTTATGGTAGACATCTTCATCTCTGAAGAGTTGAAGGTGTCAATTCCAATGCTCTTTTCACAAATTTTGACTCTAGATTAGGAAGGTATGCCCATGAAGGGGCTTGCTCTTCATTTTCCACTGTAACTTCTGTATTTCCCTTATCCTCATTTGAGGATTTGTCCCTAGGGGTATTTTCTTCTTGTACTGGATTTTGAAGAGCCTCAAAAGAGGTTTTATTGAAGGAAGGTTCTTATATTGGATTTTCTTCAACAAATTTTTTTGGGGATGCAACCTTGTTATGTTGATTCCTTCTTTGCTTTTGTGCTGGTTGGAAACTTTCCTCTTTAGAAAAAGGGGCTTGGGCCTGCTCATTTTTTTTTTTTCCGGGGGGGAGTTTTTGGAAAAGTGCCCATGAGAATGACAGGCTCTGAATTTGAAAGGAATATGCTCATAGTCCAATTCCTAAATATGGCTCCATTCTCTAAGATTTATCTTTAGGGCCTCTTACAAGCCTTCATTGAGGTTTACCTCAACACATATGCGAGCACAAGAAAATTGACCTCCTTTTTGTTCTACTTTATCCATATAGCGGTCCGGCTTGTTCCCAATGTATTTTAGTGCATCGGGTCCCCAAAGATGAAGAGGTAGGTGTGGCAGTCGAACCCACACTGACACGACAACGAGATTAAAATATGGATTGAAATCAAGAGTCCATGGAGTGATAAAGAGGCTTATAGAACCGATGAAATACATACTTGATCTGAAAAGAAAATATATTTCCATTTTATTGAGAAACAAAAAGAGATATAAGTCACTTCCAATTACAAAGGAAGTTACCTGACCTTGAAGTGTGGAGGCCCATTTTTCTGCGATCCAGGATTCAATTGCTTTTAGATTTGTCTACAAGCCCATAAAATTGTCGACCACTGCTTTTTCTAAGGGATCTAAGGCTCTCTTGCATGGATTTGAACAAGAGAGATCTATCACATGGATCACATCTAATTTCTTCATAATTTTTTGCGCAAGAGAAGAAATCCCCTAAGGTTTTTGAGCCTGCAATAGGGCTCTGAATGCCACCTTCTCCATGCCATGATGATTCTCTAGCAAAGAGAAGACACAATCAGTAGCAAAGAATCATGACCAACAAAATTATCTAGTGATCCATGAATTGAGGATGATCCGAATAGGCTCTCCTTCTCCAGATCTGCAAAAAGCCTTTGAAAGCTAGGGTAACCCTAGCCGCATGAAGCCATAAATTGAATTTTTTTAAATGTAATTAAAATACACATTTTTCAAAAATAAAAATAAAAAATGAGTAAAAAAATAAATTTTTACAATAGTTTATGAAAAGAAATAAAAATGAATTAAATTAAAAAAATAAAATTAAAATTAAACCAAAAAACCAATGTCCACGGGCTCTTGGATACACGATGATCGAGTCCTCTATTAAGGAACCCTTTATGTGAAGTCACCTATTCAACTCCCCACCCCGATTGGGTGATATATTGGACATGATGAACGTGTAGTCCTGCCAAGCTTACAAAAAAAATACAAAAAACCAATAATTAAAAAATGATATAAAAAACACTAAATCAAAATTAAAACCACACATACACAAACATATATCAATTGTGGTTATCTCTAGTGTTTGGGTGGAATGGTTATTATCTTTCTCGCCTAGGTTCAAATCCATGTTAATGACATGATGAGCTATAGTGCCCTAATAAATATTGTTGTAATGGCTTTATGCCTATGAATATTGTTGTAATGGCTTCGAGATTTGTGAAATTTTGAGTATATATATATATATATATATATATATATATATATATAATTTGAAAAAAATACTATACTTTTCCTAATCCCAACCTTCCTTTCTTCCTCGATAGTGGCTGCCAACAATCCATGTGACAACATTATGTGCAAGGGAAATGTCAAGTTTCTCCCCCCAACCCTTTATTTTGACTCTTTCAATAAGTTAGTTTTTATCCAATAATACCCCCTTAAACCTTTGACTTGGAGTTTCCCTTGACCAAATTTGGTCAAACCAACCAAGTGTGCTAGCATTGCTCATCTTCAGATCCAACCTCCCTCAAATTTTATATCCAAGATATTTGGTAATTTCGCATGCCCCCTATCACCTAGGTCTAACTCTAGACTTTATCAATAATTTCCTAGAGATACACACGCCTTACCAGATCTTACATACATATGCTCATTTACACGCAATTTTTTTTTTGACTCCATTATATATATAAAGCTATCCTAGTACTTATGTTTCCATCCAATCAAATTAACACACCTTATGCTCTCCTCACTTGTGTACAACCACATTTTGTGAATCCACATTAAATCATCTCATTGAAGCGTTCTATTAAACACTTTGTGTGTATTCTTAAGTAGCATAAACTACCCATCCATATACTTCATTTGGTGCCACCTACTCATCCAACAATCATGGAATTATTCACTATGGAGGGAAGAACCTCCACTCCACGGTCTCTTTCAAAATATTTTACTGGCCAATGCTACCACAGATTCACACAATTATTCTCATCATAGCTTTAGGAATCATAGATCCTTGATGCACTTGTCTTGTATGTTCATCTTCTCTTTATGAAATTTTCCAATGTTAAACTCACACATGGAGAAGACATGAGATAAAATAGAATGTGAGTTACATTTACTATACAAATGATAAATTTATAATACATTATAATGACCCATGGTCTCCATATTCCAAGTGGTCTCTTGGACTCCATTGACTATTCACATTCCACACCAACCCTTAGCGGTTTAGGTGTCCAACATCCCCCCCCCCCCCCTTAATCTGATGGGTAATCTATGAGTCCACGAAGGTAACTCTAATACAAAAATACAACAAAGCATGATTGTAATTGGCTGAATGTGCTCTTTGAAATGATTTCATAAGGTGGGAAAACTCGATATCTTAGCTAGTAGTAGTTTAAGGATGACCACCAACACTGGAACACTTAGTATAGTTCCTAGTACTCTTCCAAATCTGGATAGAAGTTGAAGTCTTTTGCTAGAGGAAGTGATCCCAATTTTCTTTTGTGAAAAGGGATAACTTTGGGTCTCAACTTGGAACGTTTTGTGTAGTTCCCAGAACTCTCAAAATCGAGAAAGACGCTGAAGTATTCTAAAAGAGGAATTACTCCTTAATTCTTTGAAGAGGGAGACCTTCAACCTAGAAAAAGGGAGGTCTTCCACCCGCGGAAGAAAAAGGTAGAACCTCAACTTGAAAAGAGAGGTATCAACCTGCGGTGGTTTAAGGAAGGCCACCAACCATATTCTTGCTCGGGGGCTTCTATGTCTCTGGCTACAACTCTGAATATGGGTATGGATATCTCTGGCTATAGCATCAGGAAACAGTTTCAGGTTGTGGCTCAAGATTGCTTGATTCATCTTTGAAACTTGTAGATGACCATCGATTCCCCCCTGTCAAATACAAGGTGAGAAGATGAAGAAAACTCATTTGCAATAATTTTCAATACTCATGAACAAATTGTGTGATATGAGAAAAATATCTTCTTGGCTATTAAAGCCCATTACCAAGAAGCAATCCATCCAAGATGAATATTTGTTATTTCAAGAGGCTTGTTTCTAAAGCATTTGTTTGAATGATGAGTACATTGAACACAATACTTTCACAAATCAAGATCAAAACAATGATCTTTCACATGGTAAACTTTGTCACAATGTTGGAATATGACAATATGCTGTGGAGGAGGAGTAAATACAGGTGAAGAACTTTCCTAAATAAATCCAACACTCTGAAATTTGATGGGATTTGAGTAATCTAGAAGATGAAAGGACGTATCCTTTTCATAACCAAGACTGGTTTTTTTCTTGTTACTAAAATTCTCTTCCCATGGTTTAATGACTAGCTTGGGAAGTTCAGGTTGAATTCCCACACCTGCATTCAAATATGCTCCTAAAATGGGCACATGATGGGAGTCAACCTCAATGTTATTGATTTGACCACTTTCTGGTAGATGATGGTAATCTGTCTCAAACTCAAACGTAGGATTGTTCTGAGCAAAAACAAGTTCAAAATTATTACTACGTTGTTGTAGCTCATATTGCTATAGTTTTGATTCAAGATGCAAAAAACCAATATTTTCTTGCACAACTTGTAGACATGTTTGAATGTCTATGAGAGTGACTTTGGCGACTTTTATTGTAACATGAGTAGTATATAATATCAAAGTTTTTAAAAACTCTAATTCTTCACTAATTCTGGCCATTTTATATTCTAGCTGTAATGAATGCAAATAGTTCTCTTCCACGGGAAATATTGGTACCTCTTTCCTATGGAAAATATCAACCACAAGGAAAATAGATATTTCTATTGAAAGACTTGAGAGAGTTTCTCTACAACGCTAGAACTACTCAACATATATTAATTCATACCATGAATGCAATCCTTTAGAAAAAATATCAAACAATTCTCACACATAGATCTCTTGTTGTATCAATTAGTTCGTTGTTTTGAAAGGAAACTCCCTTGTAAAATTCAAAATGGGCATATAAGCATCCAATGTAGCATATAAAAATTTCCAACACAACCTTCCAATGTAGCGATTTTGATGCATCTAATGCAACCTTAAATGTATAAATGAGTCAACACACATATAATCCAACACACATATAGTTCATATCAAATATGAGTGCACACATCAATGTATGTACCAAGATACAAAAATAACTTCACCTGAGTAGATTGATATATTTTAGCAGTGAGAATGAATATGAAAACACAAAATGGGAGTGTAGATGAAGATATGCTGTGAAGACACATATGTAATTTAGCACACATAAAAGTAATTTGCAAAGTCTCCTTAAGCTTCCAATGGATCTTTGGAATTGGATCTTTGAGCCCCTATATTGAAAGCTTCTCTGTTTTAACAACATTCAAGCTAGAAGCCATATAAACATTGCTTTCATCACTTATTATTAGCTCTTACATAGTCCATTTCCACAATCTCCAAAAGTATAAAAATTCATTGAGCATGTATTTATTCTTTCATTAAACACTGCCACATTAGATCTGAAGTCTTCAAGATGGAGATGAGTTCAATGCACCAAAAAGTTTGTCATCAAAACCATTTTGATATGACTGTTGCAAGTTGTATACTCTAGAAGGAGATTCCTCAAGTGGTAACAATCCCTTTAATACAAATTAACAATTTGAGTTCAACAACATAACACAATATTCACCACGAATAACCACCTCACATTGTGAAAATTCACATATTACAAGATGTTCGAGTCTTCAATTTCACCTGTGGTGCCTACATGATTCCAAAGATGACATAAATAGTTAGTGAGTTTTGATGAACAACATTGTGCAACTTGCTTCTTGCTTTAATTATTTGATGAACTGAAAGGATCCTGATCCATTTCATGTTTGACCTGGGAGTTTTGAAATTTGGTGAAGGTGACATTAGTTATGAGAGAGAGAAATGCCTTTATGCAACTATTCCTTTTATTATTTCAAAAACAATACAATTTCTAGAGTCTGTCGTTTCATTGGTCGTTGTGTTCTCCAAAGGCCAACCCGTTAGGACTCCTTCCTGAGGGATTCCAGAAATAAGATCCCTCTTCTAACACCAGAGTGAAAAACAACGCTAGAGGTAGTTACAAAGAGCGTTAAGGAAACAAATTCTTGAGCCAGAGTAAAAAATAAAATAGGCTAAGTGGATGACAGAGAAATGGTGGCAACCAAAAATGGCGCGTATATCAGTGATGGAAAGGAGCATTTCTTTCTAGCTGAGTTGGCCACAACACATTACACAAATTTTATCATTTGGCTACAACACATTAATGCAAAGTCTAATATGTCAAGAGTCTACCACAGGAAGGGAGTGGTAGCAACATAATGCTAGAAATGCCTTACAGGGAATGGAGGCTGACAGTAACAAGCTCAACGATGGTCTTGAGTAGGCATTCAAGCATTAGAAAATGTAGCAAATTATGGAAAAAAAACACCCAAGTATATCAATAGACTTTCATGAGATAGTCCATAATGTATGAGTTCTCAAATATGGCCGACGAGCAGAAGTAAGGTCTTTAAATTGTGTTATGTGTTGAAAGCTTGAGGTAAGAGGAGGCTAGGTCAATAATTGACCAACGTTATATAAAAAATATTTCCTCCTTGTGGAATACTTTTACATAGGTGAAAATGATTTTTTACAAAGCAAACAAATGAATCTTTTTAACTATGGATACAAGGAGGAAAATAATTATAAGAAGAAAATGCACGCGAAGAGAAAATTTGGATAATTTATTATCCAAACTTTTTACAGAAGTAAAAAAAGGGAGTTGAAAACATATTTTCATAGTTTAATAAACATGTTTGGAGACATGGTTTTCAAAACCATGGGAAATTTTCATTTATTGATTAGAATACCAAAAGTGGGAAAAATAAATATGAAAACAATAGATTGTTTGGGTAAATTGTTGTAAATGTAATTTATGAAACTCATAAAAAAAATAAGTGCTACAATGGAGAAGTATTACAAGACATGGTTTTCAAAACCATGGATGGTTTTATAAAGAAAATATTATTTAAGGAATATTTTAGGATATGATTTATGAAATTCATGAAGAAAAGAATAGTTTCACAGGTCAAAACAAGACATGGTTTTCTATTGAAGACATGGTTTTTCAAAACTATAGGCATGAATTATTTTTATGGAAATATGATTTTATAGATTTTTGGGAGATATTTTTATCACAATATCTTATTCCCAAAAACTTAAAATTAATATTTTTGAAAACTAAAGAGTGACAAAAAATCAATGATTTCCTTATCATTTTCAAATTTCCGGACAATGGTTTTTTTTTTCTAAGTTAGTTTAAATCTATTAACAAGAAAAATATATTGCATCGTGGCCAAATCCGAGTCTTTGCACAGACATGTGGCATAATTAGCAAGATTAACAGAAAAAAGACTGCCCACAAGGGGAAACCAGTCTCGATCAGTTCTCAGTCTATTGTGTTGCCCATGCAGGGGTAACAACCATGGATTATGAACTGTAAAACAAAAATTATAGACTGAAATATCTAGAGAGTGAAAAACAATCCCAGTAGTATGGGCCCCGAAGCACGAAAACCAGACAAGAATAGAACAATTACTCATCAGAAGGTTCTTCAATTATGTGGCACCTGTATGCTGCCATGTCATCGTCCTCCTTTGACAGGTCCGTAGTGGAAGAAACTCCTTGCATGGATGGCCCTGGACCACCATGAGCCAGCTCCTCCTCACGAACCCTACTGACACGAACATCCTTGCCTGGATCCTGACCCTAATGCTTGTTCAACGACCTGGGCTGATTGTCCAAATCTTGAGAAACCTCAGAGCGAGGCACCTCCTGACGTGTAATAGGCTTGTCCTCCTGGGCCTCTTCCTTGAAAACAACTGTAATTGATGAAATTATGCGGGGTCGATTCAAGGAAAAATTGAAAAATAATTGTGCAGTTTGGGGCGAGTGAGACGCTTGAGTGATGGGGTTGGCAGGAGCAGAAGAACCCAAACGATGGCCAGTTTCATGGAGTCTGCCCCTCCCACTTTTGGTATTTGGATAACGGCCAGAGAAATAGTCATTGGATTGAGAAGACGACTCAGAGGTGGAGCTTGAGGGGGGGTGCAGGGGTTGGCTTCTTGTGTTTCCCCTGCGGCAACGCATGCGCTGACGCAACCGAGGCATGGTGTCGGAATCTGCGGAGGGAAAGAGAGGTGATGGAGGAATAGGGATGGAAGGGAGCGAGTTAGTGAAAAATTCCAGAGAAACGGAGGCAGACAAATAAAGGCCAGAGCGAGAGAGGTGCAGATCGTCTCCAAAGTATAAACAACAATTCAGAAGGCTTCTCCTCCCTGTAGTAGTGCGATGACTGGGGAGCCCAGCATTTGGAGAGCACAGACTATGCAGCGGAGGAGGAGTGCCCGAGTAGCCAGAGCCACTGTCCATCTTTAAAACCAGACTGGAAACACCTCGAGGATCACCCTGCATTAAAATATCATTGATGAGAGCCGAAGGCTAATGCAATGAGGAGCATTTGGAGGCGTAGTTGGGAATTAAGGTCGGATCTCGACCAACGCAAGGAGTAAATGCTCTTGATACGATGACGTTTTGATTTGAGTGCTCCCCTCTGGCAGTGACTTAGGTGGGCAAGTGTCTCCACCATTTGCCACACCTAGGTCCCATCACAATTCTAACTTTTGAATACACCGGCATCCGGGAGAATTTCCTGACAATGGTTAAGCAGCTGAAGGATAATTAATATAAATTGAATCATCAAATGATTTTATCAAAGGACAAGGGATTAATAAATTCTATAAAAAGGATCAATCAACCAGATTATGGGCATATTAACTGTGTTTTAGGGAGCAACTTTGATGCAGGAGCATTAGGCTCAAAGAAATACTTTGTATGTATATAGACTTAGGGGTTTCTAGTTTTCATGAGAGTTAGATTTTATGTAGTGAATTTAGTGGGTTTTAATTAATTTTAGTTAAATGTGGAGAGAATTGTAATTGCCCTCGAATGATTAGTTGGGCATATGAAGAGATGAGAGATTCAGAAAAACCGCAGAGTAGGAATGAGTGGGAGTCAGTTTCAGTTGTTTAGGGAGTTAGGCTAAGTTGAGAATTCCAAGAGTTTTTGAGTCATCATAGGAAATAGATCGGTTCACTACCATCCTGTATAAGAATAAGCCTCAAAGGAATTAATAAGGAGAGCTGCATAGACCTGCATAGAGCTAGAGAGCGGAAAAGACAGAGTAGGAGGTAGAGGGGCCATCAAATTGAAGACCTGGCCAACCAAAGAGTTTGTAAGTGATTTCACTGTATAAATGAAGGAATCTGGTTCAGTACTACATGAGTATTATTTGATTTAAATCCTGTGTAAATGAGCTTCAAATTTCAATAAGCCAATGTATGAGAACCAGTGTGCTAAAACTTGTGTTAAGAGCCAATGCCAATGTGTTGATTTGTTTCAAGAATTAATTGTATGGCAATGCGTAATATGAGTCTCTTTGTAAGAGATTAAAGTTGTAATCCTGTACATGACTGGGGTTAATGGTGTTTCTGCACGCCTTGATAAATTATTGAAAATGGCTTAATACGCACTTGAGTAGGACATTGACAGTGCCTTGAATGTATGTGTCTGCTGTCTGTGTGAAGGAGGATTCGACCCTTTTAAGATTCCTTAATTATAGGTATTCTGTGTGTAGAACTGCGTGAATCAATCATAGAATGATCGATGTCACAATTTGATTCTTATGGATGGGGTTTTAAATAGCATATGATGATTTCACTATAATTATAACGGTGGAACTATATCACCGTATCACATTAGAATGCCAATGAAATGAAGGTTAACACGCGAAGAAGTGGAATTGTAAGAGACTTGGAGAGGCGAAACCGTGACGAAGAAGGGAACGGAACCTTGAATGAACAGTGAAGGTGGTCTTCGGGACAAAAACTAGCAGTATCGCACTTTTTAAAACTGGTAAGTGGAATCGTGAAAAAAAAATACGATATCACTTGTTGATCGACGCGTGTCCATAAGTGGTTTGGAAAACCATTTATATCGCGCGATTTTGGAGAATTAACATTCGTGCATCTAAATTACGTGATGATCGTCGGATGTGGGAAATATTGAGGTTTGGAGCACGAGAGTAGATGCACCGTTGGATGGGAAAGGTAAGTTAATTGTTGGGGCCCGATTGTTAATTTACGTTGGCGTTGGTATTTTACCATGAAGGTTCCATATAATGTTTATTGATGTCGAGATGCATAAAATAAATATGCATTGAGCTTTTATTGAAATATGGTCAATATATATAAGTGTGGGCTGAATAACTAGATATGTTTGAGGTTAAATGAAAGAACGAACTTTTAGATTAATGAGATGTTCACATGGTTGATCATATAAAGGTGGGGCCAAACAACATGCGGATAGGTGAGTGTGTATGGTGAGTGATAAGTATTGGCATATACATTAATGTATGTCTTGGTGGGGGTTTGCCTTGGAATTTTAACTAGCGCCTGAAGTCACATATGAAGCTTGATTCTTGAGTTTAACCCAAGGTCAAGGTCAAAGTATGAAATTTCAAATGGATATTTTATATGGCAATTAAATAATAAATGGCTTCCGTTAATGAAGTTGTAGAGTGGAGTTTTCTTATATGGCTTTAACCACAGGTTGAGAAAATGAAGAGAAGCTTCCGCATATGGGTTGGCAGATGGGTTATAACCATAAGAGGATTTAAATTACTATCTCAAATCTCAGATTTGAGATATTAAAGCTTCCAGACTTATTTGTTTAGATTTCATAAAACATATTGAAATTGCCCAGATAAGGAAATTGTGTTGGATTGAAAATTGGAGGTGCATTTTTATATGCACAGAGAGTTTGAATGTAGCAAAAGCAGGGTACCCCGTTATCATGTGGTATTAGATCTAGAATTGAAATAGCTCTTTGAAAATTTATTTCTGAAATGCATATGTACTGAAGCAGTGAAGAAAGTTGGTTTTCAAATATGTTTCACAAAATTGCAGGTTTGAATAAGCATACAGTCATGGTTGAAAATTCAGATTTGCAGAATCTGAAGTTGAGGCAAAGAATTTTGAATATTGCCCAGTTATGTTTTGAAAGATGTGAACACAGGTGTGATGACAAGGAGATTAGATTTAAATCTGACAAGACAGCATGTAGTGTTGTAGTGCATCAAAGCATTGGGAGAAATTGCAGAAGCAATTACAAGTGAGTGTTGAACAAACTCTGAAGGTGAGTGATGAGCAGTGTTTAACTCTGGTTTGAAGGATTATTTGTAGAATGCAGATTTCAGACAATTGAGGAGCTTCTCAGCAAGAAGATCACAGCTTTGAAAAGTAGTGATGAAAAAAGCCAGTGAAGGTTTCTGAAGTGAAAGGAAAGTTTGGCAGAACCTTGAGAATTCCCAATAGAGGTTGGATGAAATAAGAACATATGTGTTCTTGAAAAGTTGCAGAGTGAAGCCTAGAGGGAGCAGAAGAGAGTGCTGAGAAGGTTCCAGCAGATAGGGGACCAGTACTTGCCAAAAGCCCAAATCCGGAGGAAAGGATTGGTGAGGTAAGTGGCAGCAGGAGAGCTTGTTGTTGCAGAGGCTTGGTGCAGTTGATGAGTGAGGAACTCATGAAGGAGAAAATGGCTACTGATAGCCATAGCAGAGATTGCAGAGGTTCTAAGAGAGGCCACAATAGAAGAGTGAAGGAAGATGCCAAAGAAAATGGCATGAGGAAGAAATTCACTGATGAAGAATATTGGAAAGAGGTAGCTGAGATCTGGGAGAAATTCAACAAATTGGAACTAATGATAAAGGAAAGCCAGAGAGTTTGTTGGATCATGAAGAAGAAATTAAATTGGCATGGGCTACAGATGAAGAAAGAGCAGATGATACATGCTCAGAAGAAAAAGAGATTACTCAGAATGATTGAGTATTTGGAGAAGAACTTGAAGACTGAGACTTCAAGTGAGACCAAGGGGTCAAATGACTTTACATTTGATGATTTTTGTATGTTTACAGGAAAAACATGTGGAGAAGGACAAACTGCTGATGTTGTCACTAAGGAGGAAATTGGGACAGCCATATATTTTGAAAATGTCCATACACAGTCGAGGAAAGGTTTTGCTGTCCAACATATTGGAAGCAGAGGAGATTTAAATTGTGATGATGGCCAGAAGCTAGAATTTGAGCAGTCAATTGGACAGCTTGAAGAAACTGAAGAGAAGACCATTGAAGAAATTTTGAAATGTATAGAAGACTTGGAACAACAAGAAGATTTTATGATCAAATCATCAAGTGAGACCATGGGGTCATATGGTTTTACAACTGACAAGATTTGTGTGAATGCAGGTATTGAAGAAGATAGTTCATATGATGAAACTGTGATAAATGAAGTTGAAGGTTGCCAAGTCACATATGATGATTATCTTTCAGATGAAGATCAAACTGAATTACTGCAGCAGAAGGAATTCATAAATTCCTTGTTTAATGAAAGAGATTGCTTCAATAAGGACATGACAGTTATGTCTGATGATGACCAATTTGTTGTTAATGATGATAATGACAAATTGAATTTATTAAATGGACAAGTGAAAAGTGATGGACAAATGACTGAAATTATTGCAGAGATGGAGGATCAAAATTCTATTCTAATGAAAGATGAAGAAGTAGTGACAACAGGAAACTTGACTTGTGATAAAGAGGAAGGTAGTGAAGATTGTGAAAATGTTTTCTCAGATGAGATGACAGGATTGTGGCATGAGTTAAGTGTTCTGGAGCAAAGGATAGAAACATAGAGAAAATATGTTCAGATTATAGAGGTAAAGATGAATGAGAATGGGAAGGTTCATTTCTATGAACTAGAGCAAGGAGACATCCTTGAAGAGGATGATGCAGAGGAGAGACTAGCTGACAGTCTCGAGAATTATTTGAAGGATTGGGATCAGCATACTGATGTGCTGATAGAGAAGGAAAGAATTTCAGGACAACATACTGAAATGCTAGCAGAGGAAGGGAAGGCACTGAGGCCTTACGATTTTTGTTTTAACAATTGTTTTGTGAATGCAGATTCTATTGATGCTAAAGGAAAGTTGACACCATTGAGCAGTCAATTAAAAGAGGAGGACAATTCTGTGGAAGATTTTAATCTGTGGAATGGAGAATTTGAGTTGCTGGAGATTATGCTGAATGAGCAAGATTCAATGCAAGAGAGAGAACCTCAATTTCAAAATTGGGGATTGCAGAATGTGAAGATGCAAGGGAATGAAGACAGTGAAGACTTTCTGAGTCTTGGAGGAGACTTAGGATTGATAAGGAAGGAATTGGTGATTGAATCATCAATTGAGGCCATTAGGTCTTGTGGTGCTAAAACTGATGATTTGGCTATGTTGACAGGTATGGCAGAAGACAATCCATCTTTTGAAGTTGTCTTGAAGGATGATGAACTGTTGCAGAAGAGGGAAGGTGAGGCTATCATGTCTCCTGTAAAGGAACTTGTTATTACTGTTGATGACAAGAAGGAACCAATTTGTCTGGTGGACAAAGAGAAGACTGTAAAACAGACTTTTGGGACTGCTACAGCAGTGGAGGATCAAATTTTTACTCTAATAGAAAATGAGGACATAGTACTTGAATAATTTGAATTGATTGCCAGATTCAATCAAGAAGATGGAAGACAATTACTGAAGATTGTCAAGGAAGAAGAAGAAGAACATGCTGAAACAAGTTTGTAGCATATTGATGATATGGTTATACAAGAGAGATGGCTGAAATGTTTGCTGAAAACATTTGGAGAAGAGAATGAAATGGTAGAGAAACAATTTGAAGTGTTGCCAGAAGATGAGGAAGAGGCCCAAGGATTTTATGAATTTGATGTTTGTTTCATGATTGCAGGTACTGATGGAAGGAATAAAGAATGTTTGGTCCAGGATGAGAGGAGAAGAGATAATGACAATGATTGGAAATTTAAATACCAGTCTAGAGAATTGCTGAAGTCAGAGAATGAAGAAATTGTCATGGATGAAAATCAGAAAGATTTTTACCGTTGCAGAAAACAAGAGGGTATGGATGATTGGGAGGTAGTTAAAGCAGGAGCCAGAGAAATTGCAGGATTTCAGCAAGTGAAAGCAAGAGTTCAGCAAATAAGAACTCAACAGGCAGAAGCATAAGTAGAAGTTCAACAATCAAGGTGGAGCAGTGTCCAGCAACCAGAAGATAAATTAGACAAGGAAATTGAATTTATGAGAAAGCTGATGGAGAAGGTGTCTCAGAAGAAGGCAGCAGCAAGAAAGAAGAGAAATTTTGGCAAAAGAAAGACAGAAAGAGAATGTAAAAGTACAGCTAGTGGAGCAAGACAGAATAAGATATGGAAGCCTGGTGAAGTGAAGAAGAAGAATTTTGCAGCAGATGGTCAGCTACAGAATAAAGTGTGGGATCCAGGAAGACAAGGATGAAAGCACATGATCAGGAGATCATGAATCATTTTAACCTGCGGAGTCTGATGCAGGAGCATTAGGCTCAAAGAAATACTTTGTATGTAAATAGACTTAGGGGTTTCTAGTTTTCATGAGAGTTAGATTTTATGTAGTGAATTTAGTGGTTTTAATTAATTTTAGTTAAATGTGGAGAGAATTGTAACTGCCCTCGAATGATTAGTTGGGCATATGAAGAGATGAGAGATTCATAAAAATTGCAGAGTAGGAATGAGTGGGAGTCAGTTTCAGTTGTTTAGGGAGTTAGGCTAAATTTAGGCTAAGTTGAGAATTCCAAGAGTTGTTGAGTCATCGTAGGAACTGGATCGGTTCACTACCATCCTGTATAAGAATAAGCCTCAAAGGCATTAATAGGGAGAGCTGCATAGACCTGCATAGAGCTAGAGAGCGGAAAAGACAGAGTAGGAGGTAGAGGGGCCATCGAATTGAAGACCTGACCAACCAAAGAGTTTGTAAGTGATTTCACTGTATAAATGAAGGAATCTGGTTCAGTACTACATGAGTATTATTTGATTTAAATCTTGTGTAAATGAGATTCGAATTTCAATAAGCCAATGTATGAGAACTAGTGTGATAAAGCCTGTGTTAAGAGCCAATGCCAATGTGTTGATTCGTTTCAAGAAGTAATTGTATGGAAATGTGTAATATGAGTCTTTGTGTAAGAGGTTAAAGTTGTAATCATGTACATGACTGGGGTTAATGGTGTTTCTGCATGCCTTGATAAATTGTTGAAAATGGATTAATACGCACTTGAGTAGGACATTGACAGTGCCTTGAATGTATGTGTCTGCTGTCTGTGTGAAGGAGGATTCGACCCTTTTAAGATTCCCGAATTATAGGTATTCTGTGTGTAGAACTGCGTGAATCGATCATAGAATGATCGATGTCACAATTTGATTCTTATGGATGGGGTTTTAAATCAATATGATGATTTCACTATAATTATAACGGTAGAACTGTATCACCGTATCACATTAGAATGCCAATGAAACGAAGGTTAACACGCGAAGAAGCGGAATTGTAAGCGACTCAGAGAGGCAGAACCATGACGAAGAAGGGAACGAAACCTTGAATGAACAGTGAAGGTGGTCTTCGGGATAGAAACCAACAATATCGCACTTTTTAAAACTGGTAAGTGGAATCGTGAAAAAAAGAGTGATATCACTTGTTAATCGACGCGTGTCCATAAGTGGTTTGGAAAAACCATTTATATCGCGCGATTTTGGAGAATTAACATTCGTTCATCTAAATTACGTGATGCTCGTCGGATGTGGGAAATATTTAGGTTTGGAGCATGAGAGTAGATGCATCGTTGGATGGGAAAGGTAAGTTAACTGCTGGGGCCCGATTGTTAATTTACGTTGGCGTTGGTATTTTACCGTGAAGGTTCCATATAATGTTTATTGATGTCGAGATGCATAAAATAAATATGCATTGAACTTTTATTGAAATATGGTCAATATATATAAGTGTGGGCCGAATAACTAGATATGTTTGAGGTTAAATGAAAGAGAAAAAAATTATATTAATGAGATGTTCGCATGGTTGATCATATAAAGGTGGGGCCAAATAACATGCGGATAGGTGAGTGTGTATGGTGAGTGATAAGTATTGGCATATACATTAATGTATGTCTTGGTGGGGGTTTGCCTTGGAATTTTAACCAGTCCCTGAAGTCACATATGAAGCTTGATTCTTGAGTTTAACCCAAGGTCAAGGTCGGAGTATGAAATGTCAAATGGATATTTTATATGGCAATTAAGTAATAAATGGCTTCCGTTAATGAAGTTGTAGAGTGGAGTTTTCTTATATGGCTTTAACCACAGGTTGAGAAAAAGAAGAGAAGCTTCCGCGTATGGGTTGGCAGATGGGTTATAACCATAAGAGGATTTGAATTTAATATATCAAATCTCAGATTTGAGATATTAAGGCTTCCAGACTTATTTGTTTAGATTGCTAGAAAACAGAGTATTGAAATTGCCCAAATAAGGAAATTGTGTTGGATTGAAAATTGGAGGTGCATTTTTATATGCACAGAGAGTTTGAATGTAGCAAAAGCAGGGTACCCCATTATCAAACTTCAACAATTCTAAGGAAAAATATCAACAAGTAGAAGATTAAGGCAAATTTGTGACAAAAAATGAGCAACCAGTTTCAAGAATAAAGAAAATAAATCAACAATTAGTGAGTCAATTCCCATATTTGGAGGCACATGACTTTCAATCAACTCCATATTTTCTGCAATTATTTAGAGATTATTTGTATTTTTAATGAATTGTTTAGATTTTTATTCTAGGGAGCTAGGCATAATCAACTAGGTGTAATGTTCTATATATTGTTTGATTTTGAATGTAAAAGGATTGGATTTTGATACCAAAATCCTTCCATTTTTGAAAAGACTTTTATTGCATAATTTTCAATTGAAGGTTTCTAGCTTTAGTTTCCTGACATAATTTGTTTCTCATGTATGTGTTTTCCAGTGATTTCATAATCTGATTTTGCATATGTTTGAGGTAATATAGAAGCACTGGGAAAGTCTAGGTTAAGTATCAACCTCCGTAACAGACCACAACAAAGTTATCGTCATTATGGAGACTAGCTAATTGAAAAATAAATTTAAATTAGTTCCTCTCCATAATTAAATTATTGCCTTCGATCGTCTCTTAAACATATTTATATGGGTTGCAAAAATTATCATGTATGCATTTTTTTTGTTATATGATTGAGTATTTAGAATGGATATTTAATTATCTAATTTATATTCTATTAATCTACCAAACTATTCAAAGCTATGTTATATTGTCGGAGCTATATGTTGACACTTTGATAAAACCTCAACAAGAGGAATTTATTTTTGAGCAGAGATTGGATACTCATCAATAACCACTTATACAAATCGTAGGTCTAGTTGTTGTTATTCATATGTTGCTGTCTAGTGACAATGAAAAATAGTAAAAAACTTTGTAACACTTGAGGGAGCCCCCTCAGGTAAGAGGGCCAACTTGAACCTAAATTTTAGCCGAGTTGGTTTCTCGGCACAAATTTGCAGCCAATAACTGCCTTCAAGAAACAAAGACAACATTTTGTGCCATTGCTGGGGAGCGAAGTAATAAAGATATCTTTCCCCGAAGAACAATCAACAATAGATCTACTCCTTGCTGGTGAACAAGGACTAGACATTAATTATTGGTTTCTATTTTTACACTTGGCGGCTTCACTTTGTCTATGTGGAGATTCCAATCGGTTATCGACTTCACTTGCTTGAGATTTCAGTTGCATCCAATGTTATTTTTATTCAAGGATCATTAATACAAGCATTGAGAAACAGATTTTTCTTCCTCTCAGTTGTGATAAAAAAATATCAAATGTTTACAGAGGATGCAGTCTTCAAATTTCAGTTGTAAGTATCAGTTACCTATGAATTTTGTCTTTCATATTGTAAATATATTTCATATCTCCAGCTGCATAAAATGTGGCATGTCAATTAATCCAATGCTCACATCGTTGCACTGGAAGCATGACTACACTTAACAATGCAATTTTTTAGCTCAGTTAAGTAGTGTTGAGTGAATAACTAAGTTTATTTTTAGAGCATTTGATGTGCAATTTTTATTCAACAATTATTTTAGTTTGGTTTCAATTGCAGTTTGCAGTGTTAGTTATTTCACTTGAGCATTTTTCAGTTTCAGATTTCATTGTGAGTTAGTCTCTGGATTAGTGCAGGAAGTATGGTTTCAAAGTTGCAGGTCACAAGTTGCATGTTTCAAAGTGCATATGGTTAATTTTTTTATGGCAGGACTCCATGTCCAACAGATTCAAGGAAAATTTTCTACATGTTCTCTACATCCCTCATGGGGAATCAGTCCTTAATTGGAGCCTATGTTGTAACATTTTTTTAGGTCCCTATAATACCAGTGTATCCCATTATTTTTGTTAGTGTAGTCCCCTTAATTTTATTGTTGTACCCCTATAGCCCCCATATTGTTATTATTGTTCCCTTACATTATCATTGTTAGGTCGGCTAGGATTATATTGTGACCCCATGGACTCCTATATATAGAAATGAGGTTTTTTCATTTGTATCATCCAATAATTGTTTATTTATATAATGTAAAGGAGGTTTCCCCCTCGAAGAGGCTTATTTCTAAGTCGGTGATCTCTCTTTTCTTCTATTTTTGGAGTTGGTTTCATAACATTTGGTATCAGAGCTTTGTATTTTAGGGTTTTTCTGATCCAAACAGGTCATCGTGGCATTTTCATTATGCTGTTTTTTTCTACGGAGGTTAAAAGGATGAAATTTTTACCATGAGAAGCCAAAATCCTGAGGAACTTCATGTAAAAATTTCATATCTTGGTTCACAATATGTTCGGAGATATCATGAAGTTAGGGTTTTTGCAAGCTCCCGAATTTCATCTAAAATAGGTGACCTTGGGAAATTGTCATAACTCTCTCTCTGAGCATCGGATTGGAATTTTGTAATAAGTGGCCAAACTTACACGGATTGTAGTTTCCTGTGTATCAATTTCAGAGCTAAAGGAGGAAAAAGTGACACATGACATGCCGTACAAGTTCTCTCTACTAAATTAGTCCATAATTAGGTCATTGTGGGAGATTGGAAATAACTTTGCCTTGAAGCATCCAAATCAGGTCAGAAATGTGGCATGGAAAATAATATTAAGAGGGCTACTACATGACCAAATTTCAGATATTTAAGATCTGAAATCACAGAGATAATTCAGTTTTAATATCGACCTCCTAAAAAGAAAGAAAAAAGTGTGTATTTGTTTTTTAAAATTGCATAACGTTTGTTTGAAAAAGAAGTTTGAAGTTATTCCAAGTGCATATTGAAGCATTTATATCAGTATTTGGTTCTATAATGCCTCCAAAAAATAATTCCACAACCATTAAACCCTCAGAAATCTCTACATAAACGCATGATGAGGAAGAATTGCAGTATGAGATATCAAAATTATGGTACCAAGTGCAACAAATTTCGATCTTACAAAGAGAAACCAAAGATGACATAGATGGTATAAAATAAAAAATGGAGGTTAAATTGGATGGTTTTAAGGATAAAATGAAAGCTGATATGGATGATAAAGTAGTGGAAGATCACATCGAGCATCAACAACAAGTTCTCCAACTCTCAAAGGATAACCTAACTTTGGTGCAAAATCGAATGAAACAATAGGAAGATCACCATCGCAGTGAAAGAAGTTTAGAAGCAGTCACAAAAATAAGAACTCGGCAACTACCAAATCGATCAATTTCAGAGTATCTAAGAAAGTGGAATAACTTACCCATTAAACATTCCATATGGGAGGATGATAATTTTATACAGAAGCATCCATAAATAATCAAGCATTGAGGGCAACACTTGTTTGAAGGAGAGGGACATGTTAGGTCCCTATAATACCAGTGTATCCCATTATTGTTGTTAGTGTATCCCCCTTATTGTTATTTTTGTACCCATGTAGCCCCCATATTGTTATTATTGTGCACTTACATTATTATTGTTAGGTCAGCTAGGATTATATTGTGACCCCATGGATTCCTATATATAGAAATGAGGTTTTTTCAATTGTATCATCCAAGAATTGTTCATTTATGTAATGTAAAGGAGGTTGCCCCATTGAAGAGGCTGATATCTAAGTTGTTGATCTATATTTTCTTCTATTTTGGGAGTTGGTTTCATAACACTTTTTATGGCACATTTAAAAGTTACAAAATTTTTCAAAATATGCTAAGTGATTTCTTGGCTAAATTTTGAGGTATATATAAATTCTTGTGAAGTTCCCATCACCTAAATCCTTCACTTAATTAATATGCCAAAATATTCATGTCCTCCATGATTCAAAATTGACATGTGTATCCCAAATCCATATGTAGCCTTAATTTTTATCTAGAAATAATATTTGTATTCCCACTTTTGTTTTACCCATCACTCCATTCACTTTTCACCCCTATTATCATAACCCCATATATATATATTTTTTTATATTTTACTATAACCTACCATTATTTTTATTATTCATCCATTTTCCATTTTATCATAATCACACATAAAAATCATTATATTTTACTTTAATTTTTATCTTATTTATTTATCCTTTTATTCCATATTCTATGTATTATAAAAATAGTATTTATGTCCATTCAAACCTATGTCCCCACCCCGCATTTCACACATTAAAACACCATTATATGCACTACCTCAAGATGTGTGAAGCAATAAATCTTTACTTTGTAGGGGGGTTGCCTATCCAACCTTTAACCTACACCCTCCCCACCCCCTCTTGCTCCACAGAGTTGTTTCATTTTTACCATCTTTTACTCGTGTTTCCATCTCATGTATTGCAGACTTTCCCCCCTCCTAAACTATTTAAAACCTACTACCCCCCAGGTGAAATATTGTTTCCATACCATTTACCATATGTATTTGAATTTATAAATGAAGTGTGGGAAATATATATATATATATATATAGAAAAGAACAATTTCACAGGTCAAAACAAGACATTGTTTTCTACTAAAGACGTGGTTTTTCAAAACCATGGGCATAAATTATTTTTTATGGAAATATAATTTTATAGATTTTTGGGAAATATTTTTATCAAAATATCTTATTCCCAAAAAAATAAAATTAATATTTTTGAAAACTAAAGAGACATAAAATCATTGATTTCCAAATTATTTTCAAATTTCTCGATAATGGTTAAGCACCCGAAGGATAATTAGGATAAATTGAATCATCAAAATATTTTATCAAAGGACATGGGACTAATCAGTTCTATAAAAATGATCAGTCAACTAGATTATCAACATATTAACTATGTTTTAGGGAGTAGCTTCAACAACCTCCAAAATCTAAGGTAAAAGATCAACAGGTGGAATATTAAGTTCGATTTGTGACAAAAAATGAGCAACCAGTTTCAAGAATATATGCAATCAATCAACAATCAATGAGCCAATTCCCAGATTTGGAGACTTGCAACTTTCAATCAGCTCTAGGTTTCCTATAATTATTTAGAGATTATTTTTTTTTTAGTGAATTTTTTAGATTTTTATTCCAGGAAGCTAGACACAGTAAGCTCGGTGTAATGTTCTATATATTGTTTTATTTTGAATGTAAAAGGGTTGGATTTTGATTCTAAAATCTTGCCATTTTTGTAAAGACTTTTATTGCATAATTTTTAATTGAAGGTTCTTGGCTTTAGTTTCCAGTTATTTCATAATCTAATTCTGCATATGTTTGAGGTAATATAGAAGCACTAGGCAAGGCTAGGTTGAGTATTAACCTCCCTCACAACCCACTACAAAGTTATCAATGGAGACTAGCTAATTGAACAGTCTGTTTAAATTAGTTCCTCTACACTAATGGAGATATTTAATTATCTAATTTATCTTCTATACCTCTACCAAACTCGTTAAAATTATGTTATTTTGTCGAGGACGTTGACACTTTGATAAAACCTCAACAAGAGATGAATTTATTTTTTATTAGAGATTGGATACTCATCAACAACAACTTATACAAATCATAGATCTGTCTGCTGTGCTTCATAGGTTGTTGTCTAGTGACAATGAACAACATTAAAAAAGCTCATAACACTTGAGGGATCCCCCTCTGGTTCGAGGGCCAACTTGAACCTAAAGTTTGGTTGAGTTGGTTTCTCGGCATAGTTTCACAGCCAAGAATTGCCTTTGAAAAACAAATACAACATGAAATTTACTCTTGTAATGTCCCATCTTATGACAATTGTGACATTCAATATTTGATAGATCAACTTTCTTCTTTGGTCCTTTGAATTTGTTGTATCCTCCCTTATTCTTGTGGTTAAAAAAGTATGCATTGGAGGTGTTGTCCTCATTTTCTTCCTTCTTATTATATTCTAATGAGATGTGTGCTTATTCTTCTTTATTATTATTAATACCTTATGCAAAAGAGCTCCATGATTTGGGTAGACCTAATAGTGCAACAATCACAAGTTTCTTTTATGGTATTCCTTCATTAATGGTTTCTAATTCATCTCTTATTCGGGATATCCTTACAAAATATGAGGAAAAAATATCACATGTTTTCATATTCATTGTTCTTATCTCATCCTTGAGATTGGCTATTTGTCCAATGTTGTTGATGGTGAATAGTTTGGAGAGATCTCCATACATCCCTTGAGAAATATCTATGTTGGATATGTATGGGATTAGATTTCCTTTCGCTCCATCTACTATTATATTCAGGGCCAAGATGTATTTTTCCCTATACTTTCCTTTCGTGCATCATTTGTTTGTTTCACAAATTTTCCTAGAACAAAATCCAATACTTTGTGATTAGAAAGGATGGGATCTATATTCTTCTTCCATGCCCTATATTTGGAGGCTCCTTCTAGCTTATTTTCAATATTCATTGTCATGTATTCTTTTCTTGATATAGATAGTAGGCCTTCCTCTTCTTATATAATCCTTTTTCTTTGACCCTTTCAATATATTTTCAAGCTGTCTTTTTCTTTCCTTCTTTACTTTAGCTCTGAAACCATGTTAGAAAATCAGAAAGGAAGAAATATTCTCTTATGTTGATAAGAATTTGTGATATTATTGTCATTTTATTAACTTTCTTTATTTTCTTCTTTTATCTTCTTTTCATCAAGCGATCATAAAATTAAAACATGAAGATCAACGACACCAGATATAAGCACTCATCCAAGGCTAAAACCCCTCTATAGGGGAAAACTCAATCAAAATCTTCCACTAGCAGATTAAAATAAAAAATGAGACAATCCAAGACCTTATACTAGACCAAAATACCTTCCTCCTCCATCGAGTCAACCTTCAGAGATGATGAACCAAACACAAAATTCAACACCACTTCAATCCAACTTCAAGTCAGAATTTAGGCCCTACTGCAACCCTGCAATTTCATCCCTCCTGTAGCTTCAATTTATTCACATGTGTGAGATAAAGATAGGATAAAATAGTCTTCTTCCTTTGCTAGTGTTTATCCTTCTTCACTTTAGGTTTTCTACCTTTTTTTTTTTTCTACACATTTTTCTCTTCTTCAAACTATAGATCAAACTTGATTAAGTGTCCAAATGAGGCTGAGTAGCTGCCTATTTATAATTGTTTCTAGGTCCAGTTATTGGCCGACTTGGTGGTGGAGGCCTAAATGACTTAATTTACATCAAAATACATCTTTTCCTTGATAGACAAATCCAAATAAGGGTTTTTTACATGATGAAAAAGACTAGGACTCAATACATAAACCCTATAATCCTACAATGGAGGATATGAAATATTAATCATTGACCCAAGCATGAAACCCATGCTTTAATAAGTCAATTTATTTTAATAATAAAAAATAATTTTTCTTCATTTTGGCCAATAAAATTATGAAGACTGACACTAGTTACATTCATCAACAATCACGTCCTCAAAAAATAGTAAAAACAATTTTTGCTACTATCAACCAAAACCCTGCATGTCTCACTGTAGGGTTTCTAATAGTGTGCATACAATTGTACGTATAATATTATTATTAAATATAATATTAGTATTAAATATTTCATACTAATATATTATAATATTAATATTATTAAATTCAATATTGTATTCAATTTAATAATATTGGATTAATATAATATTAAATTTGATATATTATAATTTATATTAATATATTAGGATAAGGTGATTTAATGCAATATTACATTTAATATTAGATTATATAATAATTATTGATACTAGCTGATATAATGTTATATAATATTAAACATAGTATTATAATATTATAATATTAAACATAATATAAGAGAGAGAGAAGGAGAAGAGAGAGAGAGGGGGAGAGGAAGAGGGAGGAGGAGAGACATAGATAGATATAGAAAGGGTGTGTGTATGTTTAGGGGGTGATATAGAGAGGGAAATAAAGATAGATAGAGCGAGATAGGGATATAGATAGAGGGGGAAGAGATAGAGGGAGAGAGAGAGATATGGAGATAGAGACTGTGTGTGTTTGGGGGGGTTAGATAGAGAGACAAAGAAGGAGACATAGAGGTAGATATAAATATATATTGCAAAGAAAGAGAGATGGGAGAAGAGAGAGACAGAGGGATGGAGGGAGACATGGAGAGAGAGAAATATGGGGGAGAGAGATGGAGTTAGAGGGTGAGAGAGAGGGAGGGAAAAATAAATACATAGAGAGAGAGAGAGAGAGGCGGGGAGATAGAGGGAGGGGTAGAGACATAGAGAGGGAGAGGGAAAGAAGGGGAAGAGAGAGATGGGGAAGATATATATATATATATATATATATATATATATATATATATATATATATATATATATATATATATGAAGAGAGAGTGTATGTTTTTGGAGTGATATAGAGAGACAAAGAAGAAGAGACATAGGGATATAGAGATATGGATAGAAGGGGGAGAGAGGGAAGAAGAGATATACATAGAGAGGGAGGGAGAGATAGATAGATATGGAGAGAGAGATCATGTGCGTTTCAAGGGTGATAGAAAGAGACAAAGAAGGAGAGATAGAAGGGGGTATATCTATAGATGGCAGGGGGAAAGATAGGGAAGAAGAGACATATAAATAGAGGGAGGGAGAAGCGGAGAGAGAGAGAGAGAGAGAGAGAGAGAGAGAGAGAGAGAGAGAGAGAGCCAATGAGTGGGAGATACAATGTTATTTAGTGAAATAATGCATTGATTTTAGCATAGATGTTTATTCTTAATCCCATTTGATTTATTGCACTAGGTGCATTGATTTTAGTGTAGATGTTGATTTCTAATCCTATTTGTTTGCTTGCATTAGATGCATTGATTCCAATGTAGACGTTGATTTCTAATTCTATTTTTTTTTTCTAAGTAAAACTATTCTATTAACAGAGAAAAATATTTACAGCAGGCCAGAGCCTGAACATTGCCCTATGCAGTGGCATTTGAACAAAAACTCCTGAGGAACACTGCCCTGTAGTAGGGAAACCAGTGACAAAACAGTATTCACGAAAAAATCCCCTGCAGGGGAGATATAAACACCAGTTTTTGGATCACAAAGCTAATAACAAACTGAAAGGTAGGCTAAACATTGACATAACAAGCTGATAACATAGACATTGAGACAAAAAAGAACAGGCCCAGAAGTAAGGGCCGAGCCAGTGCACAAAAAGCAGTAGGAGAGGGTGGAACTACTCATCGGGAGCTTCTTCAACGACCCTGCACCAGAATTCATCAGGGTTCCCATCTGCATCGTACAGGTCCGCAATTGAATGGATTACCTTCCCGGCTGAAGGGGAACCATCCCTCCGCTAACGAGATTAGCAGTGTTCCGCTCCGGGCTCATAAGACCACAACCAGTCTGCCCCTCGCTCTCTTGACCACCAGCTTTCGGCATCCCGCTCGCTTGACCTTCAGGCTCAGAGATTTCCATCATCTGCCCTTGCTAGGCAGAGCTGCCAAATCCCCGCAAATTCAAATTATCATTGTGCAACAACCCTTCCCGCATGCCGGAGGACAACACTAGGCCAGAAATGGGATCCACGCTCTGAGGTTCTTCATGAAAGGCAACCATGATGAAGGCGGTGACACGAGGTCGACTGAGAGAACTGATGAAGGAGAAATGCGCAGTGTGAGTCTGTGCATGGGGAGGAGAAGGAAAGGGGGAGCCCAGGCAATGACCATAGCAAAGCCTACGACCACGAGGAGCTCTGGATTGACTATTCTCATGAGAATAAGATGACGAGGAGGTGCTAGGAGCGGGTGAAGGACGTCGCAGCCGGCCACGAGAGGAGCCTCTGCGGCATCGCATTCGATGCCGGAGGCGCGACATGAGAACAGACTCAATGGGGATATTAGGATGAGGATAAAAAGCCTGCCTAGGGGCAGAGACCAACGCGTGAGGAAGCAACGAGAAGGACGCGAGCATGCAATTTCCAGCGAGAGAGAGGTGAACATTGTTACCGAGATCAAGACAGCAGTTCAAACTGCTTCTCTTACCAGTGGAAGTGCGCTTGCAAGAGATACCGGCATCCAGAGAACAGTTCTGTGAAAAAGGCATGGGAACATCCTCCATATCAATGAAATTCTCCATAATATCTCCAGTGTACCGAAGAATCCAGAGCCAAGGACCTGCATTTAATTGACCAGAGGGCCGAATCATTGCGCAGTGCTTCGAATCGTTTCGAGAGTCGAACATAGGATTGCTACCAGTGCCAGGCATAAATTCCATAACACAACACACAGCCAAAATTAAATTGCCTTCGTCCTCTAGCTCGCGGGGTGGCAGGTGGCGCGCAATTTGACTCCACCCCCATCCCATCAACTTAAACTCTCGCCTCTCCACCTGCATCCGGGGGATTTCTAATTCTATTTGTTTGCTTACAATAGATGCATTGATTTTAGTGTATATGTTGATTTTTTATTTGATGTAACTAGATGTATTATGTACATTAATTTGAAAGTAATTAGATTAATAGCGTGCATTGATTTCAGTGTAAGCATTAAAAAAATTATTGACAAAGTGCATTGATTTCTTTGTGATGATAATTGAATCATAAATAAAAGACTTGAATTTTCGTCTTAAATAAAATGTTCACTTACCTTAAATGTCTACTTCTTGAAACTATGAACTATTTTTATTTGACTACATTCTTATTATTCTCATTTTCTGTCATTGATTATTGTTAGTGACTTTTCATTCAAGTGAGTAAATAGAAAACAACTACCATTGAAACTTACTTGGGGTTTAACACTACATAAGCAAAAATGGTTGAGTTTGGATAAAGCTATTATTAATATTGGGGAGAAGCATAGACAAAGTATGATGTTTACTACAATAGCGCAACTTAAAGATTTCATTGGTCTACAATTTCAACAACTATTTTTATATGATCCATATGAAAGGAGGACAAAACTAACATGTGTGACAATAAGAGAAATAAAATAAAATAGTATGAAATTTATCACAATGAAAACTATTTTTAATTGACAACATTCTTATTATTCACATTTTCTATCATTTAACACTATTACATAATCAATTTGCATTCAAAATTTTAATTTCATAATTTCTCATCATTCAAGTTATTAATAATCTTTATCATCTCAACAAATTGAGGTAGCTTAGCAAATTTAAAATTAAAATGATCAAATTAATTTGAGACACATTTAACATATTTAAAATGATCAAAATAATTAGATGTTCAAGAAATTTTCTATGGCCACATAGAATTGAAAGCAACCTAGATCCATATAATTTTGGATCTATCATGTGCCGAGAGGGAACAAATCCCTCGAGGTGCAAACTTTTCCTCAAATTCTACACTTCAAAAAGAAGGTTTACACCTCGATAGATTTGATCCTACTCACGGCATGATAGATTTGAAGTTAGATAAATCTAATTTAGTTTTTAAAAATAAATTATATGAAAGAGAACTTCTCATTGCAAAATTGAACATGAGCAAAAAGATAAATAATCTCAAAGGATAGAATGTCAGACATAAAAACAGGGAATATATTTAACTACTATAATAAATATTATAGGTATAATGAAATAAATTAGATTAATGTACATGGCATATTTTTTAAATTACACTTTTAACCCATATGAATTCATGGATTTTTAATAATGTTGTTAGTTTATATATATATATATATATATATATATATATATATATATATATATATATATATATATATATATATATATAGAAATGGAGTGATTGGGTTAACAAGTATAAGATTGTTTTAGAAATGTACAATTGTAATTTTGTATGTATATATTTTTCTTGTGTCCTATATAGTTTATCACCTTTAGTTTGAGGATTTAAGCTATATGTTAACAATTTTCTTTGTTATTTTATTGGAGATCTATGTTATTGTATTGGAATGCCATTCATATGGAAAGTATTGGGATTCTTTTATGGTATTTTTTTTACATTAAAAGTTTTAAAATATTTTTAATTTTTTAATTTATGATTAACTATTGTTGATTTATTAGAAAAATATTATTGTTAGTATATGTAAAATTTTAAAATTTATTTTAAAATAATTTTAAAAAATTAACATTTTATTTTTTAAAATTATATGAAATTTTTTAATAATTCACAATACCTTATATTTATATATAAACACAATAAAGAGAAAAAATGAGATATATAAAAAATCAATATAAAAAAATCATTATGAAATCAAATAATAAAAAGGAAAAAAATATCCTACCACAAAGTGAAATAATATATAGTAATAAAGATTATGACTTCAAAATAATATATTATAATTAAAAATACAATGCTACAATTGAAGTTGTAAGTGTAATTTTAAAGTTTAAACAATATTTAATTATATATATTGCATATTAAGATTGGTTAAACAAATATTTTAATTTTTACATTATTAATTTTTGAAAAATAATAAAAACTTTAAAAGACAAAAATTATTAAAATATTATTATGCTAAGAGGTGCTCTACAATTCAATATTGAGAAAGATGTGTAGGCATAAATATTTGTAAATGTAAACATTTAACATTCATCATTTATATTTAAGCTAAATAAAAAACAATAAAAGGTTAAAAGTAATATAGAGCTTAGATGTGAAGTGGATAAAGTGACAAAAACAATAAAATTCAATTTGTTATATTGTAATTTTATATAGAGGGAGATGTATAGGCATAAATGTTTGTAAACATAAATATTTAACATTTAACATTTAGATGTCAGCTCAATTAAAAAATAATAAAAAGTTAAAAGTAGTTTAGAGCACAATAAAACTAGATGTACTAAACATAAGCATTTAACATTTATATGTCAACCCAATAAAATTGAGATGTGAAGTGGATAAAAGCTTTGACAAGAATAATAATCAATTTCTTATATTGTAATTTTGTTTTTTCACTCAGTTTAGTCATCCAACTCAATAGTTGTAATGCTAAATTAATAGTTGTTGATAGAAAATTAATCCTATAGTCTTGCTTTGGCAAGAACTGATAAATTGAGAAGTGAAGTGGATAAGTAGATAAGAACAATTTTGGTGGGTAGTAACTACTAGTAAATCTACACAGTTACAATTTTACTCCTACCTAAGGGATGAGAAAAACATAAATAATGGAGGGAAGTAACTTCTGGTAAGTATATTTATTTACATCTTATTCCTATCCTTTTTTATGCAAAAGATTGCTTAAATTATGATGCGAAGCAATTGATGGTAAATATGTTATTTACTTGAGTACAATCTATTTGCAAGGATTTTATTTTTGGATGGTTTTCCTACAAAGCTTTTAAAAAATAAATCACTACAAAAATATCTAAAAATCATGACTGAATATTGCAACCATATGTTGGATTTTATTGTGATTTTATCCCAATGTTGATGTTTGCAACATTAACTTCCAACATTATATTGTGCAAAGGTTGTAATAAGCCTTCCAGGTTATGGTCGAATCAAATGTTTGAAAATTATATATTTTTACTAATATTGAAAAATAAATATTTATTTTTCAAAGTTAAACATTATAATTTGCATTGGTCAATGCTAAACTAATAGTGATGAATAGAGAAATCGATTGTTAGATTATTCCATAACCATATTTATATTTAATTTATAAGCATATAAAAATGTAATACTTACAATATAACAAGATTCTTAACCATGGATATTCAACCCCACTTTATCATGGATATTATTAACTAGTAAATATGTTTTGTTACAATACCATGGGCCAATACCATGGTTTGTTAATACTAGATTCCCAAAAACCATAAATCAATTCACAATAAAAAATTAAAATGTAAAATATATTGGACCTTATAGTGATGTTTATCAATCGTGTGGATGGAGGTGGGGAGAAGGAAAGAGGGAGGGGGAGAGAGGGAGGGAGATAGTGACAGAGTTGGAGGGTGGAAAGAGGGGTAGGGGGAGAACAGAGGAGAGAGGGGGGGATATAATGAGAGAGCTGGAGAGAGAGAGAGAGAGAGAGAGAGAGAGAGAGAGAGAGAGAGAGAGAGAGATGGGGAAGAGAGAGAAAGAGGGAGGTTTAAGGGAGAGGGAGAGAGAGGAGGGGAGGGAGAGATAAGGAGGGAAGAACAAATACATAGAGAGATATAGACAGAGAGGAGAGGAGGGAAGAAAAAGAGAACAAGAGGAGTGAGAGGGGGAGAAATAAAAATGGAGGGGGGGAGAGGAGAGAGGGAGGGAGATGGTGACATAGTTGGAGGAGAGAGAGAGAGAGAGATAGGGGAAGAGACAAAGGGAGGCACGAGAGAAAGGGAGAGAGAGGAGGTAAGAGAGAGAGAGAGAGAGAGTGCGATGGGGGAGAGAAAAAGGTAGGTGAGAGAGAGGGAGAGGATGATCAAAGACATAGAGAGATAGAGGTGGAGAGAGAGGGAGTGAAAAGGGAGAGATGGAGAGAGAGTGAGCGAAATAGGAGAGGAGGGAAGAGAGAGAGGGGGGGAGAGAGGAAATAAGGGAAAGGAAGAGAACACACTGAGGGAATTCTTTCCTCAGGGAATTTCTAGCCCAAAAATTCAATTTCTCACTGCAGAGCAGCAATAGTTGTGAGCATATTTTCCCACTCCAGTAGGGACTGCATAGAGCCTAGCAATAGTTGCATAGATGAGAAGAGGAAGAGTTCGACATTTTTGCAGAGGTGAAATCAACAGGGTTGAGAGATCAGGATCAATTGGACAGTTTTTTTAAGTACATGATCTAGAAGGCAAGGATTTATTGTCTTCTAGATGGATACGATCTCAAGGCCTACATTGATAACGTGGTAGAAGTATCCATGGATCCAGATCAGCTAAAGGCATATAAGAAGGAGATGGCGAAATTGAAGAGGCTAATTCTCGATGGGGTTCAAGATCATGTGGTGTCTCACATATATGGAAAAGACACAACCAAGCAGATGTGGGTTCATCTTGCTACGCTTTACCAGGGATCTTCCGAGCAGCGGAAAATGTATCTTGAGGAGAAGTTGAGATGTATGAATATGTAGAAAGGGGATTGCATAGACCCCTTCCTCACTAGGCTTCGAGATGTCCGAGATCAACTGTATGAAGTAGGGTCAATGCCAAAACCTACATAATTGGTGTGGTTATCCCTGAATAATTTTTCTGGGGATTGGAAAGTCTTCGTCGAAAGTATCTTGGGCAGAGACAAGTTTCCAGATTGGGGTAGAATGTGGTTTGATTTGCAGGAGGAGGAGATAAAGCAAGACTTGGTGAAGAACATCCTCAATGGCAGTAGTAGCAGTGGGACGAAGGAAGTGAAGGAAGATGAGAATGCAAGCCTCACATCAAAGGGGCAATAGGAGCAACGTAGGAGGAAGAAGGACCTTTCCAAGGTAAAATGATTTAGATGTGGTGAACTTGGTCACTACAACACTCAATGTCCTCTCAGAAAGAAGGAAAAAGAGGAGAAGTAGGATCAACAAGCTGCACCCACGGAGATCAACAGGTTGTCCTCCAAGTTGGATGAAGTTTTTTCCATGGTCACCGACATACATGATCCGAATGGAAAATGGCATCCACCCATGATATTCATCCACACATGTTATCCATCCACCCATGGAATTTACCCATGGTATTGTAAACGACATCAACCCATGGTATTCATCCACCCATGGTATTTATTCACCCATGGTATTGTAAGTGACATCTATCCATGATATTCATCCACCCATGGTATGTATCCACCCATGGTATTCATCCACACATAGAATTTACCCATGGTATTGTAAGTGGTATCTAACCATGGTATTGACCCATGGTATCCACCTATGGTATCTACCCATGGTATTGTAACTCAAAAAAAGGCTATAAATAACAAGCCTCACTTTGTAAAAGGAAAAATTGTCCACCATAATGTAGCTTCTACAATTATTCTCTGTTTTAATAAAACAAGTTTCTTTGTGGTTTTATTTGTTGTGTGTTCTCTTTTTTTTTCTAGCATTGAAATTTTGCAGATATTGTCAGATTCATTTCAATTTTTTAGATCTTGGGGGCCTCCCCCCAAGATCTGGATCAGTGGTATCAGATTCAAGTTATGAATCCATGGGAATGAGGGTTTGAAGCATATTTCAGTTTCAATTTTTGGAAATAATCTTTAGCGAACTCCATGAATTTTTTGGGCAACGAGTTTGCAAATTAGATATGAAACTTTTAGTGAAAATTTTATAAAAAAAAAGACCAGATCTTGATTCCTTGCGAAAAAATACCCAAATTCAAAAAACAAATCGGACGATTTGGAGTTCGGATGAGGGAGATATCGCTGATTGAAAATCCACAATGTTGCAGAAATTTTTTTGATGAAAATTCATGGACGATGGCTCTCCTGTCATTTTTGCAATTTTTTGTGTGAAATTTCAGAGAAATGGTTAGATATCTGAGCTCCCCTTGAAAAATCACCCAATTTCAAAAAACAAATCTGTCGAATCAGAGTCCAGAAGTGGGAGTTATTGATTTAAAATCAACTATTTTTTTTTTTCAAAAATTTTGTGACGTTGGGACAGTTCCAGTGCGAATCTGAGAGTCTAGAGTCTCCAAATAGTGGTTTCAAACACATGAGTAGATGCAGAATGATCATTCTATTTCTAAAAACAGGTTATAATAAATATTCTGATTTATATTGACTGAGTTATGCCCATTTAAAATATGGAGCAGCATTCAAAGTGGGTTCCCTTTGGAGACGTGCCCTCCCACCCCACTTTAGTAGGCACTTGCTTCACATTCATCAGTTTCAACATAGCAGCGTTCAGCTTGGGTTATTTGGAGATGTGCCCTCCCACCCCAAGCTATGTAGGCACCTGCTACTTCATCAACAATCAGCATCACGGTTATGGGTCAACCGCACAAAATCCTTCTCATCGAAGTCCATTTGCTAAGTTGCACACTGATAGTATCACAGTTGGTCAAAAGCATTATAGGGTATCTCTATCCTCAGATCTTTTTTTGTCATGGTTTTGGGTCATCCACAAACCCACACTTCATCGAAGTCCATTTGCTAGGTTGCACACTGTCAATATCACAGTTGGTCATAAACATTACAGGGTATCTCTATCCTCAGATCTTCGTTCATCATGGTTATGGGTTAACTACACAAATCCCTTCTCTTTAGTGGCTGTTCATATTCAACAAAGGCTTCTCAGGAGGGAACTTCATGCAATGGGGACCGTTGCTTCTTAAGGAGGGAGGAATGATCCGAATGGAAAATGGCATCCACCCATGGTATTCATCCACCCATGTTATCCATCCACCCATGGAATTTACCCATGGTATTGTAAATGGCATTGACCCATGATATTCATCCACCCATGGTATTGTAAGTGACATCTATCAATGATATTGATTCACTCATAGTATGTATTCACCCATGGAATTCATCCACACATAGAATTTACCCCTGGTATTGACCCATGGTATCCACCTATGGTATCTACCCATGGTATTGTAACTCAAAAAAAGGCTATAAATAACAAGGCTCACTTTGTAAAAGGAAAAATTTTCCACCACAATGTAGCTTCTACCGTTATTCTTTGTTTTAATAAAACAAGTTTCTTTGTGGTTTTACTTGTTGTGTGTTCTCTCTTTTTTTTCTAGCACTGTAATTTTGAAGATATTGTCAGATTCATTTCAATTTTTTAGATCTTGGGGGCCTACCCCAAAGATCTAGATCAATACCTCTAGGAGTGAGGTGGGGTGATTTGGTTTTGTAGCCCTAGAGAGCTACAGATGGGCAGGATCCTAGAGGATTCCACCTCTTGGATCAATACCTTGCTACGAGAGGCCATATCAGAAGTAGCAGGATGGACTAATGGCAGTTGATGCAGTTAGGTGCAGAGTGACAAATACAGTAGATAGTAACAGTAAGAGACTGAGCAGATTTGGCATCATTGCAGTTGGCACAATATAGAGTTGGAAGCAACGCAGTTGGCATAGTGTAGATTTAGCAACAACACAAAGGCTTCAGTGACAACGCAAAGACTAGAAACATTCATGACTTGGGTGACAGATTCATCACACTGACCACAGTTGGTTCAGTTTGATGGATATTTCTCATTTACAGCTGCAACAGATGAGAGACAGTTATTGATGTTGCAACAAAGTTTCAGTGCAGGTGCAGTATTTGGCAACATTTCAGCAGGGTCATCAGCAACATAGATGTAGCGCACATCAGAGTTGTGCAGTAGTTGGTGGGAAGCTATAGACAAACATCAACAGTGTAGCAGGAGATGGTGCAGAGGCAGTGTATTGCAGTTGCAATACTAGAACACTTTCCTCGCTAAGAGGTAGCATTAATTTTTGTAGCATCAAATGTGTTCTAGCTTGTAGATTTGACGGAGAGGTTAGAAAACATGCATTCTCCAAAACCCAAAAATCATTTATGGAAATTTCACCTAGAGACGACTTAATTAAAATAATTAATCAATTTTTGTAATATTTACTAAGTCTAAACTTAGGAAATATGATTAATTAAAAGGTATTAATTGATTCATGGTGCAAATATTCTAGAAAAAGACATGGATCGAGTTCTAGTTAATCAAAGCCATCGATTAAGATTTAATCGTGTTCGTTGATGTCTCAATGAGATATTATAAGAAGAAACTCGATGGAGCTTGGAGAACACACTTGTGCAGTTCGATTTCACTTTGATTTCACAGGCAGGTCGATTTTCTAAGTAGCATCACTGAGTTATCGGAGAGAGAGCTAGTGAGCTTGAAGCAGTGAGAGAGGGGCATGGATAGTAAGGTAGGAGGAATATTTTCTAGATCTGTGAGTGCATTGCAAAGAGGAAGTGAGTTTCATGGAGAGGAAATGTAGAGCCACGTAGAGGTAGCACAGTGCTTCAAAGGAGATTCCGTATTTTGCTGGGGAGAAGCAGTGATTCAGTGTCAGATGCTGGAGAGAGAATCTGAAGGCCAGGGGGATATATATTCCAGACAACAATTTCTTAATTAGCAAGAGGGAAATTTGTTCCAAGTTGTAGGGACATAGTATTGCGTAGGCTGACGCAGTACTGCGTAGGCTGATGCAGTGACTGTGCATAGGTAGCGTAGAATAGCTCATATTGAGCCAAGGTCAATGTCGGGTCGCAAGTGGGAGTGAGCTTTTTCTCACTAGACTTATTTTTCAGTCATTTATCTGTATGGTTTGCTAGATTTCAGAAACCATAGTTTTGTACTTAGATTTACTACTGCATAATAATAAAACCCTCCACTGCTGCACCAGTTTTCCTGAGTTGGTTTTTTTCCGGGGACTTAGTCCAAAAATTACAGTGTTATTTGTGTGTGTGTGTGTGCATCTATCTTTCGAGTGTTATTTTTCTTCGCAATAATTTATTTGTGAAGGCTGCAATGTATTAGTTTCAATATTTACCGTAGAACATAGTAAATAATTTATTCAATTTATTTAACAAATAGAAGAAACTTAATTAGTTGTTGCAGTAGGATTTAGGGTCACCGAATTGTCACAAGGGGGTCATCATCCTTCAATTCTAAATTAAATAGTTTGATCATCAATTAAACAATTTCTAGCTCAAAGTGTGAGTAATATAATTATTTCAACTTCTTTAAAGCACCAAAAGCATCTGTAAATGGAAAAATATGATGAATCACCTCTTCACTGACTAATTTTGTAATCAAGGCATAGGCCTTGTTGTTCTTGTTCCCCCAGATGGAAATCTCCTTGTCAGAAGTGGGCTTTTGAGGTGGATTTCCTCCTCCTCCTTCACAAACCCCTTTCCACAACTCATTGAAAATAAAGGTGTGCTTTATCTTCCTTGACCAGTCATGGTAGTTATCTTTGCCAGTGAGAACTACTTCCACTATGGATATGGATGAATGCATCATATAATATGACTAGGGCCCAAAATAATTACAATACTTGCATCAAAAATTGATGTCCTTGCAATAAAACTAATTGGCTATGTCTTCAAAAAAATATTCAACTAAGAATGTAAGCTCTTAATATACCTTCCAACATATATCCTCCATCTACCATAGATGTAATTTCATCCATATATTATATGTAGCTTTACCAACAACATATTCTTATTTAAAAATAATTCTTTCATAAACTTCTTGACCCATACCATATATGTCTTATTTCAAAAAAACAATGCATTTGTAAAAGGGCCAACCCACACACAAATAAGCATTCAATATGGCCACACTTCATACAATACATATGGAGTCAATAGTATCGTCCTTTTCAACCAGGGAAACACACATAATTCAATACAAACGCATATAATTCATATATGGAAAGCATCAACAAATGATTGAGTGTACTATAATTGAATTTCTAGCATACACACACACACACACACACACACAATTCTTCATATATGCATTCACGACCTTTCAACAATCAAAACGAGAATGTACATACCATAAAACAAATGATTTATAATTTAAATATGAATGACTATACTCAAATGCACCAGGAACACATGATTCGATCATAACATATAGCAGGTTTGTAATACATGCTCACCATCTCTAAGTTTTTATTTAACGTACAAAACCATCCATGCATAGTCATCACAACACGATCTTCAAAAAAAAATCAACGCACAATGAAATTGCATGGTGTATGTAGAAGGAAAGGTTTCAGTGTAGGCTTGCATCCCAAATAAACATTGAAGGAGTTATTGGGAAAATGAATGCCAACAAATAGAGGATAATGGAAAAAAAATAGGAGTTAGAGGACAAAGGGAAACAAAAAAAGGTGTTGGATCTAATACCATGTCAGGCAAGGTGAGTAACTCCACGGATGAATTATGTATATTTGCATTAGGATATTATTGATATATACATTGCAGGGAGACTCTTGGAATTCAAATTCCAATCTCTTCACCTTCCTTCTTTTCCTATTTACAATATTTATATAACTTTCCTAATCTCAAAGATAGGTGTCAACAATTAGTATTGTTTCATGTTTTTTTTTGCTTCAGGTGGATATTGGTGGCCACTCTCCTATTCCACTTGGACCCCCACCGTTGTTTCTTTTAGTTTCTTTAATTGTAGCACAACTTACTATTTTTGGCAGTTTTTCGGGTCTTTTAACTTTCAGAGCCATTTTGGGGGCCTAAAAGATGTTTTTTTGGGAAAATAGAGAGACAAAAAAATGGAATATAGGTTTACTAGTCTTATTTTGGCCTCATCTTGCAGATATTTGAAACAAGTTATTATGATAGTCAAACGAAGATCATATGCCAAAGTTAGGACCCCGAGAAGTTGACGTTCAAACTAACCTCAACGACGCCCACAAGATTTTGGCGCTTCATCTCCTAGGGTTAGGTTTTTGGATGTTTATGGTTTCCCATCATTTATTAATGATTAAAAGGCATCCAAGCCTCATTGTAACATAGTTCAAAAGGCATGTAGCCACCACATCTCTTCTCAAATATAAGTCACCATCACTCAAACTAGTTTATTTCCATTGTGCATGTAAATGTTTTTAGTACTTTTTATTAATGGTTTAAAGTTCTATTTTTGCTATAACTTTGTGTTTATGTATTTCCTTTTGTTCCTGCATTATTTTGGATCATTTTTTTCCTTTTTAACCCTCCCTCTCTTTGCTCTCTCACTTGTCTCGGGCTATTCCTCCTCCACCTAGTATTGAGGTTCTTCCTCTAATCTGTTAGGAGGTTTTTTTTTTGTTTGGGGATGGTGGACTAGTTATTTTTTCTTTCTTGGGTCTTGATATAACTTGTTGGTTTAGTGGTTTTGTTTTCCTCAACCTTGCTAGACTAGTAGCACCATATTCTTCTAGGTGGAATAGGAGAAAACACCTTTTTCCTTAGCTAGGAGCCTTTTTTTGGTATTATTATTTTATTCTTACTCCAACTCTTTAATTTCATATTGCTAAAATTTCTTAGGATTTCTCTTTGAAGCCACTGCCTTCTCTATGGCCTAAGAGGGAAAGCCTTCCTTTCATTATCTAAACACCTTATCCTTGGATAAGTATAAAAACTGGAAGGCAATTGTTTATGGTGCATTTCAAAGTGAAAAAGATGCTTAGAAGACAAGCGAGGAAAAATATGTAAGGGAAGAAAAATTATCGGCGTTGTCAAAATTGATTAAAAAATGCCTTAAAGGAAGAGCACATGGGGGAAGGAGAAGTAGGAGAAATTCCAGAGAAACTACCACTTCAAGAGTTCAACTTGCTACTGAGTATGCTACATGAACACCTAATCACAAATCAAACAGGTAATTGTAGAAGTTGAGGAGGATGTTTGACAAAGGAGAATGTTTATATCTAACATTGATGTAATACAATAAATTTGGTTGCTGGATGCTAGAAACCAGTTATATCAGATATTTTCGTACTATATATCTTCAAGTGAGGAAATCTATTAGCAAATTAAATCAATCATTTGGAAAGCCCTTGTGGAAAGGTCATAAAAGAAATAATAAATTCTTTTACGTTTGGATGAGGCACAATGATAGATCAATGAGATGGACAAGAATATTAATATGTTGACCAAACACCTATTGGGAATTGAATTTATAGATGCAGAAGATGAGTATGATCCACCTAAAATCATTTAAGTGGACTCCCCCATAGCCTAGCACATATTTCTTTTGAAATTCTATTATGTTTTCTACTTTTTGTTATAGTTATAGACAATTAAATTAGTTAATAAAGTCTACAATAGGTAGTAGAAAATAAGTTATTTTTAGATATCTTTGTTATATTACTAGTTATATTGTTTGTCATATTTATTTTGATACTCCTAAGAAATTGAAGTTACCTTACTTGTCTAGTTTTCCTAATGGCAAGTTATTAAAAGAAACCAAATGATATATGCATGTAATTTTTTGATATAATATAATATATGTTGTCCAACTAATTTTATTAAAAAAACACAAACACATCCAAAATAAGGTAGATTTAGGATTCTTAGTAAAAGTAATGTGAAATTGACTTTATAAAAAGTAATTTCATGATTTATTCAAATCTTGAAGAAATATCATATCAACGTAAATTTATCTTATCTTTGAATTTATTATGTATAAAGCAAGGTCAAATCCATTGAGATACAATTTTTTTAATAATTTAAAATTGATTAGATAGGTAGTCTCATTTAATTGAAAACCCACAACTTATCACCATGTGGATATATAAAACAATTTTAATGGTTATAAAAATATGTTTACACTTATTAAAACAATATTTTATATAAACATCATATATAAATATTCTTATTTTTAATTGTATTTATATCTAACTAACATATAGTATTACTATTAAGTGTATCTATCAAACCTTTCTTTTTCATATGTATTTTTGTTCATGTGTATATATGTCTATGTATTAGTATTTATATTTATATACTGTTAATATTATTATTGTTACAAATGTTATACTTATTTTTTTATGTTGCTAGTGTTATCCATGTTAGAATGGGAGACTAGACATTTATTACACACATGAGGGCTTTATTAAATCAATGTAATGATTAAAAAAAAAACACAAGAAGATTTGTCTCAAGGTAGACACACTATCATGGACACATAATTACTCAATTGAGAGAATATATCAATCACACATTAATTGAGAAAGTTAAGTAATTGGAGAATATACCTCAAATCAGCTAAATCTAACCACCTTGAAACTAGGAAACATACACTGCATATAGAACCAACTCTACCAAATAATGACCAATAATCCTAAAAAACAAATATGATCATATATAATACAAAGAAGAGTTACATACTCCAACACTCCCCCTTAATGACTACTTTTTCTTAATTTTTATTCGTTGAGGTCTTCAATGTATTCTTCTATGTAGCAAATGCCTCACTATGATTTGGAGAGCCTCCTCAATAGTAAAGTTCATATATGGTCCATCTTGATACTACCACCTCGTACCTCAATCATGCATACATCACCAAACAGTTGACGCTCATATAAAGAAACAACCATCCATTGGAATACATGGGTGCCTAACTACTATAATTGTTAGTCTAATAGGGCGTCCCTTTGTGTACATGGTTCATTCAACATTTTGATGAACTCCCCCTTGAATGTAAAATTTCACCTCCTAAACTCTATAACCAATAATATGATCCAGTCATAGAGAATCCAACAAACACATGTCCCACTCATCTGAGTATTAAAAAATTCCCAAATAGAGGTTATTGCACTATACTAGACAAGTTATCTAAATCATCAGGAACACATGACAAAGGGGTATGAATGACTCTCTAGGTATTACATCGATATGCCCTTTACATGTTATATAAATGTAGGCACATACACCCTTCATCCCATAAAGACCCTAGGTACTACAACTTTTTCCTAGATCAATGCATCCAAACTTGCTACAAATATAAAGTGTGATTCACAATAAAATATGGTCTTGATTTTGCTACTACCATAAGATTTACATGTGCATTGTTATGAGTTATTCTTTTCTATTGCATCGATTATCACATATATTTCTTCACCTTTCTTTTGTACCTTGCATAAAACCTATTATGACACAATTTTTCTCCTTCTTCCTACTAACAGTTGAAATTTATTTCGATATAAAAGGAAATCTATCTACTGAGATACATGGGTGTCATTTGTTGTATTCCCTAGTTATCTAGGAACCCCTCTCAACTACATGGTTTATCAACATGTTAAGCTCTCTCTAACTTGGTTCCAATATTCTTACATCCTTAGATTACTCCATCTCATATTCCTCCCTTAACTGAAGATCCAACTTATCTTATTCCACATCAAGCTAGTGTATGAGTACCTACATAATGATTCATTTAACAACTTGATGTCAAATCCACTCTATACATCAAGGCAAATACACACTACATTATTACATTTGTTGCCTCTCTAATGTATGTAGGCTTGAATCAACAAGACTTACAAAACACCTGGGGAAATCAAACTTGGACCAAAAATTCGAAGGTGTCAAATACAAATGATCATGCACCCACTATTCATTTACATTATTTCATCCCTAATGTAATAAATATAAAAAATATTTTACAACAATTACCATTACTTTGTAACAAAAAAATGCAAACCATATAAACCCATCTCATTACCATTAATTAACTTCCATTACAATTCAACTAAAATATATGCAAAACTCATTATGTGAATGGAACCACTAATACAACATTCACTTATCAATGTTTAAAACTCTCATACCATAAATTTTAACCAGACCCATTAATAAAATAATGATCATTATTTCAACCTCCCCATTTTTCTCTCCTTAAATTTAATAAAACAATTTAAAAAAAATTATAGGCTAAGAACTATAATCCTTTTACCATTTTATTTGAGGTTTCCCTTAAGACTTTAACTATGATAGTTTTCCATATGTGGAATTAAATATAAAATAAAAATAGATACATCCCTATGCCTTTCTTTTAAAACAATGGACCATATTCTTTATCAAATTAGGTTGATTATCAATTCTGACAAACATTAATATGCCTAAATATTCAAATGAATGTTAAGGTGGTAAATCTCCTTCGCGAGGTAAATATCTAGTGCTTGAGATGCCTTTACTCAATTCAGTCTACTATAATGAAACAAAGGCACCTAAGTAGCACCAATTTCATAGGTAAATAGTACACTTCTTAAGACGAAAAGGTAAAGAAGAGAAGACCAAGTAATTATTTTTGATGTTTTTTTTCCAAATTCATTGTGGCCAAACACACCCATACAATGTTGGCTCTTACTTGACTTTAACTAGTTTTAATTCATTGAAACTCAACCCCCTTTTCCTCATAGTCAACAATTCCCTTCATTGTTCACTATTTTGTTATGTGCAATTCTTCCTTTCAATAAATTAGAGGTGATAAATTGGAGGTGATTATCATGTTTTGAAAAGGAAAGAAGCTGGTCAAAATTGAATTACCCTTCCTGCTTTCCAACATTACTCCATCCTATTGTTAATTAGATTCTAGCTTACATCCATCCTTATAGTCAATTCATTGAAGCTCAAACCTCTTTTCCTTATAGTCAACAATTCCCTTCTTTGTGAACTATTTTGTTATGTGAAATTCTTCCTTTCGATAAATTAGAGGTGATTGTCATGCTCTGAAAAGGAAAGAATCTGGTCAAAATTGAATTACCCTTCCTGATTTCCAACATTACTCCATCCTATCTTAGATTCTAGCTTACATCCATCCAATGTAATAATGCGTCGTTTGTCAAATTTGGCATTAGCTTTTGCTAAATTATTATTATTTATCATCAAAGAAGAGGCTGGTTAGAATTAATCCATCTAATGTGATTGTTATTAAACAAAGTTACCAATTTAATAAAGACAAGATTGTGATTTCGAGAAGAGAACTTTAGTTTTAAAACCCATATTTTGTATCAAAAAAAGAAAAAGCACTCCAAAATGTAAAAGTGGTGATGCAACAACACTTTTTTAGGGTTAAAATTTCAACATTTTTCAACGATGGTGCTAAAAATCAAATATCATGATTATGAAAATCATGAAAAAACAACTCAAATGAAAAACTGATGATGCAACATCACCCTTTTCTTAGGGTTAAAATTATGACATTTTCAACTACGACAATAAAGATCAAATACCATGACTATAAAAAACCTTAAAAATGTTCACTTAAATAAAAAAAATGGTTCTGTCAAGAGCATTTTTTTTATAAGGTTAAAATTATAGCTCATTAAAAATCTTAGCCTAAAACAACTTGAACCCCTTTAATTGGAAATTAAAAATACAACATTTTTCTAACTATGATTTATAAAATCATCACCAGTGTGAACAAAATCATAAAAAAATAATTGTTTTACAAAAATGGCAACATAACGCATATGTTTTTAAAAAAAATAGTAACAAAATTGTTTTTTTTTTTACACAAATGATAATAGAATTTATTAAATTTGTGCTTGATCATATGAATACATGGGGAGTTCTATAAATTTACATTTTTCTATGGGATCTTCCATTAAGATAATGACTAAATTCATTGGAGACAAATCCCATTATTTTCAGCAGTTACTATTACTGAGTCCTTCTACATGTTTACAAAAGTAAATTCTTGCATATTGTGAGCATAAGAGATTGCAAAAACAAAATATGGAGTTATTTAGGAGGATTTTGGAGCATAGAATCCATGCAGAATTGGGATCTCGAAGTCAAGTTATAATCTATTTTGTGTTCTCTATTTTCTTTATTAGATTTCTCGCCTCTTGTGAGAGGTGGTTCCACTGAATTCAAGGAGAGGGATTTTTCAACATTGTCTCTCTTGCATGATTTTTCATGTGTTTCTCTAATTTCCATAGCTTCCTTATAAAAGTTTATGGTAGACATCTTCATCTTCGTAAGAGTTGAAGGTGTCAATTCCAATGCTCTTTTCACAAATTTTGACTCTAGATTAGGAAGGTATGCCCATGAAGGGGCTTTCTCTTCATTTTCCATTGTAACTTCTATATTTCCCTTAGCATCATTTGGGGATTTTTCCCTAGGGGTATCTTCTTCTTGTACTGGATTTTGAAGAGCCTCAAAAGAGTTTTTATTGAAGGAAGGTTCCGGTATTGTATTTTCTTCAACAAATTTCTTTAGGGATGCAACCTTGTTATGTTGATTCCTTATTTGCTTTTGTGTTGGTTGGAAACTTTCCTCTTTAGAAATAGGGGCTTGGGCCTGCTCATCTTTTTTTCCTAGGGGTAGTTTTTGGAAAAGTGCCCATGAGAATGACATGCAATGAATTCGAAAGGAATATGCTCATAGTCCAATTCCTAAATATAGCTCCATTATCTAAGATTTATCTTTAGGGCCTCTGACAAGCCTTCATTGAGGTTTACATCAACACATATGCGAGCACAAGAAAATTGACCTCCTTTTTGTTCTACTTTATCCATATAGCAGTCCGACTTCTTCCCAATGTATTTTAGTGCATAAGGTCCCCAAAGATGAAGAGGTAGGTGTGGCAGTCGAACCCACACCGACATGGCAACAATATTAAAATATGGATTGAAATCAAGAGTCCATGGAGTGATAAAGAGGCTTATAGAACCCATGAAATACATACCTGATCTCAAATATCTTTCCATTTTATTGAGAACCAAAAAGAGATAGAAGCTGCTTCCAATTACAAAGAAAGTTAACTCACCTTGAAGTGTGGAGGCCCATTTTTCTGCGATCTAGTGTTAAATAGCTTTTAGATTCATCTACAAGCCCATAAACTTGTCGACCACTAATTTTTATAAGGTATCTAAGGCTCTCTTACATGGATTTGAACAAGAGAGATCCATCGCATGGATCACATCTAATTTCTTCACATTTTTTACGAGGGAGAAGAAATCCCCTAAGGTTTTTGAGTTTGCACTGGGGATTTGAATGCTACCTTCTCCATGCCATGATGATGCTCTATCAAAGAGCAGGCGCAATCAATAATAGAGAATCACGACCAACAAAATGATCTAGTGATCCATGAATCAACGATAATCTGAATAGGCTCTCTTGCTCCAGATTTGCAAAAATCATTTGAAAGCTAGAGTAACCCTAGCTGCATGAAGCCATAAATTGAATTTTTTTAAATGTAATTAAAATACACATTTTTCAAAAATAAAAATAAAAAATGAGTAAAAAAATAAATTTTTACAATAGTTTATGAAAAGAAATAAAAATGAATTAAATTAAAAAAATAAAATTAAAATTAAACCAAAAAACCAATGTCCACGGGCTCTTGGATACACGATGATCGAGTCCTCTATTAAGGAACCCTTTATGTGAAGTCACCTATTCAACTCCCCACCCCGATTGGGTGATATATTGGACATGATGAACGTGTAGTCCTGCCAAGCTTACAAAAAAAATACAAAAAACCAATAATTAAAAAATGATATAAAAAACACTAAATCAAAATTAAAACCACACATACACAAACATATATCAATTGTGGTTATCTCTAGTGTTTGGGTGGAATGGTTATTATCTTTCTCGCCTAGGTTCAAATCCATGTTAATGACATGATGAGCTATAGTGCCCTAATAAATATTGTTGTAATGGCTTTATGCCTATGAATATTGTTGTAATGGCTTCGAGATTTGTGAAATTTTGAGTATATATATATATATATATATATATATATATATATATAATTTGAAAAAAATACTATACTTTTCCTAATCCCAACCTTCCTTCCTTCCTTGATAGTGACTGCCAACAACCCACGCGACAACATTATGTGCAAGGGAAATATCAAGTTTCTCCCCCCAACCCTTTACTTTGACTCCTTCAATAAGTTAGTTTTTATCCAATAATACCCCCTTAAACCTTTGACTTGGAGTTTCCCTTGACCAAATTTGGTCAAACCAACCAAGTGCGCTAGCATTTCTCATCTTCAAATCCAACCTCCCTCAAATTTTATATCCAAGATATCTGGTAATTTCGCATGCCCCATATCACCTAGGTCTAACTCTAGACTTTATCAATAATTTCCTAGAGGTACACATGCCTTACCAGATCTTACATACATATGGTCATTTACATGAAATTAAAAATGTTTTTTACTCCATTATATATATAAAGCTATCCTAGTACTTATGTTGCCATCCAATCGAATTAACACACCTGATGCTCTCCTCACTTGTGTACAACCACATTTTGTGAATCCACATTAAATCATCTCATTGAGGCATTCTATTAAACACTTTGTGCACATCCTTAAGTATCATAAATTACCCATCCATATGCTTCATTTGGTACGACCTACTCATCCAACAATCATGGAATCATTCACTAGGGAGGCAAGAACCTCTAGTCCCAGGTCTCTTTCAAAATATTTTACTGGCCAATGCTACCACATATTCACACAATTATTCTCATCATAGTTTTAGGAATCAAAGATCCTTGATGCACTTGTCTTGTATGTGCATCTTCTCGTTATGAAAATTTCCAATGTTAAACTCACACATGGAGAAGCCATGAGATACAATATAATGTGAGTTACATTTACTATACAAATGATATAAATTTATAACACATTATAATGACCCTTGGTCTCCATATTCCAAGTGGTCTCTTGGACTTTATTGAATGTTCACATTCCACACCAACCCTTAGCGGATTAGGTGTCCAACATTCCCCCCCTTAATCTGAAGGGTAATATATGAGTCCATGAAGAGATCTCTAATACAAAAATACAATAATGCATGATTGTAATTGGCTGAATGTGCTCTATGAAATGATGTCATAAGGTGGGAGAACTTGAGATCTTAGATGGCAGTGGTTTAAGGATGACCACCAACACTGGAACACTTAGTGCAGTTCCTAGTACTCTTCCAAATCTGGAAAGAAGCTAAAGTCTTCTGCTAGAGGAAGTGATCCCAATTTTATTTTGTGAAAAGGGATACCTTAGGGTTTCAACCTGTAATGCTTTGTGTAGTTCCCAAAACTCTTCCAACTCTAGAAAGAAGCTGAATTATTCTACTATAGTAATTTCTCCTTAATTATTTGAAGAGGGAGACCTTCAACCTAGAAAAAGGGAGGTCTTCCACCTATGGAAGAAAAAGGTAGAACCTCAACCTGAAAAGAGAGGTATCAACCTGCGGTGGTTTATGGAAGGCCACCAACCATAGTCATGCTCGAGGGCTTCTATGTCTCTAGCTACAAATTTGAATATGGGTATGGATATCTCTGGCTATAGCCTCAGGCAACAATTTCGGGTTGTGATTCAAGCTAGCTTGATTCATCTTTGAAACTTTTAGATGACCATCGATTCCCCCCCTGTCAAATACAAGGTGAGAGGATGAAGAAAAATCATTTGCAATACTTTGCAGTACTCGTGAACAAATTATGTGATATGAGAAAAATATCTTCTTGGCTATTGAAGCCCATTACCAAGAAGCAATCCACCCAAGATGAATCTTTGATATTTCAAGAGGCTTGTTTCTGAAGCATTTGTTTGAACGATGAGTGCATTGAACACAATAATTTCAAAAATCAAGATCAAAACAATGATCGTTCACATGGTAAACTTTGTCACAATGTTGGAATATGACAATATGTTGTGGAGGAGGAGAAAAAACAGGTGAAGAACCATCCTAAAGAAATCCAACACTCTGAAATTTTATGGGATTTGAGTAATTTTGATTATGAGAGGACACATCCTTTTCATAACCAATACTGGTTTTGTTCTTGTTACTAAAAATCTTTTCCCACTGTCTAATGATTGGCTTGGGAAGTTCAGGTTGAATTCCCACACTTGCATGCAAATATGCTCCTGAAATGGGCACATGATGGGAGTCAACCACAATGTTACTGATTTGACGACTTTTTGGTAGTTGATGGGAGTCAGTCTCAAACTCAAACATAGGATTTTTCTGAACAAAAACAAGTTCAAAATTATTACTACGTTGTTGTAGCTCATATTTCTATAGTTGTGATTCAAGATGCAAAAACCCAATATTTTCTTGCGTAACTTGTGTACATGTTTGAATGTCTATGAGAGTGCTTTTGGTGAATTTTATTGTAACATGAGTAGTATATAATATCAGAGTTTTTAAAAACTCTAATGCTTCACTAATTATGGCCATTATATTCTAGTTGTAATGAATGAAAATAGTTCTCTTTCACAAGAAATATTGGTACCTATTTCCTAAGGAAAATTTCGACCACAAGGAAAATAGATATTTCTGTTGAAAGAATTGAGAGAGTTTCTCTAAAACACTAGAACTAATCAAAATATATTAATTCAAACCATGAATGCAATCTTTTAGAAAAAATATCAAACAACTCTCATACATATATCTCTTGTTGTATCAATTAGTTTGTTGTTTTGAAAGGAAACTCCCTTGTAAAATTTGAAATGGACATATAAGCATCCAACGTAGCATATAAAAATTCCAACACAACCTTCCAACGTGGCATATAAAAATTCCAACACAACCTTTCAACGTAGCAATTTTGATGCATCTAACATAACCTTAAATGTATAAATGAGTCAACACACATATAATTCATATTAAATATGAGTGCACAAATCAATGTATGTACCAAGCTACAAAAATAACTTCACCTGAGTAGATTGATATCTTTTAGCAGTGAGAATGAATATGCAAACACAAAATGGGAGTGCAGATGAAGATATGTTGTGAAGACACATATGTAATTTAGCGCACATAAAAGTAATATGCAAAGTCTCCTTAAGATGCTAATGGATCTTTGGAATTGGATCTTTGAGCCCCTATATTGAAAGCTTCTCCGTTTTAACAAAATTCAATCTAGCAGCCATATAAACATTTCTTACATCACTTAGTATTAGCTCTTACATAGTCCATTGCCATAATTTCCAAAAGTATAGCAAATTCATCGAGCATGTCTTTATTCTTTCATTAAACACCACCACATTAGATCTAAAGTCTTCAAGATGGAGATGATTTCAATGCACCAAAACATTTATGTCATCGAAACCATTTTGATTTGACTGTTGCAAGTTGTATACTCTAGATGGAAATTCCTCAAGTGGTAACAATCCCTTTAATACAAATTAACAATTTCAATTCAAAAACATAACACAATATTCACCACGAATAACCACCTCACATTGTGAAAATTCACATATTACAAGATGTTCGAGCCTTCAATTTCACCTCTGATGCTTACATGATTCCGAAGATGACAAAAAGATTTAGTGAGTTTTGATGAACAACATTGTGCAACTCGCTTATTGCTTTAATTATTTGACGAACAGAAAGGATCCCGATCCATTTCATGTTCGACCTGGGAGTTTGAAATTTGGTGAAGGTAGAATTAGTTATGAGAGAGAGAAATTCCTTTATGCAACTATTCCTTTTATTATTTCAACTATAACACAATTGCTAGAGTATGTTGTTTCATTGGTCATTGCGTTCTTCAAAGGCCGACCCGTTGGGACTCCTTCCTGAGGGATTCCCAAAATTAGATCCCTCTTCTGACACCAGAGTGAAAAACAATGATAGAGGTAGTTAAAAATAGCGTTAAGGTAAAAAATTCTTGAGCCAGAGTAATAAATCAAATAGGATGAGTGGGTGACAGAGAAATGGTGGCAACCAAAAATGGCGCGTATATCAGTGATGGAAAGGAGCATTTCTTTCTAGTTGAGTTGGCCAAAACACATTACACAAATTTTATCATTTTGCCACAACACATTAATGCAAAGTCTCATATGTCAGTCTATCATAGGAAGAGAGTGGTAGTGACATAATGCTAGAAATGCCTTACAAGGAATGGAGGTTGATAGTAACAATCTCAACGATGGTCATGAGTAGGTATTCAAGCATTAGAAAATGTAGCAAGTTATGGAAAAAAAACACCTGAGTATATCAATAGCCTTTCATGAGCGCCAGGGCTGACAGTCCAAAATGTATGAGTTCTCAAATATGGCCGACGAGCAAAAATATTGAATGGTAGATACTGTAGACGGTTAAAGTAAGGTCTCTAAATTGTGTTATGACAAGTTCAGGTGGTGAAAGCTTGAGGTAATAGGAGGCTAGGTCAATAATTGTCCAATTTTATAAAAAAAGTATTTCCTCCTTGTGGAATAATTTTATATAGGTGAAAATGAAATTTTACAGAGTAGACAAATGAATCTTTTTAACTATGGATACAAGGAGGAAAAGAATTATAAAGAGGAAAATGCACGTGAAGAGAAAATTTGGATAATTTATTATCCAAGCTTTTTATAGAAGTAAAAATGGGAGTTGAAAACATATTTTCATAGTTTACTAAACATGGTTGGAGACATGGTTTTCAAAACCATGGGAAAGTTTCATTTATTCATTAGAATACCAAAAGTGGGCAAAATAAATATGAAAAAAATGGATGGTTTGGGTAAATTGTTGTAAATTTAATTTATGAAACTCATAAAAAATAAGTGCTACAATGGAGAAGTATTACAAGACATGGTTTTCAAAACCATGGATGGTTTTACAGAGAAAATATTATTTAAGGAAATATTTCAAGATTTGATTTATGAAATTCATGAAGAAAAGAACATTTTCACAGGTCAAAACAAGACATGGTTTTCTATTGAAGACATGGTTTTTCAGAACGATAGGCATGAATTATTTTTATGGAAATATGATTTTATAGATTTTTGGGAGATATTTTTATCAAAATATCTTATTCTCAAAAACTTAAAATAAATATTTTTGAAAACTAAAGAGTGACAAAAAATCAATGATTTTCTTATCATTTTCAAATTTCCCAACAATGGTTAAGCACCTGAAGGATAATTAATATAAATTGAATCATCAAATGATTTTATCAAAGGACAAGGGATTAATCAATTCTATAAAAAGGATCAATCAACTAGATTACGGGCATATTAACTATGTTTTAGGGAGAAACTTCAACAACCTCCATATTCTAAGGAAAAATATCAACAAGTAGAAGATTAAGGTAGATTTGTGACAAAAAATGAGCAACCAGTTTCAAGAATAAAGAAAATAAATCAACAATTAGTGAGCCAATTCCCATATTTGGAGGCACAAGACTTTCAATCAAGTCCATATTTTCTACAATTATTTAAAGATTATTTTTATCTTTAATGAATTGTTTAGATTTTTATTCCAGGGAGCTAGGAATAATCAACTAGGTGTAATGTTCTATATATTGTTTGATTTTGAATGTAAAAGGGTTGGATTTTGATGCCAAAATATTGCCATTTTTGTAAAGAATTCTATTGCATAATTTTTAATTGAAGGTTTCTAGCCTTAGTTTCCTGACATAATTTGTTTCTCATGTATGTCTTTTCCAGTGATTTCATAATATGATTTTGCATATGTTTGAGGTGATATAGAAGCACTGGGAAAGTCTAGGTTAAGTATCAACCTCCCTAACAGACCACAACAAAGTTATCGTCATTATGGAGACTAGATAATTGAAAAATATGTTTAAATGAGTTCCTCTGCATAATTAAATTATTGCCTTCGATCGTCTCTTAAACATATTTATGTGGGTTACAAAAATTATCATGTATGAATTTGTTTTTGTTATATGTTTGAGTATTTAGAATGGATATTTAATTATCTAATTTATCTTCTATTCATCTACCAAACTATTCAAAGCTATGTTATATTGTCAGAGCTAGATGTTGACACTTTGATAAAACCTCAACAAGAGGAATTTATTTTTTAGCAGAGATTGGATACTCATCAGTAACCACTTATAAAAATCATAGATCTAGTCATTGTTCTTTGTATGTTATTGTCTAGTGCAAATGAAAAACATTAAAAAACTTTGTAACACTTGAGGGAGCCCCCTCTAGTAAGAGGGCCAACTTGAACCTAAATTTTGGTCGAGTTGGTTTCTTGACGCAATTTTGCAGCCAAGAACTACCTTCGAGAAACAAATACAACATTTGGCGCCATTGTTGAGGAGCGAAGTAATAAAGATATCTTTCCCCGACAAACAATCAACAATAGATCTACTCCTTGCTAGTAAACAAGGACTAGACATTAATTATTGGTTTCTTTTTTTTACACTTGGCGGCTCCACTTTGTTTATATGGAGATTCCACTAGGTTATCACTTCACTCGTTTGAAATTTCAGCTGCATCCACTGTTATGTTTATTCAAGGATCATTAATACAAGCATTGAGAATAATATTTTTCTTCCTCGCAGTTATGATAAAAAATATCAGATGTCTACAGAGGATGCAGTCTTCAAATTTTAGTTGTAAGTATCAGTTACCTATGGATTTTGTCTTTCATATTGTAAATATATTTCATATCTTCAGTAGCATGAAAGGTGGTCTATCAATTAATCCAATGCTCACATCGTTTCACTGGAAGCATGACTACACTTAACAATGCAAATTTTCAGCTCAGTCTAGTAGTGTTGAGTGAATAACTAAGTTTATTTTTAGAGCATTTGATGTGCAATTTTTATTCAACAATTATTTCAGTTTGGTTTCAATTATAGTTTTCAGTGTTATTTATTTCACGAGTAGTTTTTAGTTTCAGATTTCATTGTGAGTTAGTCTCTGGATTAGTGCAGGAAGTATGGTTTAAAATTTTTTTATGGTAGGACTCCATGCTCAACAGATTCAAGGAAATTTTTCCACATGTTCTCTACATCCCACATGGGGAATCAGTCCTTAATTGGAGCCTATGTTGTAACTTTTTGTTAGGTCCCTATAATACCAGTGTATCCCATTATTGTTGTTAGTGTAGTGCCATTAATGTTATTTTTGTACCCCTATAGCCCCCATATTGTTATTATTGTTCCCTTACATTATTATTGTTAGGTCAGCTAGGATTATATTGTGACCCCATGGACTCCTATATATAGAAAGCAGGTTTTGTCATTTGAATCATCCAAGAATTGTTTATTTATGTAATGTAAAGGAGGTTACCCCCTCAAAGAGGCTGATTTCTAAGTCGTTGATCTCTCTTTTCTTCTATTTTTGGAGATGGTTTCATAACATTTGGTATCAAGGCTTTGTATTATAGGGTTTTGCTGATCCAAACAGGTCATCATGGCACTTTCGCTATAAATTTCTTTTCTACGAAGGTTCTGATATCACTCCACCAGATTCCCAAGGTCAAGGAAGGAATCCCAACAAAGGTAACCACAAACCAAGCTTTTGACTTGATAGCTATTCCTATCAAGCCGGAGAGGGCTCTCTCCAAAGGGTCACAACCAGGAGGGCTAGAGAAACTAGGGTTTTAGTCTAGGTATGGTATGCAAGGGTTGTTTTGATTTGGTTTGGTTGGGTACATTAGTGGATTATGGAATTAGGTTAAGGAAAACTAGGCCAGGGCAATAGAGTTAGGGTTGCAGGGATGAATGGGGAAAGGTAGGTATAATGCCAATCACTTGAAGATAATGGTTATGGAATGGGTTTAGAAAATGCAAGGAGGCTGAGGGAAGCATAAGAGGTTTATTTCTCTCAGACAGAAGATAATCAACAAAATATGATCAGTTACCCAAAACAGAGCATGTGTAAGCATGTATTATGAATTTCAAACTTGTAAAAGATCATAACATAGACATGAAAGTGACATGAACAATACATTTCAAACATATGTGACTGAAGAAGAAAATATGAAAGACGTTAAATCCCACAGGTATCCCATAAATGTAGTTGCAACTCCTCTTTATTAGCTTGACCAAAACTAAGTACAAGTTCCCTTGATCAACTAGCAAAACCAAACTGACTCCAACATCGAACCACTATTACATTGAATTTCTACAATTTATAGACCAATTTACAAAATCTGAGGCAAATCTCAGATACAAAATTATTTTAAACAATACAGCTAATTCCTAACCTCAAGTAACATAAAACTGTTTAAAAATAAATTAACTGCTTTCCTAAGCCTTCGAATTCATGATTTGGAGGAATTTGGAGAGACCTTCATTGCGGACTGCACCTTGAGAACAGTGAAAAATTGCTTTAATATGCTGACTGTTAAGTTGAATCGACCCTTTTTTCCTATGCTGCATTTTTGCTAATGTGTTGATGTAGTGGGTCCTTTTAGGACGTGGACCACAATTTGCTGATATGCTGGCAGATGAGCTGTGAGCTGCGCTGGCAGACCTATTGCGTGAATGGAGTGCTGAACGATTTTTGTTGCCTGACTCGACCTTTCGGTCTTTCTTTCACCCAAAATCCTTTTGCCATGTTAAAACCCTTTTTCTAAATAAAGCAGTGAAAAAATCATTATACCGGATCTTAAATCCTTTATATTTCAGCTCCAAACTTTATCGCATCCATAACACTATCGCATTTTGCGAATTGAACAGTTTACAACATAAAAAGGAATCAATGGTGTGATGCGAAAAATGGAAGTGATGTGGAGGGTAAGTGGGACCGGATCGTAGGCGCACATCGCAAATTCTAAGTTTTATTTATAAGCTGCGAGGTTAACTCTTAAAATTTGCGAAGTGTGGGGAAGAGGGACCCAATGGCAATTGATGGAGTGTTATGAAATGACCGAAGGTTTTAAGCAGTAAGTGTTATGAAGTTTATATAATATAACAATGTATTGCAACAGTTGTGTAATGGGGGCAGAGCTGCTAAGGTGGGGCCAACCTATCACATCGCAAATTAAAATAAATAGGTTGCGGGTGCTCACAAAGGTAAAAAAAATGCGATGCGATATCGCAAATTGACGATCACATTATTTAAAGTTTAGCTCCAATGCAAAACACGTAAAAAATGCGTAATGCGATGGGGGCCCCACTCTAATCGCGAACAGGGAATGAAAAGTGATGAAACGGTAAAGATGGAAGGGTAAAGCAGAAAGGTGGAAAAAAGGTAAGGTAACATATATTTCAATGGAAAATGAAATGGAAGGGAAGCGTGGCGGGGAAAATTAGGGGAATTTTGGGGTCTAAAATGGGCCTCCTAAGTAAATTATAAAATAATAGTGGAAATAATAAAATAATATTTGATTACATCATCAAATTTTAGAGGGAAAAAAGAAAAAACTACTTTCAACTCATATTTTCAACTTATCTCGCAAAGCTTTTACTCAAATTACGAGCAGGAGTACTCGTTGGATGCAAAATTTAATTCTTCATCCAAGGAGTACCCATGTTTCATATTTTCGGTGGATCTTGCTACATGAAAAATTAGATATACATGAAAAAAGTGATTGCAATCACGTGTTTTCATGTATTTCTTATTTTTCGAGTAGAAGGGTCCATCAAAAGTATGCAACACGGGTACTCCTTGGATGAGGAATTAAATTTTGCATCCAAAAAGTACTCCCACTCGAAATTTGAGTAAAACGTTTGGGAGATAAGTCGAAAATACGAGTTGAAAAAGTAGTTTTATTATTTTATTACTTTTTAATATTTTTACCCTTTTACTTAAAAAATGGTGAATTATCCCCTATGGTTGACATCATAATATTGAATCCTATTGGTTCTTATAAAGTTTATTTTTGCTATACATTTTTCATAGGAGGCCCAATTTAGACCTCAAAATTCCCCTAATATGGGTCCCACTTCATATTGCATCGACGATTTATAAGTTTAGTGTTAAGAACATCACAATTAATTGTTATGATTTGCGATGGCCGATATGCGATGAAGGTAAGGGGTCCTACCAATGGTTTAAGCGGCCTTTTGTTATATATATGATATGCAATATATATAATGGTAAGTTTATATAACACGATTGTTAGATGGGTGTCAAAGCTTATAACATAAAGTCTGAAACTTCTTAATAAATGGGTTTATAAATTAATAAGCCCCGAAAGGTTATATATGTGGGTTTTGAGGGTTAAATGAGATTTTAAATGGAATTCAAAGCGCTAAACTATGGGTTTTAAATATATTTTAGGCTATATAATAAATGAAGTTTGGGTTTTAGTAATAACTTGGATAATTTAGCAAATGAGATGAAATGTTTGGATATTGGGGAAAAAGGTGAAAATAGTAAAAAACGAAGCGAGGTCAATGATAATGATGGAGATGAGGTGAAAACATAGAAAAATAAGGTGGGGTAGGTGGGATGCAAATACCAGTGCTAAAGTAGACTCCAACTGGGGAAGATAGCTCCAAAGGAGGTGTCTAGAACCAAATATCTCTGAATTTGTAGATCAGTGCCTTATCCTTTGGGAAATGGAGTCCAATCTATAAATTGAAACTAAAACTGAAACTGAAAATACACTGCAAACTTCAACACACACTACAGATCATCAAAGCCTTAGGGCCTTCACCTCAGGCTTCAAACCTTGATGAATTATGTCAACACTTGCTGAAAATAACGTAAAATCAAACTGATCCATTCATCACCTAATCAAGTGAAACATAACAACCAATGCAACCACGTAAGCATTCTGGATGCTAGTTTAATTCTTTGCAAGTGCTTGCTTATGAGCAAGAAGAGAGAAATATTGAAAGGTAACTCCCATGAAAACTTGAAATTAGATTGAATCTTAATGAAATTGCAAAGCATGAGCCCACCGACTGACCTCAAGAATGCTGCAAAAGGATCTTCATAGGGATACATATTAATTTCCAGCCCATCTAATACATTACTGCTTTTCTCTAGGTAGTCTTCATACCTTGAATATGAACTTTCATATTTACTCTTACTTTCCTGATATGGTTGCAAATGTTCGGATGAGATTTGTAATGAGACTCCTGATAAACAAGACAATGAAACTGGTTGTCGGATCAAGTTTATATCAAAACTCTTTTCAGGCTCACAATTAGCTAATGGAGAAGGAATTTTACTGCAGATATCATCCAACACATCAGCTATTGGGTCATGAAAAACTTGAAAAGACTGTTGCAACCTATTTTCCATTGGTTCTAATAAGATCGCTTGACTTTTTACAGGCTGCTCATATTTTTCTTTAGAGACATTATGAAAAGTTTCCTTTAAAAATTGAAATGATTCAAAAAAAAATGGTACAAAATAATCTTGCATCGTTTGATCATATGTTTCAATTTCCAAGACTTCATCTGCAACCTGAAATTCAATGGAATTCGAGGGCTGCAAATCTAGATCTAAGGAGGGTTCTATGTCGCAAATGATTTCTTCAACCAGTTCAGGATAATGTTTATCATTTATAATGTTGACCATTCACTTATCTTCCCGCTCATAGTTTTCTCTTATTTTTACAAATGATGAGAAACACAAGGGTAAGGAGCTCTGATCCAGAATTTCATTATCCTCTTGATTTTCAAGGTCAAATATTAATGATTGCTTATTTCTGATTGCATGAAAGTTATCTCTAATGAAATGAAACAAAGTAAAAAAAAGAGGCAAAGATCCTTCACTTACTTCCAAATTTTCTACACTTTCCTCATCACTGACATAGCTGATATGCATCGGTTGATCACTGTGTTTGCCCTAATGAAACTGATTTTCCTCCTCACAAAAACCAGATGTTGATTGGTCTGCAAGATTAGCTTCTGTTTGGAGAACATAATTTTCGTCATATTGATCATACTTAGGTAAATCATCAAAAGGAAGAATGTCATCAAGCATGCATATCGGATCTATAGATATCTCCTATGCAAGCTGATCTACAAAACGGATTTCTTTATTGTCCCTTAATGCATACATAAAATCATTATTAGACCTATGATAACTAGGATAGGCAGGAAAATGTTTCAGATCAACAACTTGTTTTTCTTGAATCAGTGTGACATGGTCCTCTTGAACAAAAATTTCATCTCTCATGGTGATATTTTGAATCATTTCCTTTATTGTACTAACCAAAATGTCGAGCTTCACTTCTGAAGATGCCAAGCATTATTTCTCTATGTTTTCCCTTTCTTCTGCTTTCAAATTTAACCTTTTGATCGACACATTAGCTTCTACGGTTATTGCACTGTCCTGCAATTTTTCAAGTGTTGTAATGTCCCTTTCTCTCAATCAAAATTCCATTTCTAGATCAAAGGCATCCGGGTAGTGTAAGAGGGTTGAACCAAGAGGTAGTTTTATATCAGCAGGGATAGAATGATATACTTGATTGAATCTAGCTAAAAAGCGTTTCACTGTTTCTCCTTGTTGCCTTTTCAAATTATTATATTCTTCTAAAATCTAAAAAGGATTCCTCTTGATCACCCATTTATCAAGAAATACTTTCACAAACTGATGGAAATAAAAAATACTTGCAACTGGCAAGTTTCTGAGCCATTCCTTGGCTTCACCTTGCAAAGATAGAGCAAAGATCCTAATGCTAACATCATCTTCATCAACCTCAAAAAGGTCGAGAAATTTTTCAAAACTCTGAATTTGTTTCTTAGAAATGATGCTACCATATTCTCCATTAAACCTGGGAAGATATTTGTAATAATTTTTAGGGAAATCATGGAGTGTAGGAGGTAATATGAGTGGTTTATATCTATCTGGAATTTTACAAGGTGTAGGAGTATGTACAGAAGCTATAGAATCAGTCTCGATCTCTTGAGATTCATCATCCTGAAAAGGATATGCACAATTTTTAGGTAAGAGGTCTTGATCAAAATCAAAATCAAAAGGGAAACTTGGTATTTACACTCTTCAAGTAGGCGGAATCAAAACTTTGATCATATTTTGCATACAACAAACTTTGGAAAAATTTCAGGATAGTTTCAGGCAAAGAAAAGAAGTAATTTAGAAGAAATCCTATTACATACTGAATACAATTCCATTTTGAAAACCTGACCTTTGTGTGAATAGTGGATGATAAAATCTAACATGGAAGATAAAGTAGTGGAAGATCACATCGAGCATCAACAAAAAGTTCTCCAACTCTCAAAGGATAACCTAAATTTGGTGCAAAATCAAAAGAAACAACAAGAAGATCAACATCGCAGTGAAAGAAGCTTAGAAGCAGTCACAAAAACAAGAACTTGACAACTACCAAATCGATCAATTTCAGAGTATCTAAGAAAGTGGAAGAACTTACCCATTGAACATTCCACATGGGAGGATGATAATTTTATACAGAAGCATCCATAAATAATCAAGCGTTGAGGGCAACACTTGTTTCAAGGATAAGGACATATTAGGTCCCTATAATACCAATGTATCCCATTATTATTGTTAGTGTATCCCCCTTATTGTTATTTTTGTACCCCTGTAGCCCCCATATTTTTATTATTGTTCCCTTACATTATTATTTTTAGGTCGGCTAGGATTATATTGTGAACCCATGGACTCCTATCTATAGAAAGGAATTTTTGTCATTTGTATCATCCAAGAATTTTTCATTTATGTGAAGTAAAGGAGGTTTCCCCCTTGAAGAGGCTGATATCTAAGTCGTTGATCTCTCTTTTCGTCTATTTTGGGAGCTAGTTTCATAACACTTTTTATGACACCTTTAAAAGTTACTAGAATTTTCAAAATATGCTAAGTGATTTCTTGGCTAAATTTTGAGGTATATATAAATTCCCGTCGAGTTCCCATCACCTAAATCCTTCACTTAATTAATATGCCAAAATATTCATGTCCTCCATGATTCAAAATTGACATGTGCATGCCAAACCCATATCTAGCCTTAATTTTTATCTAGAAATAATATTTATTTTATAAATAATATTTGTATTCCCACTCTTTTTTTACCTGTTACTCCATTCACTTGTCACCCCTATTATAATATCCCCATATTTTTTTAATATTTTACTATAAACTACCATTATTTCTATTATTCATCAATTTTCCATTTTTATCATAATCACACATAAAAACCATTATATTTTACTTTACTTTTTATCTTATTTATTTATCCTATTATTCCATACTCTATGTATTATAAAAATAGTATTTATTCCATTCAAACCTATGTCCCCACCCCACATTTCACACATTAAAACACCATTATATGCATTACCTAGAGATGTGTGAAGTAATAAATCTATGCTTTGTAGGGGGGTTGCCTATCCAACCTTTAACCTACCCACACCCCCCCCCCCCTCTTGCTCCACAGAGTTGTTTCATTTTTACCATCTTTTACTCGTGTTTCCATCTCATGTACTGCAGACTCCCCCCCTCCTAAACCATTTATAACCTACTACATCCTGGGTGCAATATTGTTTCCATGCCATTTACCATATGGATTTGAATTTATAAATGAAGTGTGGGAAATTTAAAAAATATATATAAAGTCATGAAGTAAAGAACAGTTTCACATGTCAAAACAAGACATTGTTTTCTACTAAAGACGTGTTTTTTCAAAACCATAGGCATAAATTATTTTTTATGGAAATATAATTTTATAGATTTTTGGGAAATATTTTTATCAAAATATCTTATTCCCAAAAAATTAAAATTAATATTTTTGAAAACTAAAGAGACGTAAAATCATTGATTTCCAAATTATTTTCAAATTTCTCGACAATGGTTAAGAACCCGAAGGATAATTAGGATAAATTGAATCATCAAAAGGTTTTATCAAAGGACATAGGATTAATCAATTCTATAAAAAGGATCAGTCAACTAGATTATTGACATATTAAATATGTTTTAGGGAGCAACTTCAACAACCTCTAGAATCTAAGGCAAAAGATCAACAGGCGGAATATTAATGCAGATTTGTGAAAAATAATGAGAAACCAGTTTCAAGAATAAATGCAATCAATCAACAATCAATGAGCCAATTCCCATATTTGGAGGCTCACAACTTTCAATCAGCTCTAGGTTTCCTATAATTATTTAGAGATTATTTTTATTTTTAGTGAATTTTTTAGATTTTTATTCCAGGAAGCTAGACATAGTAAGTTGGGTGTAATGTTCTATATATTGTTTGATTTTGAATGTAAAAGGTTTGGATTTTGTTGCCAAAAACCCTGCCATTTTTGTAAAGACTTTTATTGCATAATTTTTAATTAAAGGTTTCTAGCTTTAGTTTCCTGACATAATTTGTTTCTCATGTATGTCTTTTCTAGTGATTTCATAATCTAATTCTGCATATGTTTGAGGTAATATAGAAGCACTAGGAAAGGCTAGGTTGAGTATTAACCTCCCTGACAACCCACTACAAAGTTATCATCATTATAGAGACTAGCTAATTGAATAGTTTGTTTAAATTAGTTCCTCTGCATCATTAAATTATTGTCTTTTGTCATCTCTTAAACATATTTACGTGGGTTACAAAGATTATCTTGTACATATATATTCTTGTTATATTATTGAGTATTTAGAATGGATATTTAATTATCTAATTTATCTTCTATACCTCTACCAAACTTGTTAAAGTTATGTTATTCTATCGGGGACGTTAACACTTTGATAAAACCTCAACAAGAGATGAATTTTTTTTTTATAGACATTGGATACTCATCAACAACCACTTATACAAATCATATATCTGTCTATTGTACTTAATGGGTTGTTGTCCAGTGACAATGAACACCATTAAAAAACCTCATAACACTTGAGGGAGCCCCCTCTGGTTCGAGGGCCAACTTGAACCTAAAGTTTGGTTGAGTTGGTTTCTCAACATAGTTTCACAGCCAAGAATTGCCTTCGAAAAATAAATACAACATGACATTGACTCTTGTAATGTCCCATCTTATGACAATTGTGATATTCAATATTTGATAGATCAAATTTCTTCTTTATTCCTTTGAGTTTGGGGTATCCTCCCTTATTCTTGTGGTTAACAAAGTATGCATTAGAGGTGTTGTCCTCATTTTCTTCCTTCTTATTATATGAGAATGAGATGTGTGCTTCTTCTTCTTTATTATTATTAATACTTTATGCAAAAGAGCTCCATGATTTTGGTAGACCTAATAGTGCAACAATCACAAGTTCCTTTTATGGTATATCTTCATCAATGGTTTCTAATTCATCTCTTATTCAGGATATCCTTACAAAATATGAGGAAAAAATATCATCTTTTGTCATATTCATTGTTCTTATTTCATTCTTGAGATTGGCTATTTGTCCAATGTTGTTGATGGTGAATAGTTTGGAGAGATATTCATACATCCCTTGAGCAATATCTATGTTGGATATGTATGGGATTAGATTTCCTTTCACTCCATCTACTATTATATTCATGGCCAAGATGTATTTTTCCCTATACTTTTCCTTTCGTGCATCATCTGTTTGTTTCACAACTTTTCCTAGAACAAAATCCAATACTTTGTGCTTAGCAAGGATGGGATCTATATTCTTCTTCCATGCCCTATAGTTGTAGGCTCCTTCTAGCTTATTTTCAGTATTCATTGTCATGTATTATTTCCTTGATATAGATAGTAGGCCTTCCTCTTCTTATATGATCCTTTTTCTTTGACCCTTTCAATATATCTTCAAGCTGTCTTTTTCTTTCCTTCTTTACCTTAGCTTTGAAACCATGTTAGAAAATCAGAAAGGAAGAAATATTCTCTTATGTTGATAAGTACTTGTGATATTATTGTCATTTTATTAAATTTATTTATGTTCTTTTATCTTCTTTCCATCAAGCGATCATAAAATCAAAACATGAAGATCAATGACACTAGATATAGGCACTCATCCAAGGCTAAAACCCCTCTATAGGGGAAAATCGATTCAAACTCTTCCACTAGCAGATTCAAATAAAAATTGAGACAATCCAAGACCTTAGACCAAGCCAAAATACCTTCCTTCTCCACCAAGTCAACCTTCCAAGATGATGAACCAAACACAAAAGTCAACACCACTTCAATCCAACTTCAAGTCAGAATTTCAGCCCTACTGCAGCATTTCAATTTCATCCCTCCTCTAGCTTCAATTTATTCGCATGTGTGAGTTAAAGACAAGATAAAATAGTCTTCTTCCTTTGCTAGGGTTTATCCTTCTTCACTTTAGGTTTTCTGCTTCTCTTTTTTTTCTCACCTTTTTCTCTTCTTCGAACTGCAGATCAAACTTGATTGAGTGAGTGTCCAAATGAGGCCGAGTAGCTACGTATTTATAATTGTTTCTAGCTCCATTTTTTCGCCAACTTGGTGGAGGAGGCCTAAATGACTTAATTTACATCAAAATACATTTTTTCCTTGATAGATAAATCCAAATAAGGGTTTGTTACATGATGACAAAGACTACGACTCAATACATAAACCCTAGAATCCTACAATGGAGGATTTGACTTATTAATCATTGACCCAAGCATGAAGCCCATGCTTTAATAAGTCAATTTATTTTAATAATTAAAAATTATTTTTCTTCATTTTGACCAATACAATTATGAAGATCGACACTAGGTACATTCATCAACAATCACGTCCTCAAAAAATAATAAAAACAATTTTCGCTAATGTCGACCAAAACCCTACATGTTTCAATGTAGGGTTTCTAATAGTGTGCATACAGTTGTATGTATAATAATATTATTAAATATAATATTAATATTAAATATTTCACACTAATATATTATAATATTAATATTATTAAATTCAATATTGTATTAAATTTAATAATTTTGGATTAATATAATATTAAATTTGATAAATTATAATTTATATTAATATATTAGGATAAAGATATTTAATGCAATATTACATTTAATATTAGATTATATGATAATTATGGATTAATATAGCATAATAGCTAATATAATGTTGTATAATATTAAACATAATATAAGAGAGAGAGATGGAGAAGAGAGAGAGAGAGAGGGGGGGAGAGGAAGAGGGAGGGAGAGAAACATAGATAGATATGGAGAGAGTGTGTGTATGTTTAGGGGGTGATATAGAGAGGGAAATAAAGAGAGATAGAGCGATATAGGGATATAGATAGAGGGGGGAGAGAGGGGAGAGGAGAGAGAGAGGGATGGAGATAGAGAGAGAGATACGGAGATAGAGAGAGTGTGTGTTTGGGGGGTTAGATAGAGAGACAAAGAAGGAGACATAGAGGTAGATATAAATATATATGGAAAATAAAGAGAGATGGGAGAAGAGAGAGATAGAGGGATGGAGGGAGAGGTGGAGAGAGAGAGAGATGGGGGAGAGAGATGGAGTTAGGGGGCGAGAGAGAGAGAGAGAGGGAAAAAGAAATACATAGAGAGAGAGAGAAAGGTGGGGAGAGAGGGGGAGTGAAAAAGGATATATAGAGAGAGAGTGGGGAGAGATAAGATCTAGAGGGAAGAGTGAGAGAAGGGGAAGAGAGAGAGAGAGAGAGAGAGAGAGAGAGGAGGAGGGAGGGGTAGAGACATAGAGAGAGAGAGAGATGGGGAAGATATATATATATATATATATATATATATATATATATATATATATGAAGAGAGAGTGTATGTTTTGGGATGAGATAGAGAGACAAAGAAGAAGAGACATAGGGATATAGAGATATAGATAGAAGGGGGAGAGAGAGAAAAGATATATACATAGAGAGGGAGGGAGAGATAGATAGATATGGAGAGAGAGATCATTTGTGTTTCAAGGGTGACATAAAGAGACAAAGAAGGAGAGATAGAAGGGGATATATCTATAGATGGCGGGGGGAGAGAGAGGGAAGAAGAGACATATAAGTAGAGGGAAGGAGAGGCAAAGAGAGAGAGAGAGAGAGAGAGAGAGAGAGAGAGGGGGGGGGGAGATACAATGTTACTTAGTGAAATAATGCATTGATTTTAGCGTAGATGTTCATTCTTGATCCTATTTGATTGATTGCACTAGGTGCATTGATTTTAGTGTAGATGTTGATTTCTAATCCTATTTGTTTGCTTGCATTAGATGCATTGATTCCAGTGTAGACGTTGATTTCTAATCCTATTTGTTTGCTTACAATATATACATTGATTTTAGTGTAGATGTTGATTTTTTATTTGATGTAAATAAATGTATTATGTACATTAATTTGAAAGTAATTAGATTAATAGCGTGCATTGATTTCAATGTAAGCATTAAAAAAATTATTGACAAAGTGCATTGATTTCTTTTGTGATGATAATTTAATCATAAATAAAAGACTTAAATTTTCATCTTAAATAAAATGTTCACTTACCTATGTCTACTTCTTGAAACTATAATCTATTTTTAATTGACTACATTCTTATTATTAGCATTTTCTATCATTGATTATTGTTAGTGACTTTTCATTCAAGTGAGTAAATAGAAAACAACTACCATTGAAACTTACTTGGGGTTTAACACTACATAAGCAAAAATGGTTGAGTTTGGATACAACTACTATTAATATTGGGGAGAAACATAGACAAAGTATGATGTTTACTACAATAGCTCAACTTAAAGATTTCAATGGTCTACTATTTCAACAACTATTTTTATATGATCCATATGAAAGGATGAAAAAACTAACATGTGTGACAATAAGAGAAATAGACGAAAATAGTATGAAATTTATCACAATGAAAACTATTTTTAATTGATGACATTCTTATTATTCACATTTTCTATCATTAAACACTCTTATATAATCAAGTTGCATTCAAAATTTTAATTTCATATTTTCTCATCACTCAAGTTATTAATAGTCTTTATCATCTCAACAAATCGAGGTAGCTCAACAAATTTAAAAATAAAACGATCAAATTAATTTGAGACATATTTAACATATTTAAAATGATCAAAATAATTAGATGTTTAACAAATTTTCTATGGCCACATAGAATTGAAACCAACCTAGATCCATATAATTTTGGATCTATCATGTGCGAGAGGGATCAAAACCCTCGAGGTGCAAACTTTTCCTCAAATTCTACACTTTAAAAATAAGGTTTACACCTAGAGGGATTTGATCCCACTCAGTACATGATAGATCTGACGTTAGATAAATCTAATTTAGTTTTTAAAAATCAATTATATGAAAAGGTCTTCTCATTGCAAAATTAGACACGAACAAAAAGAAAAATAATCTCAAAAGATAGAATGTCATACATAAAAGCATGGAATATATTTAACTACTATAATAAATATTATAGGCATAATGAAATAAATCAGATTAATGTACACGACATATTTTGTAAATTACACTTTTAACTCATATGAATTCATGGATTTTATATATATATATATATATATATATATATATATATATATATATATACATATAAATATATATATATATATATATATATATATATATATAATATATAATTTTGCTATGAATATAGAACGTTATGGAAATGGAGTGATTGGGTTAACAAGTATAAGATTGTTTTAGAAATGTATAATTGTAATTTTGTATATATATATATTTTTCTTGTGTCTTATATAATTTAGGCTTAGTCTAAAAAAGCACTGAAATGGCCCAGAATCCAGTAGAGATTTTCAAAAAATCGGGCAATTTTCAAAAAATCTAGCAAAGGTTTTATGAGAATCTTGTTTACGATTGTTAAACTTTAGTATTTTGAGTTCCCTAAGGGTTTTTGATAGTGGTGAATCTATTTCTACTATCAAAAATGGATTCCAAGTGCTCCAACTACTTGATTTTTTGAATTTTATTTTACTAGATTCCGGCAAAAAAATTGTCGTCCAGGCTATTCCACATGCTAGATAGACAACTTCTATAATTTATCACCTTTAATTTGAAGATTTAAACTATATTTTATTGAAGATCTATGTTATTTTATTGGAGAGCCATTGTTATGGCAAGTATTGGGATTCTTTTATAGTATTTTTTTTACATTAAAAGTTTTGAATTAATTTTTATTTTGTAATTTATGTTTGATTATTGTTTATTTATTAGAAAAATATTATGGTTAGTATATGTAAAATTTTAAAACTTATTTTCAAATAATTAAAAAAAAATAAAATTTTATTTTTTTAAAATTATATGAAAATTTTCTAACAACTCACAATGCCTTATATTTTATATATAAATACAATAAAGATAAAAAAATTGGATATATAAAAAAATCATTATGAAATCAAATAATAAAAGGAAAAAATATGCTAACACAACGTGAAATAATATATAGTAATAAAGATTATAACTTCAAAATGATATATTATGATTAAAAATACATCGCTACAATTGAAGTTGTAAGTCTAATTTTAAAGTTGAAACAATATTTAATTATATATATTGCATATTAAGATTGGTTAAACAAATATTTTAATTTTTACATTATTAATATTTGAAAAATAATCAAAACTTTAAAAAATAATTATTATAATATTATAATGTTAAGAGATGGTTTGTAATTGAATATTGAGGATATAAACATTTAACATTCATCATTTATATTTAAGCTAAATAAAAAACAATAAAAGGTTAAAAAGTAATATAGAGCGAAGTAAATAAAAGTGACAAAAATAATAAAATTCATTTTTTTATATTGTAATTTTATATAGAGGGAGATGCATAGACATAAATGTTTGTAAACATACATATTTAACATTTAATATTTATATGTCAGCTCAATTAAAAAATAATAAAAAGTTAAAAGTAGTATAGAGCACAGTAAAACCGAGATGCATTAAACATAAGAATTTAACATTTATATGTTAGCCCAACAAAATTGAGATGTGAAGTGGATAAAACCGATGAAAATAATAATAATCAATTTCTTATATTGTAATTTTTTTTTCACTTAGTTTAGTCCTCCAACTCAATAGTCGTAATTCTAAATTAATAGTTGTTGATAGAAATATATTCCTATAGTCTTCCTTTGGGAAGAACTCATAAATTGAGATGTGAAGTGGATAAGTAGATAAGAACAATTTTGGTGGGTAGTAACTACTAATAAACCTACACATTTACAGTTTTACTCCTACCTAAGGGATGAGAAAAACATAAATAATGGAGGGAAGTAACTTCTGGTAAGTATATTTATTTACATCTTATTCCTATCCATTTTTTATGCAAAGGATTGCTTAAATTATGATGGGAAGCAATTGATGGTAAATATGTTTTTTACTTGAGTATAAGCTATTTGCAAGGATTTTAGATGGTTTTCCTGCAAAGATTTTAAAAAATAAATCACTACACAAATATCTAAAAATCATGAAATATTTCAACCATATGTTGATTTTATTGTGATTTTATATGGATGCCGATGTTTGCAACATTAACTTCCAAAATTATAGTGTGCAAAGGTTGTAATAATCCTTTCAAGTTAAGGTTGAATCAAATGTTTGAACATTATATATTTTTACTAGTATTGAAAAATAAATATTTAGTTTTCAAAGTTAAACATTATAATTGATTGTTAGATTATTCCATAACCATATTTAAATTTAATTAATAAGCATATAAAAATGTAATACTTACAATATAACTGGATTCTTAACCATGGATATTCAATCCCACTTTATCATGGATATTATTAACTTGTAAATATGTTTTGTTACAATACTATGAGCCAATACCATGATTTTTTAATACTATATTCCCAAAAACAATAAATCAACTCACAATAAAATGTTAAAATGTAAATTATATTAGACCTTATAGTGACGTTTATCGATCATATGGATGGAGGTGGGGAGAAGGAAAGAGGGAGGGGGGAAAGGGAGGGAGATAGTGACAGAGGTGGAGGGTGGAAAGAGGGGTAGGGGGAGAGTGGAGGAGAGAGGGAGGGATATAGTGACAGATCTGGAGGGAAGAGAGAGAGAGAGAGAGAGAGAGAGAGAGAGAGAGAGATGGGGATGAGAGAGAGAGGAGGGGAGGGAGATAGATGGAGTTGGAAGGGGAGAAAGAAGGAGGGAAGAACAAATACATAGAGATATAGAGATAGAGAGGAGAGGAGGGAAGACAAAGAGAATAAGAGGAGAGAGAGGGGGAGACATACAAATGGAGGGGGGTAGAGAGGGGAGAGGGAGGGAGATGGTGACAGAGTTGGAGGAGAGAGAGAGAGAGAAAAAGGGAGGCAAGAGAGAGAGAGAGGGGGAGGGAGATGGGAGAGAGACAAAGGGAGGTGATAGAGAGGGAGAGGATGAGCAAAGACATAGAGAGATAGAGGTGGAGAGAGAGAGGGAGTTACAAGGGAGAGATGGAGAGAGATGGAGAGAGAGTGAGCGAAAGAGGAGAGGAGGGAAGAGAGAAGGGGGGGAGAGAGAAGAAATAAGGGAAAGAGAGAGAGGGACACAAAACAGGAGTGGGGGGGAGATAAGGAGACAAGGAGGGAGAAAATGACCAAGTTGGAGGGCAGCGAGATAGAGAGTGATGGGGGGGAGTGTTGTGCTATACAAACAACCTCCCCATTTTAAAATTTTTGTATTAATTTTTAAATAAGAAATGGGTCCCCTTTTTGAATAGTTATAGAATCAATAAAATGTTTTGAAAAAAAATAAATTTTTATAAAAGGATATATAAAAATTTCCTTAGCATCGCTTATCACAGATCAAGAAATCCTTTGCACTTATGAAAATGTTTTAAGGAAATCCGATCCATCATAAAATAGAATCAAACCCCAACGAAAAAGGATTTATTAACAAAAAATGAAAAAACATAAAGGTATTTATTGCATTTCGCATATTCAAAGTATAAAATGAAAAACTCAAATGTGTTATCATTTAACCCTGATGCAATAAAGCAATCGTAAAAGCGCATATCACATGAGAAAAATTCCAAAACCTTTCCATTTTGAAAACTCCAACGCGATAAACTCGATCACAATTGCAAATCAATGAAGTCATACTACATCCTTACGCACCCTTTTTAAAGTTCCTCGATGTGATAAGTCAAAACGCGATCGCTCATCGCTAAAACACATAACTCATATCCAAAGACGCTCCTCTAAAACCTTGAGATGCTATATCATTATTACAAAAGCACGCTTCCCATAAATAAAAACATGAAGTATTAAATATACACATGTTTAATAAAATAGATCATTTATAAAGGAAATATCTATGATTTGATATGATTTAAAAGCATCACGCCCTCTATGCCAGCTCGGCAATAATCGCAATTGCAGATATGAAATGGAAACACTTAAGCCTAACCTTTGAGACTTTCGATCTCCGATATGTGATCATCGTTGATCGAAGATCTGAAAAGTTATGGTATTAACTATGAAAATGGACTGTTATGAATGTGCGATGAGACATCCCATAATGGCATTAAAATCTCACATTATATGAGGAAATCATTAAAAGATAATCATGGTTGAAATCCTTCGCGGATTTCATATTCGATGGAATAATATTTCTTTAATATGTCATCTTTATTATGATTAAATTCCATTTCTCCTCTCCGCTTTGGATTCGTTCTTAAAAGAATTTTTCCATCATTCTGCTCATTTGTTTCATTGTGCGGACCTGAGAAATAACTACCAGTCAGGAAAATGTCTAAGAAATCCAGGAAAGCGAAGGTCCCCGTCATTCCAAAAGAGCAACCGGCTAAATTGGTATTAGTCACTGATACTACTTGTCCTGGTCTCGGAAAAACTTCATGGGAAGGAATTTACAATCTAGTGGAGGTAGAAGGTCCAACTGTAATTCAAGAAGGAAGAGAGACAACAGATTCAAATAAAAAATCAGAAAGTACTCTGAAGGAATTTGCGAGCTCCTATCTTCACAAAATAGCAACTCGCGCGAATGTGTTCCCGTATAATGATTTGGTGAGATGGGTGATAGAAAGTATAAATATAACAGACAGGACATTCTTCATGTCAGACGGAAGGATGTTCAGGTGTTTCAAAGCAAAAGACATCAAGAAGATGTATCACCTACCAAATCCCCAAATAATCTACAATAAATTGTTTTTGGAAGACTTCACCAAAGAAAATGAAGTGGAGTCAGATCCTATCAAACAATGGAGGCATTTTCCAGAAAAGCACAATCACGAATCTTCGGGTATGTACTTCGTAGAATCCTTGGCGTCTTCTTATTGCTATGCTGTAGCTATGATGTGCAGATTTATTGGAACCGTCAACTCGGCTAAATTTTCTATTGAGATGGTACCTTTAATTGAAGCCGTGTTAACTCCTACATCATGGATTGGCAAACCATTTTATCCAATACAATGGCAAACAAAATCCTCGATTATAGGAGAAACAAATATGTGTCTACCCGAGTAATACCCCCATTTTACATGAGTGCTTATATTATTGACACCATATGTTTCAACTCTGAATTCCCTATTTTAGGCTGGAAGTGGACTCCTCAAAACCCTACTCCTATCCACATTTATCACAAATATATGTGAAAGGCCTATTACAAAGACCATATATATAGAATTTGTCATGGGTTCATCTTGCCAGTTCACCAAGCTATATTCAACAAACCTGCTCCAAGGTTATCCGATGAGGCCGACATTGACCTAACCTCAATTAGAAGCTGGGTTGGAGAGGAAAAATTCACCTATATCCGGCTATTCGGAAGCATCAATGATCCCCATGTTCTACCCTTGTACATTCCCAATAAATTTTTAGCCCAAGAAATAGCTTATCAAATAACAGAAAAAGGGATGTCTAGAAACCTGAAGAATTCAAAGAAGCAGATGTGGCCTACATTTCCCCTCCGATGTGGATATTTTTCTCTAAATGATTTTAAACATGCAGAGAAAGAAGCCAAAAAAATAAAAGAGCTCATATTAGCATCCATCCCCAAAGACAGTACGATCCAAAGAAAGTTGCCTATAAATTTACATCTATGGTACAGGTCGCTAAATTCGAACATGAAGATGCTGATTTTGACGATCTATTCGCCTCGGTCGAGGTATTTTCACAGGTTAAACATTTGGCAAAATTAAAATTTGAAGCAAGTGACATGGAAAAATTCATGCAGTTCAGGACCAAGAGACTACTAACAATACCTCTTGATCAGTTGAGAACTACTCCCCTACTGCAACAGGAAGAACATAGTGAAGAAAAGAACACCGAAAAAGAGCAGGACAAGAAGAATAGAGGAAATAAGGTTGATACTAAAACTCGACAGGAAAAGACAGGTAAAAAGGATGGTGATTCCTCTGACACCGATATGCATATTAATTCAAATATATTGAAGGAGTGGGAGCACTTTGATCGGAAAATCAAGGACCAGAACGATTCCCAGAATGTGGCTATAATGCAATCGCCTGCAACACAACAACCCATGGTAACCAATGTTACAGTCGAAGGAGCTGTCGGCAATGCTAATACCCAAGATATTGAGATCATCACAGAAAATCATTCTGAGGAAATTGTATTGAAGGTTGAAGATATACTGCCCTTGTATGTCTTCTATAGTCCAACGCATAGGGTTGTAGTTAGAAAACAAAGGAAGAAAAGGAAAATTGATCAAGGTCTATTTTCATCTCCTCAAGTCAAATTAAAGAATGTTGTCTAGAAATACTCTGAAGTTAATCCTTCAGAGGATTTAACTAAATTGTCTCAATATGCAGGGGCTTATACAACAACAACAATGGACAAAGCGTCTGAAGTCAGCCAATTGATAAAAGAAAAAGATCAAAAATAGCGCTGCTGGAAGAAAAGGCAATGGTGGATCATAAAAAAATAGCACAACTAGAACAACAGCTAATTGAAGAAATACAACAGATGGAGCAGCTTAAAGAGCAGTTGAATCTTGAGAAACAAAAGCTTGACCAGCAAGCTTTACACAAGCAACAACAGCTGTCTCAAGAGTTGAAAAAATTGCAGGTAATGCTTCAATAGGAGAAGTTGGCCAAAGAAGAACGGAGTGCCCTGTTACAAGCATAGATACAAAAATTTAAGGAGTATCCTGAGATTGATTAGTTCAAAAAAGAGGCTCTCGAATCGAGTAAAGCATTGTCATGATAGCTTGATATTTTATGTCATAAAATACCACTGGCCGACCCTCTATATGTAATAGCTACATCACTCGTAGAAAAGGCAGTAAACACAAGGCTCAAATTTGAAGATGCTGATGAGAAAATTTCGGGGTTCCTCACATGGCAAGACACAGACAAAGGCATAGCTGCCAATCTTCCCAAGATCCAAGAATCACAAAAGGAAATTTTGTTTGCAGAATGGGAAACACAGTTAATTAAGGAAGAACGGGCTACCTCCAGGGCAAGAGTTATAATGAACAGTTTAGTGGAATTAATCAATGACAATTTGTATACGGCCAACTTGATTTCCGATTGCATCCCAGGGAAACTCCCAAAATTCAAAGAATTAGAGAAACAATGGAAGCAGGATTTAGCTAGTAAGGACCAACATATCAGCGCAATGCAAGGACTCACATGGGACGCATTCTGGTTCTATTTGGTTAAACCACACAACCAGCAGATGACTACAAAATGCCTCTCCCATGCCATCAGTTATATGATTCCAGAGCTTTCGGATGCCACATATACTAGCCAGCTACATTCTCGATTGAGTCATCCTCCCGAAGTGAAAGAAATGATAACAATTTTCCAGTTGCGCGTACCAGATAATAAAGAGATATAATGAACCTATTCTAGTGGAGATCACAATTCTATTTTTATGAAATCGGATTTCTGATTTTCATGTTTTGGCAGTTCCAACATCATTCAAGCGATGTTTTAGATAGTTTGTTTTAGTTTTATTATTATTTAAACCCCTTTCATGTATTTAGAAAGGGGTCCTCAATTTATATTGTTTTGTGACTTGGGAAGCTACACTTTTGTACTTCCGAATATATTATTTTTATTAATGGTGGATCACGATTATGCAATTTTATATTTTCAAGAATTTGCACCTTTTTTTTTCTTGAAATTTTTTCTAAGTAAGAAAGTGGGATCAGAGTGTTATTTTCATCAGAAGGTTACAAATGTATTTGGTATTTCTATTGTTATCATGTTTTTTAAATTTTCTTATGCAATGAAACATTCTCTTTGAAAATTGCTATTGTTTACATATGTATACCTGTGAAACAATCCTTTGTTATTTCATTTCTAAAAACTTAGAATTGTTATCTTTCAAAATATATGTGAGCGATATATGAATGAAAAATGTTATCATCATTATTTTGTTTAATTTCTTAAACAAAGTAATTATTATATGTGAATGCACCTTTCTTTTGGACGAATAAGCCATCTATATGATTATTCATCTAATCGGAACAAATCCAAAATCACATTTATCATAGGATACTGCGGTTAAGTAGAGTTATTTATATTTATTAAGTTATAGATTAGATTAATTATCATTTCCATTACCTGTTATACAAACAACCAATCATCAACCCATATATTATTGGGAAACTGGTCCCATATTATCTTGTTAGAGCCACCATCCCAAACAGAAAAGGAGTTGTACTAAGGTCCGGACCAGGTGGTTTTCCCCAACGTTGAAGCTATGATTTTAGGGGCTTCAGTAGGGAGATACAGACGGATTTGGGAGATAAAGGGAGAGAGAGGGAGGCAAGAAGGAATAAATAAAGAGAGAAAGGGTGACAAGAGAGAGAGAGAGAGAGAGAGAGAGAGAGAGAGATGGATCTAGGTCATAATTTACTATTTTAAAAATAATAAAGTAATCATCTAGGTCATATCATTTTTATTAATTACATTATTATTTTATTTTTGTCACAATTTTATTAATTACATTATCAAGTTGTGATTCAAGCTTGCTTGATTCATCTTTGAAATATTTAGATGACCATTGATTCCCCCCCGTGAAATACAAGGTGAGAAGATGAAGAAAACTCATTTGTAATACTTTGCAGTACTCGTGAACAAATTATGTGATATGAGAAAAATACCTTCTTGGCTATTGAAGCCCATTACCAAGAAGCAATCCATCCAAAATGAATCTTTGATATTTCAAGAGGCTTGTTTCTGAAGCATTTGTTTGAATGATGAGTGCGTTGACCACAATACTTTCAAAAATCAAGATCAAAACAATGATCGTTCACATGGTCAACTTTGTCACAATGTTGGAATATGACAATATGTCGTGGATGAGGAGAAAAAACAGGTGAAGAACCATCCTAAAGAAATCCAACACTCTGAAATTTGATGGGATTTGAGTAATATGGATTATGAGAAGACACATCCTTTTCATAACCAATACTGGTTTTGTTCTTGTTACTAAAAATATTTTCCCACTGTCTAATGATTGGCTTGGGAAGTTCAGGTTGAATCCCCACATGCATGCAAATATGCTCCTGAAATGGGCACATGATGGGAGTCAACCACAATGTTACTGATTTGATGAATTTTTGGTAGTTGATGGGAGTTAGTCTCAAACTCAAACATAGGATTGTTCTAAACAAAAAAAAGTTCAAAATGATTACTACATTGTTGTAGCTCATATTTCTATAGTTGTGATTCAAGATGCAAAAACCCAATCTTTTATTTTGTAACTTGCGTACATGTTTGAATGTCTATGAGAGTGATTTTGGAAACTTTTATTGTAACATGAGTAGTATATAATATCAGAGTTTTTAAAAACTCTAATGATTCACTAATTATGGCCATTATATTCTAGTTGTTATGAATGCAAATAGTTCTCTTTCACAGGAAATATTGGTACCTCTTTCTTAAGGAAAATTTCAACCACAAAGAAAATAGATATTTCTGTTGAAAGACTTGAGAGAGTTTCTCTAAAACACTAGAACTAATCAAAATATATTAATTCAAACCTTGAATGCAATCCTTTAGAGAAAATATCAAACAATTCTCATACATATATTTCTTATTGTATCAATTAGTTCGTTGTTTTGAAAGGAAAATCCCTTGTAAAATTTGAAATGGACATATAAGCATCCAACGTAGCATATAAAAATTCCAACACAACCTTCCAACGTGGCATATAAAATTCCAACACAGCCTTTCAACGTAGCAATTTTGATGCATCTAACACAACCTTAAATTTATAAATGAGTCAACACACATATAATCCAACACACATATAATTCATATCAAATATGAGTGCACAAATCAATGTATGTACCAAGCTACAAAAATAACTTCACCTAAGTAGATTGATATCTTTTAGCAGTGAGAATGAATATGCAAACACAAAATGGGACTGCGGATGAAGATATGTTGTGAATACACATGTGTAATTTAGTGCACATAAAAGTAATATGGAAAGTCTCCTTAAGCTGCTAATGGATCTTTGGAATTGAATCTTTGAGCTCCTATATTGAAAGCTTCTATGTTTTAACAACATTCAATCTAGCAGCCATATAAACATTTCTTACATCACTTAGTATTAGCTCTTACATATTCCACTGCCAAAATTTCCAAAAGTATAGCAAATTCATCGAGCATGTCTTTATTCTTTCATTAAACACCACCACATTAGATCTGAAGTCTTCAAGATGGAGATGAGTTCAATGCACCAAAAAAATTATGTCATCGAAACCATTTTGATTTGACTGTTGCAAGTTGTATACTTTAGATGGCAATTCCTCAAGTGGTAAAAATCCCTTTAATACAAATTAACAATTTGAGTTCAAAAACATAACACAATATTCACCACGAATAACCACCACACATTGTGAAAATTCACATATTACAAGATGTTCGAGCCTTCAATTTCACCTCTGATGCCTACATGATTCCAAAGATGACAAAAAGATTTAGTGAGCTTTGATGAGTAACATTGGGCAACTCGCTTCTTGCTTCAATTATTTGAAAAACTGAAAGGATCCCGATCCATTTCATGTTCGACCTGGGAGTTTTGAAATTTGGTGAAGGTAGAATTAGTTATGAGAGAGAGAAATTCCTTTATGCAACTATTCCTTTTATTATTTCAGCAATAACACAATTGCTGGAGTTTGTCGTTTCATTGGTCATTGCGTTCTTCAAAGGCCGACCCATTGGGACTCCTTCCTGAGGGATTCCAGAAATAAGATCCCTCTTCTAACACCAGAGTGAAAAACAACGATAGAGGTAGTTACAAATAGCGTTAAGGTAAAAAATTCTTGAGCCAGAGTAATAAATAAAATAGGCTGAGTGGATGACAAAGAAATGGTGGCAACCAAAAATGGCGTGTATATCAGTGATGGAAAGGAGCATTTCTTTCTAGCTCAGTTGGACACAACACATTACACAAATTTTATCATTTTTCCACAACACATTAATGCAAAGTCTCATATGTCAGAGTCTATCACAGGAAGAGAGTGGTAGTGACATAATGCTAGAAATTCCTTACAAGGAATGGAGGTTGACAGTAACAATCTCAACGATGGTCATGAGTAGGTATTCAAGCGTTAGAAAATGTAGCAAGTTATGGAAAAAAACACCTGAGTATATCAATAGACTTTCATGAGCGCCATGGCTGACAGTCCAAAATGTATGAGTTCTCAAATATGGCCAACGACCAAAAATATTGAATGGTAGATACTGTAGATGGTTAAAGTAAGGTCTCTAAATTGTGTTATGAAAAGTTCAAGTGGTGAAAGCTTGAGGTGAGAGGAGGCTAGGTCAATAATTGTCCAATTTTATAAAAAAAATATTTCCTCCTTGTGGAATAATTTTATAGAGGTGAAAATGAAATTTTACAGAGTAGACAAATGAATCTTTTTAATTATGGATACAAGGAGGAAAAAAATTATAAAGAGGAAAATGTACGTGAAGAGAAAAATTGGATAATTTATTATCCAAACTTTTTATAGAAGTAAAAATGGGAGTTGAAAACATATTTTCATAGTTTACTAAACATGGTTGGGGACATGGTTTTCAAAACCATGGGAAAGTTTCATTTATTCATTAGAATACCAAAAGTGGGAAAAATAAATATGAAAAAAATGGATGGTTTGGGTAAATTGTTGTAAATTTAATTTATGAAACTCATAAAAAATATGTGCTACAATGGAGAAGTATTGCAAGACATGGTTTTCAAAACCATGGATGGTCTGACATTGACACTTTCTTTACTGCACTTTTCCCCCTGCTAGACTGATTTATCCCTTCAGGATATCATTTTTCCTAGTGTGTGAGGCTATTATAGACCTTTGTTTATCAACTTTCATCCTTGGGATGTATTTCTATGATGTAATTTATCAGTGACAGGATGTCGCCGCTGATCCGGGTATTTTATTCTCCAGCATTACCTCATTTATTCGGTCTTCTCGGTTCTTGGTCCCCATGCCCTTACTGTTAATCTTATTATTTTAGGTCTGAATTGAAATGGCACATATTGGTGATTACTTTGGTTTTCTTGAGGCAGATGTTTCTACACACGAAGCATTTATCATGGCCACCATGGTAGCCGAGGACAAAAATCAGGCATAAATATTGCGGGAAAATGGAGTTGCGGGTTTGAAAATTCATTTAGAGACTACTTTTATTACAGGTGGCAGACATGCGGTTACCTGACCATTGGATCACCATGCAACACAGAAGAAGATATGGGCACCGAAAAAACCCCTTAAGCCACACAAAACTGTCACTGAGATCAAACTCCTCAGCTTTGGCTACGACGTTACATGGGATCGGATTGCTAGTTTACGGAAGCGAGCTCTCATAGGACGCTAATATCTTGATAGATTAAAGGACATAGAAATACATGAGTGGGTTAGATTATAGTGGGCACCCTTACTTAGTTACCCACCGAAGGTCTGTCAACTCATGATGACTGGTACAATTTTCATTTTATGTCATAGGAGGACTTGACCCGTATATTGGCACTCCCATGGCTTCATCGACACAGTTTTATTTCTCTCCATACCTGGTATATTGGTTTCAATCCAACATGAGAGACGCCCAAGAACCACCTGGTTTGGGTCAAGTTACTAGGTTTTCCATTGGAATTCTAGATGCATCACATTCTAGCAACCATTTTCAATGGCATCGGTCGTTTCATCTACGCTAATCCCAAATGTCTGGATCGGAAGGTCAAATGGGTCACCTGGATTATGGTGGAACTTCCGACATAGATTGATATTGCTTGGGAATGTGTGGTCCACAAACAAAGGCTGGATTGTTGGTGTGTTCCTTTCAGGCATCTGTTATGCCATCGAATGAGCCATTTATTGAAAACCTGCCCCTGAAGATTTACGGAAGTGGGCTATCGATGAAAACAACATGAATGTCGAGGACTGCAATCACAAGACACAACATTTGATACTCCTCTGAAATCTCAGTGTAAATCAAGTAATACCTCTACTCCTCAATTTTCCCCTAATATTCATCATCTCCTCTTATATACAATCCACATCCACATGTTGAACATGGAACTCTATCTATGACTCCCTCCAATATTCTTCCTTCCTCCCCACATCCTCAGTCCCCCCTCTCCCCGAGTTGGCTCTCATCGTCTTTTTCCTCACTAACCTATTGATCCCTGTGCCAGTTTATTTCAACATCTAAAAAGGTTCCCCTCTTCGACTCTCCTGGTCTATCCCTTTCCCCTAAATCCATATCTCCCCTTCGTGACAAGATCCCCCTTATCGTGCCCTCACATCCCCACTCTCCCTACTCTCCCTGACTCGACCTCCTCATGAACTCTCTCCCTGAAAATACATTGGCAACGATCTTGGTTTTCTATTGAATAATATAGATATGGATCTTGATACTTTTTCCATTCACAAGTGGTCTACTACCTCCCCCCATATTTCCTTCAGTCCTAATTCAACTAGAAATGTCACTACTTGGAGGAAGGGTGGTCAGAAAGGGTGCACCCAGAATCAGGAGTTGTCAGATAGATCTTTCCATGTTTTCGACGCAAAGAACCTCTGTGATATTCCTATCTCCACTGTATTTAAGCGGGTCCTTAGAGCACTCTCGCCTGACCAGGGGGGTATAATATGAATGTATCTCTTTGAATTTGCATGCCTTGGGGACCACACAAAACAATTGTCCCTAAAAAATGGTTTTCTTTCCCGCTGTCCCTTTTTGGTATTAATTCAGGAGAATATGACACGATCAGATAGATTTTACTCATATTTTGGTATCATGTTCTAAGACTTGCATTTGGTTGCAGTGGACTCAAATGGATTATCGAGTGGACTAGCTGCCCTTTGGTACCCCTACTATGCCAATTTCTCAGCATACAAATGTTTTGCAGGAATTATATTATTTGACTACATTCGTGGCTATTCCTCCAGAGTACATTTCCTTAACATATATGATCCCTACTCAAATATGAGCTCTTTCCAGCAGTGTCTTACTGCGACATCCTCAAAATTGGATCGTTGATTGTAGATGGTGGTTGTAATGTCACTTTTACATAGAAGGAATGTTGGGGTTCGATAAGTCGTGGTGACCCATTGGGGGAATATATCTCTAATTTATTTGCCTCTCATCATCTCCGTGATATTTTTCCTCCTAAAATTTTCCCCACCTGGTACAATGGTAGAGCCGGGGATGGATACATTGCAAAAAGATTGGATATATATATGATTCATGAAAATATCTTGGAGATCCCGAGCTATATAAAATTATGGGTAGAAAATGTTTTGATATTTTATCATCGTCCTATTGTCCTACAATGGCGATTGGATCATCCAAAAAGAGGTATTCCTTTCAATTTCAACCGGTCTTGGCCTGAGGAACCAAAGTTGAATGATCTAGTAAATGAGTTCTGGAGGTCTCAGTCTAGAGCGAAGGACACATCTCCTATGCTTCATATTTTTGATTTACTGCAACAGCTATAAAGTAGGGTCTGGACGTGGGAGTGTGGTAAAAATAAAAGGTTTCTCAATTAAATTAACGTTATTTAATGGACATTAAGTTGACTATACGGGAGCTGGACCGTAATGGGTCTCAAGTAGATACTCGGGTCAGATTAAATGAACTGGAATATAGAAAGAGAAATATTATTCATCAAGAAAGGACTTGGCGATTAAAGAGTCGTGCTCTCTGGTTATAGGAAGGTGATCACAACACTAAATATTTCCATAATTTTTCTAACCAACAGAGAACACGAAACTTTATATGGGAGATTAAAAATGAACAAGGACAAATGGTTTTATCCACTGAAGATATACAGATTCTGGTTGTCTGATATTTTGAGTCTCTATTCAAGAAGTGTCAGGAGATTTCTATCGATGATCAATTATTGGGTATCTCTTATTATCCCCTTATTTTAATGATTCCGCATATGAGAATATTTACAATCCGGTCGCGTCGGATGAAGTCATGAGGGTTCTTAAATTTTTTTCAAGGGATAAAAGCCCAGGACCAAACGGGTGGAAAATTGAATTCTTCATTCACTTCTATGAACTGCTGGAACAAGACTTATTGAACATGGTGGAGGAATCACGTACACAAGGATATATCTCTGGCACCATAAATTATACTTTCATTTCACTTATCCCAAAATCATTGACATATTCCACTTTCCAGGATTTCTGCCCTATCTCACTATGTAATACTAATTACAAACTCATATCCAAGATCATTGTGAAGCGCATCAAGTCTGCCCTGTCATACCACATATCCCGAGAATAATTTGGGTTCTTACATAATAGGCTTATACATGATGCAATGGACACATCACAGGAGATTATACATACAATTCATACAAGGAAATTGGAGGCCTTGGTTATGAAGATTGACCTCTAAACGGCATATGATTATGTCGATTGAGATTTCTTGTGCTCATTTTAATTAAAATTGGTTTATCGATTTAGGAAATAGAATGGATCATGGATTGTGTAAACTTGGCACACTTTGCAATACTAGTAAATAGACTTCCTTCTAATTTCTTCAGCGCCGGATGGGGATTGTGTCAGGGATGTTCAATATCTACCCTACTATTAATTGTCTCAAAATTAAAATCAAAGGGGTCGTACAGGGGGGATGTTTCAGAGGCATCAAAGTAATGAAGACCTACGAGGCTTCACATAGTTTATTTGTTGATGAAATACTAGTTTTCGGCATGTTGAATCTTCAAAAGTGGAAACTCTTTCACGACATCATCAACCGATTCGGCAATGCATCAGGTATGTTGGTGAAAAATATCAAATCCCAAATCTTATACTCATCAGGCGACATGGAGGTAATAAATAAAATTTTAGATATTTTTAATTTCCAATCAGACCCTTTATCAAAAGGTTTCACTTATCTAGGCTTCCATCTCAATCGTTGAAATTATAAATATGTGGATCGGAAATGGATGGTAGATAAATATCTACACAAAATTAACAACTGCACCTTTTGTTGGTTAACTATTGGTGGACAATGTATATTGGCTCAAGTTATTTTACAACAAATTGCAGTTTTATTTTTCCGGTTGCCATCATACATAAATTGATCACTATTATTTCACATTTCATTTGGGTTGGCCGAGAAAATAAGATGAAATACCATCTCACAAACTAGAAGAGAATTACAAACCCAAAAGAATTTGGTGGTTGGGGAATTTTGGATATTAATATATTTGGGAGGGCCTTACTTGTGAAATCTCTTTACCGTAGAAATTTCATACCTAGAATATGGAAGGAAATCTTCACATACAAATATTTGAAGGGAAAAAATTTTGAGGACTAGTTTGGAGTGGGTTCCCTTGGAAAATATTGGGGATCATATATGTAGAGCAGTTTCAAAAAGTTTTGGTACCTTTTTATCCAAAGACTCAACTACTCTTTTGGAAATGGTCAGAATATATTCATTGGAACAGATAATATTAAGGGAGTGGAGGGGGGAAATAATATCACCGAAGCACTCATTCGCAGGCTCCACTCCCGTAACATTATTTACCTGGATCAGGTTGTCAAATTTTGGCATGAAGATTTACATAATTGGAAGGATGCAGATGATTTGGGACTGGAGGGAGCACATGTTATACAATGGGAAGGATTGAGATACAAGTTGTGATGCGCAGGTCTTCACAAATTTGAGAGGGGGGACTTCATAACATGGGTTGGTACACTTCTTAAAAACTCAGTAATGACTAAGGCCACCTACAGGTATATTTTTCCTATCTTTAGGGGCCCAGAATCTTACTGTTGGGTCCTTCAGGTTTGGTAACTGAACATTCCCTATAAAATCATCATTTTGAATTGGATGATATGGAAAAATAAAAACTTAACATGGGAGAACTAATGAAAGCGTGGACATGTTGGTCTGATTCGATCTTTTAGTTCTATATACACTACACATTATATAAGGTCGATAATATATGTGCATAGGGAACTATCATACACTCTTAGTAATTGATGCATTTTCCTTTTCTTTTTTCATTTCACCCTTCTGTTTTTATTTAGTACTTACATCTGGTATTTTCTTTACTTAGTTTTGTTTTTCCAACGCATACATTGTGGCTCGGGCCCTATATGCTATCTTGATTCAATATATTTTTCTTTTGGGGACAACCCCGAGATGGTAGAATTGAGGTTGTTCTTATTGGTACTGTATATGACTATTGTTAAAGCTAATTCCTTTTTCAAAAGTCTATGTTTGCATTTATGCTTCCTCCTTTTTCTTTTTTTTTTGAATTTAACTATTCTATTTATAATACAAAAATGTTTTACAAAGAGGCACCGGCCTCAGCGGAGCTTGCCCATAGTAGCGGCATTCTTACATTGAAAAAATGTCTTAAAAAAGTTTACCATACATCCTAGACATACAAAAACTATCCTGCTGACCCAATCTAAACAAATCGAAACATGCCGCCCACGCAGGGGAAACCGGACTTGGAACATTAACATATTATCAAAAATCTGAAACGATGAATAAGTAATCATGAAGAGCTTATAAGTGTGCCCAGCCAAAATACTGAGAAGAAAAAAACTGCGAGTTCTGACCAGATTAGGTGTCATGAGAGATTGAGGGGGGTTCCTCAACAACATGACAGCCATAGGCATACAAGTCATCTTCCTTCGCCTGCTTGTTTTCTTTGATGCTGGAGCAGCATCGCTTGATGTCGCCCGGGTTGTCTTCTTGGCCTATGTCCTGAGTGACATTACAGCTAGGAGCTTTTCTCTTCAAGCCGACACTTTGTGGAGTGCAATTCTTGTTGCCGGCGCTTTTCTCCAACCTAGCACCAGTTTTCTCAACTTCCAAACTAGGGGGCTCCTCCTTGAGCTCAATGGTAATGGTGGCTTATAAGATTGTAGGCCGGTTCAAAGAGCAGGGGAAATGAAGCTGGGCAGTGTGGAGATGCGCATGGTTGATAATTGGAGAGGCAGAAATATGGGGCGATCCCATTTCAAATTGAGAAAGCCCACGCCCATGCCCGCGACCACGACGACTTCTGGTGTCAGGATAATGACTGGTGCAATTATCAGAAGAGGGAGATGAAGATTTAGTAGTGGAAGTGGAGGGCTGGCGAGTGAGATGACCACGACTGCTACCTCTCCGGCATCGCATACACTGTCGAAGGCGCGGCATGATTCTTTGAGCAAAGTGACGAGTTCGACTAGCAGAATGACTGGGGACAGAGAGGGCGTTAACGATGAAGGGAACAGAGATCAGGGGAGGGCTTTCTCGTAGAGCAGGGGAATTCACATTGGGCGAACTGAGCCATAGATTGCAAAGGGAGCTCTACGAAATGTGAAGGCCAGGTGCTAAATCAATGCAACAAGTGATGGAGCAATGCCTCCCTGTGCTGGTTCGAGAGCTGGGCTCTGCAGCAATAGGGGAGCAACTAGAATGCAAGGGAGGTAGAGCAGAAATGAAGCTTCCAGAGAAATCCATGCTCGTTATGGACGCAAGCTGGTCTGGACTTCTGTGCAGCATTAATGTCGCGATGCAAATGACGGTGGGCTTATTAATGTGGAACATTGTGTGAGTTTGGGTGGTAAGGTGGTGAATCCATGCGCCAACCCAAAAACTCAACCACGTACCGTTGTAATTAATCACCCACATCCGGGGGTTTTGATCCTGGTGCACAGTGAGAGTGCAGTATTGAATGAGATGAACATCATCAGAACTATTCAGAGGACCCGCGAAGAAGGGAAGATGCTAATATGCTCCTTTGTTAGCTAGCCGATCTGCCACCTTATTAGCAGTGTGCCTAATATGCTTGAAGGTGATGGCTCTAGGGACTTTAAGCCAACTTTCAATTTGTTCCAGTCTACTTAGAAGTCTCCAACTCGACGCCAATTTTGCTGCTGTAGTGCCTGTTTGAATTCGAATTGCTGCCTCTATAAGAATCTAAGAATCCCCTTCTACCTCCAGAGGGAAGAAGTTTTCTTTTTCTGCAATGCAAAGCCCCTGCCATAGGCCTTTAAGCTCTACCGCATTGTTTGAATCTCATCCTAGAGAGCCAAAGTAGATGCAAGGAGTAGTGCCTTCAGCATTTCTGAAAATGCCACCATAGCCAGCTAAGCCAAGATTTCCCTTAGCCACAGCATCAAAGTTCATTTTGAAGGCGTGAGCAGTAGGGGGAGACCAAGAGAGAGGAGAATTGGGATTGATAGAGGGATTCAGCTTGGCCATCGATGTATGCTTAAGATTAAGGTTCCAACTTTCCAGAATGAGTCGTTTAGGAGGGGTGGAAGGAAAATCTGAGTCCTTCCAGTGACGGAGAGCTAAGGTTTCTTGCAAATTATGTTTAATATTGGACCATAGAATCTCAGCAGGCATGCACTCATTTTTGAAGATCCTTTTGTTGCGTTCCTTCAAAACAGTCCAATAGATGAAGCCTGGAATAAGGTCCTAGATAGAGTTGAGCAGATGGCTTTGGAAAGGCTGCGAGGGCCAACTCCTGATATTATTGATGGTGTCTCCAATGCGTCTTCCTGTTCTTCTTGTGCATATGGCAGATTGCTCCCAAAGTTGATCTGCTAAAGGGCAGGTATCCAAGAGGTGCGAGATGGTCTCAGAGTGAGAATTACAATTGGGGCATCTTGAAGGGCCAATGAAACCTCATTTATGAAGATTGTCCCAGGTGAGGAGTATTTTTTTGCTAAGAAGCCAAAGGAAGGTGGAAATATTTGGCCAAATTCTGAGTTTCCAGACTTGATCACAAAGGCGATCCTTTTGATTCTGCACAAGGAAAAAGAGCAGCTGGTAGGCTTCTTTTGTGGTGAAATTTCCTCTGGGTGTGTATCCCCAACTCAACTTGTCTGCTTGGTCTGATACTTTCATTCTCCTTAGGCTGAGATCCTGGTCGATCTCAACATATGTCTCCTCCTACCAGTTATCTTGTCAAGTTCCTGCTGGCCTCCATTTTTGGAAGCCATGTATGGGTTGTTGTTGCCAGAACTGATTAACCTGATTTAGGGTAGTGTGCTGAAGTACTGTTTTCTAGTTTGGCTTGTGGAACAAAGTGGCTAGTTTAGGTAATTGTTGCCAAGAGTCCTCCCATATTCTAGCTTTGGCTCTCGAATGAATCTCCCAAAAACTATGGGCTTGGATGAAAGCGTTGTGTTGTTTTGCAGCATTCCATATCAACGATCCTGAGGTGTCCGTGTTGATACGAATAAGATCCTCTTGTGGTATGCCTGGAACATATTTGGCCTGCCATAGACGTGCCCAAGGTGTGTGTGGCTGAGAGATCCAATTACACCAGATGCAAGCACCCATGGTGATGTTGTCGTGCTGTGGATCTCTCAATCCTAACCCTCCTGTTGATTTAGGGAGGCAGACCTCGGTCCATTTAACAAGTGCCCATTTTTTTTTGAGGCCCGTAGATCCCCAGAGAAAGTTTCTTTGTAAATTACGGATTTGTTTTAAGACCCACTTGGGTGTAGCCAAGATTGAAAAGAGGTATAATGGCATGGCTTGAAGAATAGATTTGTTCAGGATGAGTCTGCTGGCAATGTTGAGCGATCGGTACATCCACGAGGAGAGTCTAGCTTCCAGCTTGTCGAGGAGAGTTCTCCAAGAGGTGTGTTTGATTGTCGAATCTACGAGGGGTGCCCCAAGACACTTGGAGGGAAGAACTACTATCGAGAAGCCTAGGATCCTTGCAATGTTACGTTGAGTGATAATGGGAGTGTTGAAGAAGAATATTTGGGATTTGTTAGCATTGATGGTGGTACCGGAGGCATTTGAGAAGGTGTCAAGCATGGTTTTGAAGGCAAGGGCTTCTTGGACTGATGGATGGCCAAATAACATGTTGTCATCAACGAATTGTTGGTGAGTTGTGGGGGAGTTTTTATACAGAGAAATGCCTTTAATGGAATTGGTAGAGACAGCATGATGAATGAGTCGGTTGAGGCCTTCTGCCATGAGGACAAATAAAAAAGGGGACAGGGGATCACCCTGACGGATACCTTGTGAGGAATGAAATGGTTGAGAGGGTGAGCCATTGAGGAGGATGGAAAAGCTAGGGGTGGAAATGAGGTTCATAATCCATCTTGTCCATGTGGCACTGAATCCAAAGGCTAAGAGCATTTTATTAATCTAGTTCCAACTTAGTTTATCAAATGCTTTAGATAGATCTAGCTTGAGGAGCATACCTGCTTTCTTGAGGTGCTTTAGAGAGTGGATCACTTCATGCGAAAGGATGATACCATCCAAGATCTTGCGTCCTTCCACATAACCAGTTTGCTCCGGCGAAATAAGAAGTGGAAAAAGAGGTTTGAGCCTATTCACAATGACTTTGGATATCAGTTTGTAGATGACGTTGCAGAGAGCGATGGGCCTGTATTTGTTTGGTGTGCTGGAATTATCCTCCTTAGGAATAAGAGCTAGGAAGGTCGTGTTGAGAGATGGGAGGATCCAGTGCATGGAACGTGATTCTTCCACTAGAGCCCATACCTCCAATTTAATATGCTCCCATAATGAGTGAAAGAAATTGGCCGTGAAACCATCAGGTCCAGGCACTTTTCCGTCTTTGAGCTGGGCCATAGCCTGCTCCACTTCATGGAGAGTGACGGGCTGGAGAAGCATGACATTGTGGTTACCAGTAATGATTTTTGGAATATGTTGTGTGATGGATTGAATGGCTTGATTTCTGTTACCCTCAGGTTCTCGAAGAATGTTTTGAAAATAATCTCTGAGTTTGTTTTCAATGTCTTCATGGACCTCTAGACGATCGCCTTGATTGTTGTTGAGGAAAGCTATATTGTTGTGCATACGTCTTTGTATAGTGGATCTGTGGAAAATTTTTGTGTTTTTCTCCCCATATTGTAGCCATCTGACTCTGAATTGTTTATGCCAAAGAGTCTCCTCTTGTTGCCTACGCTCTTCTATTTTGGAGAGGAGATCATTTTCCTGACAGTCATACTCGTCCGTTCTGCCTTCAGAGATGATGCGCTGTTGTAGTGTACTCATTTGTTGCTCTAACTCTTTCTGATAGGCAAAGATATTGCCAAACTGAGTGCGGTTCCATGATTTGAGAGTATTCTTAAGATATTGTAGCTTTTGTTGGAACTAATACATCTTGGAGCTTGTTGGAGATGTGTATGAGTTCCAAGAATTGATGATGAATTCTTTGAAATCCTGGTGATTGAACCAAAATGATTCAAATTGGAACGGTCTGTTGCATCGAGAGCCAGGTCGAGACCATTGCAATAGGATGTGCCAGTGATCCGACCCTGCGAGAGGCACGATGGAAGTGTGAAAGTCCCCACCAAGATGAATTGCATTATCGGACATAAGGAAGCGATCAAGACGAGAGGCAATGTGTTGCGTTCCTCTTCGCTTGTTGGTCCAAGTGTGCATTCCATTAGAGGTTTGAAGATCCATGAGCAGGTTGCTTTGTATGAATTCTTTGAAGCTTAGAATACTATCCATCTCCAACCGAGTTCTGCCACCAGTTTTTTCCTCCAAGGCGGTAATCATGTTGAAATCTCCCCCACAGATCCAAAGGGGGAAGTGCCTGGAGGAGTTAGTTCTGTTAGAGTGTCTAGCAGATCCTTTTTTTTTTTGATTTCTTGCAGGAAATAACATTGGTGAGGTGACCATGAATATTGGATCCCACTAAATGGAATGTTGTTTGTATGAAGTAATGCAAAGAATGAAAGTCATAAAGAGAGAGAACTTGAGGATTCCATATAATTGCGAGCCCCCCTGAAGCTCCCGAGGCATCCACCAATACAGAGCGGCATCCCGCCTAGGATTTAGCCAAAATGTGTTCTAGTGCCTTGTTGTTGCATTTCATTTGTTGAAGATAAACAATCGATGGTTTAACTTGCTAAATCATATTTTTGAGCATTCTGTGTTTTGAGGGGCTGTTGAGCCCTCTCACGTTCCATGAGAGGAGCTTCATGAGGAACTGTGGGGTAGCGCCTTGTAGAACTTGGTCAGCTTGGGAAACCTGCCGGATTCCACAAGCATTTCTCCAACAATGATAGTTCTCTGCAAGTCTGTTTTACGCCCTCGTTTCTTTGTTTCTTTCATTATTTTCTTTCCATCCCATAGAATTCCTGCCTGAATGCCCAGATATTTTCTTTGTTGTAATCTGAAAAGAACCACTTCCAGACAATCAATTTGTCGTGGGGGTATTTTGTTGTATTCTCTTTGGTTCCAAGGCCAGAATATCCAGATCCCCCAAATCTATACTCTCTGGTTCTTCATCCATGTGAGTCGGTGCGTTCTATTCTGCTTTATCTGTAGTTTGATGGGGGATGAGAGCTAGGGTACCATCAATCTCCATTTTCGAATCCTTGAGGACAAAGGTTTTGTCTATGTCAGCGGTAGAGGAAGAAGAAAGAGATATTGTTTTGGCAGATTCAGAAGGCAAGGGATTGAGAGGAGGGGTGGGGGTTTTGGGGGGTGGATCTGAAGTAGAGGGTTGAGCTTGATGACCTTCCGGGGTGACTTGAATGGCTAATTCCTCAAAGCTATTGCTCGTTTCAGGTTTGTTGGGAGCGATGGAGATGACAAAGGATTTCTTGGAGTGTTTCTTTCGGTTGGTTACTTTGGTAAAGCCTTCAACATATTTTCCTTTCTCATGGGAGGTAAATTTGGACTGTTGCTTCAAAGGGCAGTCACGGTATAAATGACCATGCTCATTGTTAGTGTCAGTTTTGTCACACTACCATCAATGATCAAATTTAATCTTTTGCATTTGCATAGTAGGAGTCCCATACCATAAATTTTCATCATTCCATTAGGTCATGAATTCATTGATGGTAGTGGTCTTTCATCAGTTTTCCCTCATGTGAAAAACTTGTTGATTCTCCTCTCTATGGTCTTCAGTCATTACTTACTTTCACTTCGCAATTCAGGTTATTAGGTCATAGGGTTGGTCTCATTAGGTTCTAGGGTCCCATCATGGTCAAATTAATGATCCAAGTGTCAATAAATATCAGCAAGGTCATGAGGAGGTCAAATAAACTCAAAGGCACAGTATCTAGAAAAATCAAAGAGTTTTTCTATTAAGCTTGATGTCATTTTCACCTCAAAACATGTTTTGAGGTGAAAACCTGATACTTTGCTTTTATTATCATTTCTTATGTAATTTTATGTATTCATATGTAATAAGTTGAGTTTTAGAAGCTGTTATCTCTAAAAATCCACCACCCTACCTTTTAGAGGAGTTATTCACTGGATTTTCACTATAAATCATGTTCTGAATATGTTCATCAGAAGGAGCCCAGAAAGAGATTTCCAACGATATATTACACTCTCAAAATTGACTCCTGGATTGGAAAATATGCCTAAGTGAATAAAAGCCCCCAAAAGCTTAACCTTACTCTTCTTTCTCATTTGGTCCTTTAAAATTTATAATTTCTGCCTTTTCATATAATTTTAAAGTTTTCATAGCAATCCCCTTCCTCCGATCTGATCGCATCATCGCATCACAGTTTTCATCACATCACAGGACCGATTGACCCTTCCCCGATTAAAAAACCTCCAATGCGATTGAGTCACCTCTGATCTGATCACACCATCGCATCGCAGCTTCGCAACAGTCCCGCAAACTCACGACCCCGCTCTTCCCTATTCCACCGATGCGATGAATTGCATATCGCAGTCGGCATTTCCCACAGCACTTTGCTCTTGCTCCACTCCTCCGCCGATTTGTGATTGTGATTCCCCCCGGTCCTACCAAAGCCCTTCCGCCCTTTCTAAACAAAAGGGGGTTTTCCCTTTGTAAAAAGCCATAATTCGATTTTAAAATATTTCTTAAGTCTCCCATCGCATCAGCCCGTCGCAAATTTTCATGTCATAGTCCCTCCCCCTTCGTTTTTCTGATGCGATTGATTCTTCCCCAATACCTCTGATCGCACCATCGCATCGCAAATCATTCCATTGCATCGCATGTTTTCACCCCTCCATGTTTAAACCCTCCACGCTCCCTTCCGCCGATGCGATTAATTGCATATCGCCCATCACAATCGGCATTTCCCACAATGTTTAAACTCCAAACCCACTCCTCTGCTGATTTGCAATTACGATTCTCCCTGGGCCCCACCTAAAATCCTTCCACCCTTTTCAAAAGAAAACGACCCTTTCTCTGTGTTATAGCACTGTTTTCATTTCATTTTTCTTTACAAAGGTTTTCCCTCCATCGCTCCATCACCATCGCATATCGCATTTCCTCCACTATGTGATACACCCTCCCCTTTTCGTTTGTGATTTTCGATTGCGACTTGGGCCCACCATCCTTTCCTTTCACTCTTTTTTAATGAAAAATTGAATTTTCTTCATTAAACGACAAATGTGATTTTCATTGGTTTCAAAGGCATTTTTCTTCGGCAGAGGGTTTTTCTTCAAAGAGTAAATGTCGAGAGCTAAAATACAAATGCAGAATCATTTTGGCCTCTTCAGCAGCTATTAAAAAGGGATCTGTTCTGTAGACTTCTTCCTTTCATTGGGCATAACAACAAATTTCTCCAGGCAGTCAAATGTATTGCTTCCTCTTTTCAGGGGCATATTGTTGGTCTTTTTCCTATATTCAGATTTTAGTTTCTAGGCAGGTGAAACAGCTCCTCCTTCTATGGATCTATGTCCCCTCAAATTCTGTCTATTTAATGTAATTTCTGAGTCATTTGTAAAGGGGGGTCACAGTGGGATAACGCTGGAATCATAGAGGACACTTTACGCTCCATTTGTAATAGTTTGGCAGGGAATTAATAAAGAAATGTAGCACTAATTTATGGGATCCCTGTGGTATGGATTTTAGCACTGTCTTTCTTTTGTGATCATTCATCTATTGTTATGTATTTCAATCATATCTCCATCATTTTTGGTTGAATGTTTTCAAGATAGATAGGTAGAATCCATTGTATAATGCTCTGCCTTGGGAAAATCATTCAATACTTTATGTTTTTTGTTGTTTGAAAAGGATCCATCTCCTATGCCCTTTTCAGCTTCTCACCGGTCTTACACATTCCATCATCACTTAAATACAAAGTTGTTAAAATCCTTGCCTACCTTGCCCTGTAGAATACCCTGTATCTCGGATTTAATTCCCCAGATTCAAACTACCCAACCCCATATGATCCATACAACCCAGAAAACTGATAAAACATTTCGAGCTACTATAACTAGCCTAAAATCAATTTGCAGTTATATTTCATTGAACATTTTTCATGGAGAGAGCCCTCTCCTGACCTTGTAGGGCTAGCTACAAGGCTGAGCGTGGTTTGAGGTTACCCTGATTTGCCTTCCTTTAGCTTGAGGTTCAAATTAGGTGCTAACATTCCCAGCGACCATACTGGGGAACACTATTTAAAACAAAAAACTGATCACCCCAGTAATATCTTCCATATAAATTCTTGGACTCTGGATGATGAGATTCAGAGTTTGCTAGGCTGAAATAAAACACTGTAAAGTAGAAAATCGACAACACTGGCTTCAAGGAAATATACCAGGGCCAACCCTGATCCAAATCCTCCTCCCATATTTGAAAATCCTAATCTCATTCCATGAATAATCAGAAGACAAAAAGGTTCAGTAAGCCCTAGACCTATTTTCCGATCCCATACCTGGCCCAGTGAGTGGTTGTTTGTAGAAGATCTCTCTTTTGATGAGTGTTTTGAGATTTCTTTGTTCAGAAACAAATTTAAAACTACACTTGACGACACATTTTTAGATCCTGAGTTTCTTGTGGATCTTGAAGTTCAAAGGGAAAACAGATCAATTGATGACTACATTTTAAATTCCCCTCAGACATCTATCACTGTAACCAATATACCTAAGCCTTCAGAGTTATCAGAAACAACGTTTCCTACCCTTAATTCATCAGCATTCCCATTAGTCTCAGAAGTCAATTCTCAGCTTTCGACTCCTCCATCAACAACTTATTTAAATTCTAGTAGCACAAACGCTATTGTAAATCCACCTCGAGTCATGGCTGCCCAGTATGCACCCCTGGTTTTACCTCAGAACCTAAATTATATGTCTGCTGATTACCAAATTAAAATACCTTTGTTTTATGCCACTCAAAGCATCACAGCCCAGCAACATGTTGATAAGATGAATGACTTCTTTGACCTTCATGAGATAGAGGTAGAAAATGTGACCACGAGATTGTTTGTCCAAAGCTTTGGAGGCGAAGTTTGAAAATGGTTCAGGGCCTTGCCAACAACCTCTATCCACAATTTTTCGGAGCTACATAGACAATTCTTAGACCGGTGGGAGATAAAGAAAAACCCACTCCAAATCTTGTCTAAATATGAAAATATTAAAAGGAATGTGGGTGAAAGTGTACAAGATTATTGTGTGAGATTTAATGCTGTGTATAATGCTATTCTAGCCAATCTAAAACCTCCCATGGGGTTAGCTTTGCTCAAATTTCTAGATAGTTTCGATGCTGATATGGCATATCAGCTACGAGAACGAGATCCTACCACACTTGAAGATATGCAGAAAATAGCTGTGAGCGTAGAAGAAAATTTGTTGGCCAGAAGAGCGCGGACAAGAGCCGAAAAGAGGGTAGCTGTAAAAGAAGAAGCATCTCCTTCAGATACGAAGATGAATACTTTGATCTGAATGGTGGAGAAGATGGTTGATCGGCTGACTATTTCAGATAGACCAGAAGCACAAATCAGGAATCCAAATTTTAGAGGACAGTAGCAGCCCCAATTCCGAAATAAACAAAGGGAACACAAAACGCAAGACTAAACAGCACAACAATAGCAGCTCAGAACTCCTTTGCAGCAAAATTATGTTCAAGGAATGGAAACTGATGATGATGATGATCTGGTAGTTGAAGCTAATCATTTTTTCACTGCTGACGGTTCACCCATTTTTCTGACAGAAGATGAAGAATATGCAGTGATTCCAGAGACTCAAAGAGATGATGATTTCATATTGGCCAATGATGTAGTGATAGAGGAAGAGTCTGATGATTACCAACGAGGATATATGAACGCTTTTTCAGCGCAACAAAAGCAGTATTCTTTGAGGAGCAGAGATGTGCCAATCAATCCTGTTCAGAAAAGGAAAGAGTTGCAACCAAAAAATGACTCCTAAAATACTCAAAGGAAAGGGAAAGAGCCTATTGATCCCTCTCCCAGCAAGGCATCCTCAGCAATTAACATTGCAAATGAAAAGAATTAGCTTAGCACAACAATGGAGCAAGTGGAGAAGAAAGATTCTCCCGTCAAAGAGGTAGAAAAAGTTCCATCTTTTAATTTAGAAAATGAAATTGCTAAGATGAAGGTGTCCATGACCTTGACTGAGTTGGTAAAAAACAACACTTATAAACATCAGGTGTCTATAATTTTGCAAATAGACTCTATATTAGATATGGTAAATGTTGAAAATGACTACCCTGAACTCATTTTTGGTCCAGCCATAGAAGGTCAGTCTGAAGAGAGTGAAGTCCCTCCCTTCTACCTGAGTCTTAGATTGTATGAGTTCATTTTATATAATGTTATGTTGGACTCCGGAGCCTCGCACAACTTGATGCCCAAAGCCATTATGGAGAAGTTGGGTCTTGATATTACCCGTAAGTACCATGATTTGTATTCCTTTGACTCCGGTAGGATCCATTGTATTGGTCTTATCAAAGACTTGGTAGTATCTTTAGATCAATTCCCAGCCAAGAATGTTTTGATGGATGTGGTTGTTGCCGATGTTCCACCACAATTTGGAATGATATTGTCCAGGTCATGGGGTGAAAAACTGAAAGGAACCATACAACTTGATTTCTCTTATGTCACTATTCTCGTGTTCGATCAGTTGAGAAAACTATACAGGGAGAAGAAAATGAAATACATGATTACTAGCAAAGAGAAGCCAGTTAATCATCCAATTAATGCAGTCCACACAGATGTAGAGTCATTTGTATTATATTCAGTTGGTGGTTTGAATGATGAAAATGTTCAGTTGGTGGAAGTAGATGAGGTACTTGAAATTTCAGAAAATTTTAAGGAAGCCCTTAGACAAGAAGGAAATAAAGCAGCAAGCATCTCTGAGATTTCTGCCAGCCAGCAGCAAAAGGACAATGAACAACAGAAAAATGCAGAAATCAGTCAAGATAAAGTAGAGAAAGAAGCAAAATTTCAACATCTAGAAGAAGAAAAAGAAGGCCTTTGGAGCATGGACTTTGATGTTGTTGTTGGTAAGGACGGTGCTAGTATAGGAATATGGATTTGGAGCCCTGTTTTCCAGCTTGAAAAAGTTCCTAGTAATGTTAGAGTATGTGCTTACAAATTGGCTTTTGATTGCTCTAACAATGAAGCAGAGTATGAAGCTTTGATTACAGGTCTGAAAATTTTGAAGAAGTTAAATGCAAGGAGGATTTCTGTCTATGGAGATTCAAAATTGATAATCAAACAGGTAAGGGAGAGTATCAAGCAAAGAATCTGCAATTGAGAGCCTACAGAAATTCAGTCCTAGATATCTTGAGGATGTTTTCTGAATACACTTTGACAGCAATACCTCGAATGCAGAATCTTATTGCAGATTCCCTTGCCACTACTGCAAGCAATTTGAAGATTCCAATGAATTCCAGCAACAAATTTGAAATTTATGTCAAACATCGGCCTACTGTTCTGGATAATTTAAGGTATTGGCAAGTGTTTTGGGATGACAATGAAATCAATGCTTTTTTGCAAAGTGAAGGAAAATTCAAGGATACTTCCATAGAGGGTGATTATGAAGTCGATGATCAAGAAATCGAAGCAAATCAGATGGATGTATTTCAGCTGAAAGACAATGTAATTCCTAGAGGTCTTATACCTTTAAATGAGCTTTTTGATCAAGATGATGTTGCAAAGAAACCGAGCTTGGTGCCTATTGATAAATGAGTTGAAGATGTTAATCTTGGAATAGCTAACAAGCCTAAGCTTGTGAAGTTATCAAAAGCATTGTCCCCTGAGGTAAAGGAATGGTATGTTAAATTACTTTCTGAATTTTCTGATGTGTTTGCATGGGATTATTCAGATTTGAAGGTGTATGAAAAAAATATAATTCATCATACTATTCCCATCAAGCCGGATCAAAAGCCATTTAGACAGAAGCTGAGAAGGATCAACCCAAAGTTGCTTCCATCTATTGAAAAATAGGTAAACAGATTGTATAAAGCTGGTATCATTGTCCCAATTATATTTTCCGATTGGATTTCAAATTTGGTCCCGATACGCAAAAAGACAGGAGAAATAAGGTTGTGCATATATTTTCGAAATCTAAATAAATCATCCTTAAAATATAACTATCCACTTCCGAATATGAATCATATTCTGCAAAGAGTAGTTGGAGCATCAAGGATGTCACTACTCGATGGTTACTCAGGTTATAATTAGATCTTGGTGCATGAGAAAGACCAAGACAAAATTGCCTTCAAAACACCCTGGGGAACTTTCTAGTATGCCAAAATGCCATTTGGACTGAAGAACACTGGAGCCACTTTCCAGTGAGAAATGGAAATCGCTTTTGCCAATGAAAAAGATGTTTTTCTGGTTGTTTATTTGGATGATCTGACAGTGTTTTCTGGTTTTGATGATGAACATTTGCACCACTTGAGGGTTGTGTTTCAGTGATGCAGAAAGTTTGGGATTTCACTCAATCCGAAGAAAAGTCTGTTTGGCATGGATGAAGGTAAGTTGATGGGACATATCATCTCTAAAGACGGTATCCGCATTGATCCTTCAAGAGTGGAGGCAATTCAGCACATAGATTTCCCACATAACAAAAATGAGATTCATGCATTCAATGGTAAGATGAACTTCTTGTGCAGATTTATACCCAATTTGGCTGAACATTTACGAGAAATGACTAATATGTTGAAAAAGGATAGCACTGTCAAATGGACTGAGGATGCTATCAAGTTATTTAATTTGGTAAAGTTTTCTCTGTCCAATGCCCTAGTCTTGATTAGTCCTGATTACACTCAATATTTCATTATATTTCCATTTGCATCAGAGCATACCATGGCTGCAGTATTGATGCAAAAGAGAGATTAGATTGAACAACCCATTTCCTTTTTCAGTAGGACCATTCGAGATGCTGCCTTGCAGTATAATATTATTGAGAAACAATCATTGGATCTTATAAAAACATTGAAGGATTTTAGAGTATACATTCTGCATTCACATACCATAGCATATGTTCCTAATGTAGCAGTGAAGGATGTCCTGATGCAAACTGATCTGGAGGGAAGAAGAGGTAAGTGGATAGCAGCAATGTTGGAATATGATTTGGAGATTAAACCCACAAAGTTAATCAAAGGACAAGGTTTAGCAAAACTAATGGCACAATCAAACCTGCGTGCCCTGGATATAAATCTCATAGCAGCGATGTCGGAGGATGAGGATGATGGTTCACTTGTTCCGGTTTCAGACATTTTTCTCCAATCCCCATGGTATTCTGACATAGTTTATGTTCTTCAGCATCTTTCACCACCTCCCGGGATGTCTAGAAGAAAAGGTAGATCACTAAAACTCAAGTCTGCTAAGTTCTGTATTTTAAACAGTGCTCTTTATTGGAAAGATACAGGAGGTATTCTACTTAATTGTTTGGTTGAATATGAGGCTCAGCAGGTGATGCATGACTTTCACAAAGGTGATTGTGGTGGTCATTTTTTTTGGAAAACAATAGCAAACAAAGTGTTGAGAGCAGGATATTATTGGCCCACTTTATTTTTAGATTTGTATAAAACAGTGATGAGCTGCCATGAATGTCAATTTTTCCAAGGAAAAAGGAAACTGCTCCCCCTTCCGTTGAAACCAGTTCAAGTAAATGCTCCTTTTCAGCAGTGGGTACTTGATTTCATAGGGGAAATCCATCCCACATCATCAGCATAGCATTGATGGATCTTGACACGTACTGATTACTTCACCAAATGAATTGAGGCCATTCCAGCAAGGCAGGCCACGGATACGGTAATAATTCAATTATTAGAATCAAATATCTTGTCTTGTTTTGGTTGCCCTCACAAAATCATAACAGATAACGCAACATCATTTAGATCCAAGAAGATGGTGGAATTCTATGATAAATACAATATTGTGTTGGGCCACTTGACAGCATACTACCCATAAGGCAATGGCCTGGCAGAATCATCAAATAAATCTCTGGTAAACATAATCAAGAAAATGCTGGAAACAAATAAGAGAAATTGGCATCGAAAGCTCATCAACGCGTTATGGGTAGATAGAGTCAGTAGCAAGAAATCCATAGGTATGTCACCATTTGAATTAGTTTATGGCACTGATACTGTGTTTCCTACATCGCTTATGGTCATAAGACTATTGCAAGAGGCTGGCAGCGAAGAGGACGATAATCAGCGAAGGATCAATCAAATGTTCCACCTTCAGCAAACAAGGGAGGAAGTTTCTCATAACGATATTCAGTTGCAGGAAAAGATAAATAAAATATACGACTGTAAAACCAAAGCAGAAAAATTTCAGTTGGAAGATGTGGTGTTGAGATGGGATGCACGAAATGAAGACAAAGGGAAGCATGGTAAGTTCGAAAACCTGTGGAAAGGACTATATAAGATTTCAGTGTACAGGGGACATAATGCTTTCTTGCTCACAGAGATGGATGACCAAGATTTCCCTGGAGGGCCAGTGAATGGTAGGCTATTGAAGCACTACCACTTTTGAGATAAAAGATCGAAAATTATGTCACAGTCATTGTATATACCATTTCCATTGCTGGTTAGATTTCAAGTACACAGTCATTGAAGTTTGGGGCCTGAGGTGAAGGCTATAAAAATTGAATGATATGTGTAAGGTTTTCTGGTTTTAATTTAGTTTTCAGTCAGATTTTGAGTCAGAGTCAGTCTGCATTGTGTTAGTTTTCAATGTTTTGACCATATTGCCCAATGGATAAGGCTACTTGGTCTACAGTGTTCTTGGCACCTCCAAGGAGCTACCATCCCCATTGGAGCCAATGTTAGTGTCAGTTTTTTCACACTGCCATCAGTGATCAAATTTACACTTTTGCATTTGCATAGTAGGAGTCCCATACCATAAATTTTCATCACTCCATTAGGTCATGAATTCATTGATGGTAGTGGTATTTCATCAATTTTCCCTCATGTTAAAAACTTGCTGATTCTCCTCTCTATGGCCTTCATTCATGACTTAATTTCACTTTGCAATTCAGGTTATTAGGTCATAGGGTTGGTCTCATTAGGTTCTAGGGTCCCATCATGGTCAACTTAATGAGCCAAGTGTCAATAAATATCAGCAAGGTCATGAGGAGGTCAAATAAACTCAAAGGCACAGTATCTAGAAAAATCAAAGAGTTGTTCTATTAAGCTTGATGTAATTTTCACCTCAAAACATGTTTTGAGGTGAAAACCTGATACTTTTCTTTTATTATCATTTCTTATGTAATTTTATGTCTTCATATGTAATAAGTTGAGTTTTAGAAGCTGATATCTCTACAAAGCCACCACCCTGCATTTCAGAGGATTTCTTCACTAGATTTTCACTATAAATCATGTTTTGAATATTTTCATTAGAAGAAACCCGGAAAGAGATTTCCAACGATATATTACACTCTCAAAACTGACTCCTGGATTGGAAAATATGTTTAAGTGAATAAAAGCCCCCAAAAGCTTAACCTTACTCTTCTTTATCATTTGGTCCTTTAAACTTTATAATTTCTGCCTTTTCATATAATTTTAAAGTTTTCATCGCAATCCCCTTCCTCTGATCCGATCGCATCATTGCATTGCAGTTTTCATCACATTGCATGGCCGATTGACCCTTCCCTGATTAAAAAACCTCCAATGTGATTGAGTCACCTCCGATCCGATTGCACCATCGCATCGCAGCTTCACAGCAGTCCCGCAAACTCACGACCCCACTCTTCCCTATTCCGCCAATGCGATGAATCGCATATCGCAATCGGCATTTCCCATAGCACTTTGCTCTCACTCCACTCCTCCACCGATTTTCAATTGCGATTCCCCCTGGTCTTACCAAAGCCCTTCTTCCATTTCCAAACAAAAGGGGGTTTTCCCTTTGTAAAAATCCATAATTCGATTTAAAAAGATTTCTTAAGTCTCCCATCGCATCAGCCCGTCGCAAATTTTCATGTCATATTCCCTCCCCCTTCATTTTTCTTATGCGATTGATTCTTCCCCGATACCTCCGATCACACCATCACGTCGCAAATCATTCCATCGCATCACATGTTTTCACCCCGCCATGTTTAAACCCTCCGTGCTCCCTTCTGCCGATGCGATTAATCGCATATCGCCCATCGCAATCGGCATTTCTGACAATGTTTAAACTCCAAACCCGCTCCCCTGCCGATTTACGATGGTGATTCTCCCTGGGTCCCACCTAAAAGCCTTCTGCAATTTTCAAAAGAAAACAGGCCTTTCTCTATGTTATAGTGTTGTTTTCATTTCATTTCACTTTACAAAGGTTTTCCCTCCATCACTCCATCACCATCGCATATTGCATTTCCTCCACTATGTGATACACCCTCCCTTTTCCGATTGCGATTTTCGATTGCGACTTGGGCCCACCATCCTTTCATTTTGCTCTTTTTCAATGAAAAAGGGACTTTTCTTCATTAAACGGCAAATGTGATTTTCATTGGTTTCAAAGGCATTTTGCTTCGGCAGAGGGTTTTTCTTCAAAGAGTAAAGGCTGAGAGCTAAAATACAAATGTAAAATCATTTTAGCCTCTTCAGAAGCTATTAAAAAGGGATCTATTCTGCAAACTTCTTCCTTTCATTGGGCATAACAGCAAATTTTTCCAGGCAGTCAAATGTATTTCTCCCTCTTTTCAGGGGCATATTGTTGGTCTTTTTCCTATATTCAGATTTTAGTTTCTGGGCAGGTGAAACAAATCCTCCTTCTGTGGATCTATGTCCCCTCAAATTCTGTCTATTTAATGTAATTTCTGAGTCATTTGTAAAGGGGGGTCACAATGGGATAACGCTGGAATCATAGAGGACGCTTTGCGCTCCATTTGTAACAGTTTGGCAGGGAATTAATAAAGAAATGCAGCACTGATTTATGGGATCCCTGTGGTATGGATTTTCGCACTGTCTTTCTTTTGTGATCATTTGTCTATTGTTATGTATTTCAATAATATCTCCATCATTTCTGGTTGAATGTTTTCAAGATAGATAGGTAGAATCCATTATATAGTGCTCTGCCTTGGGAAAATCATTCAATAATTTATGTTTTCTGCTGTTTGAAAAGGATCCATCTCCTAAGCCCTTTTCAGCTTCTCACCAGTCTTACACATTCCATCATCATTTAAATACAAAGTTGTTAAAATCCCTACCTACCTTGCCCCATAGAATACCCTGTATCTCTGATTTAATTGCCCAGATTCAAACTGCCCAACCCCATCTGATCCATACAACCCAGAAAATTGATAAAACATTTCGAGCTAATATACCTAGCCTAAAATCAATTTGCTGTTATATTTCATTGAACATTTTTCGCGGAGAGAGCTCTCTCCTGATCTTGTAGGGCTAGCCACAAGGCTACGCATGGTTTGAGGTTACCCTGATTCGCCTTCCTTCAGCTTGAGGTTCAAATTAGGTGCTAACACTCATGACATTTTTTGCAACGGAAGGGAACATGCTCATAGTCTATGGTTTGAATCCATTCAAAATCATCATGAAAAAGACTTACCGAGTCCATGAGAGCCTTGGCTAGGTGCATGTAAACACAGATCCTAGCATAGGAGGTGTATCGTCTGAGTTTCGTTTCCTCTGCAACCTTTATAAACTCTCCCAATCCATTGCCTATATCTCTTAAGGTCTCTTCATCCCAGTATTCCAGAGGTAATGAGTACATACGGATCTAAACCAGTGCCCAGTTGAAGTCCTCCTTGTCCAGATTGAATCTTTCTATCCAGTCTCGTAGGTACAGGCCTGCAGAGTTGAAAAAGTATGGGCCTCCTTCAAAGATGCGATTCTTGTCCTCTAGGCAATTAAAGATAGCTATGAAGAATCCTATGGGGCCAAGCTGCAGAGTCACTTATCCCTTGGGCTTCCATTTGGATACTATCCAACCTTGCAGTTCTTTTTCTGTCGGCCATAGTCCAATGAACTTACCGATGAGGGCGTGATCCTTCATGTATTGAATATGGCCATTTATGCGATGATTGGGGAGGTCGATTATGATCTGCTCTGCTACTTTTGGGATGCATGTGGCTGAGGCAAATTTTGGTAGAGTCGCAGAGGCTTCCTTATTTGTGCTAACGTCCCTTGGGGCCTCATTACCTGTGACTGCATCACCGGTATTGTCTGTAGTGGGGACATAGTCAGAGCCGGTCGGTCGATTTTGTCCTGAGCTAACCAATAAATCTGTAGCGGTATTATTGGCAGTATTGGGAGGAGGGGGGGGATTCCCGCCCCTCCAGAGGGGGGGTTCATTAGAGAAGTGCCAGTAGAATTGCCAGGTGGGTCTGCAAGCTCTATAGCAGAATCACAGTCGCGCTGTGAGAATATCGATCAACAACAATGCAGGGTTTCCGTAAACCCTAGAACCAGCATCCTCGCTCTAGTATTTTGAATGGTTGGTAATTGTACTTGTACATAATATAAACCAACATGTTTTTTTCCCTAAAAAAAAATATTGGCTTTTAGCTAATATGAATCCATAGATCTTTGGTAATGTTGTAAGTTCATATTTTTTTAAAATTTTGTTATGAATATAAAAATTTATAGAAACAGAGTGATTGTGTTAACAAGTACAAAGAATATTTCAGCTTTAACATTGCATTTAGGGATTTTGAAGATGGGTTAAGTCCGCGATCACTCATCTTTTTCATATGATCATCACTTCATGTTGGAGCATGATCATCCTCATTCAGAGGACCCACCATAAATTTCATATTATTATTTTTTTGTATTTTTTCTTTTCAATGATCCTCAAGCTTATTTTAGTGCTCTTTCTTGCATCCTAGTGTTTGTATATGTATATATTTATATGGTTTTATAATGGAGGGTGGAAACAAGAATTTTGAAATTTCCTGAGAAACACACTCGAACAATTCATACTCGAACTTTTTTGGCTGAAAAAATCATTTTTGATATTTCAGCTGAAATAAGGTTTATAAATATAGCGGCCCTCAAATTGCATAAATATTTCTATTGTTTTTAGTTAGTCGATCGTTATTGGATATTTATGCAGGTTGTATCCTCAGGATTTCGCCAAGAGCAACAACGTTATTGGATATTTTTGTAGGTTGTGTCCTGAGGATTTCACCGACAGTGACAACGTTATTGGAATTTTCTATGAGCTGTGTCTTGAGGAATTCGCTGAGAGTGACAACATTATTGGATTTTTATGCCCTATGTGACTTGAGTTGGGATTTCTCTTCGAGGAATTCACCGAGAGCAAAAAACGTATTCGATTTTTCTACCCTGTGTGAGTTGAGTTGGGATTTTTCTTCTTATTTGTTATTTTTTTGTTTTTACTGCATTTTGTTTAAGCAATTTTTAATTTTTTTTTAATATTTTTTTGTTCTGTAGGTTCGGCTGAGTCGTGGTCGCTGCAACTTCATATTCCTCCTAGAAGCTAACTCATCCTCTTCCCCCCTGTCAACTTCCTGGCAGTCAGCTTGTCTTCTTCCCTCCTGTCAACCTCCTCGTCATCTAGACCAGGTTAGCATAACCTCCTCTTCCCTCCTGTATACTCTAAAAATAAAAATTATGTTCTGTATATCTAAAAGAATATATATATGTCAAAGAATGAGGATAATGTCTTGTTCCCTCCTGTATACTCTAAAAAAGAAAAATTTTGTTCTGTATATATAAAATAATAAATTCTGTCAAAGAATGTATATTTCTCAAAGATTTCAATGGTTTTGGGTATAACAATGAAAATCCAAATGTTCAGTTACTTTCCTCTGTTCCATCCATATTTGAGCACTTGAAACATGTTATATAATTGATAGCAAAGTGGTTGCAATTGTTACCCATAAATGACATTCAAGACATTATGAGGGCAAGCATGCATCATAGAAATTCTCATTGAGATGCAAGCATTGTCCTTCATGCATAGAAGAGAGAACAATATTCTTGCACAAATACAACTGTTCTTATTAATGTGAATGAAATTAGAGAATGGATCTATTTTAATATTTCAAGCTGTAATGTTTCCATTTTGAATCAAAATGTGTTTTGATCTGTATTACATTATGAGGGATTACCCAAGATTTGTTAATATGGAAAATTTCTTCGAGATGCAAGTCCCTAGGTTCGATTAGGTTGATGTGATAAGAATATTCTGTGAGGTATAACACTAAAATTTTATTCTGTATATTTCATCAATTAATTGTTTTAAGTTCGACACCTTACTATGTGGGTGTCTGTATAATATAGGTATTGAAAATTTTTGATATAGAGTTTGACCCAACTTATTTTCAATGAATTTTTTTTGCAAGGTTGTCATCCTTTCCCTTAACCAATCTGGAGCTACACCAAGTTGGAACAATATGTTGTCTTGTTATTTTTGTCTGTGTGCTATTCTCTCTACTGTTATGTTCTTTGTTCTTTTGCCATGTATTTTCTTTGTTCTTATGCCATGTTGTGTCTCTGTTATTCTGCACTTTTTTCTTGAAGCAATATAGAAAGGCCATGTCGGTTCATCTGTCTGACCTGATTAATTAAGAACGTATTAATTACTTTCATTGTTAATGCAGTTTGTACCTAATGTGTTAATTGGTGAAGGGATAATTTAATATGAGAACTGGATACTAGGTAAATTTCCTTGTTTTTTTGAAATGTTGTCGCAAGGTTTCCATCCTTTCCCTTAACCAATCTGGAGCTACACAAATTTGGCATAATATGTTGTCTTATTATTTTGTTCTATGCATTATTCTCTCTGCTGTTTTTTTCTCTATTCTTCTACCATGTATATTCTTCAGTCGTGTATGTTCTCTGTTCTTCTGCACTTTTTTCCTCAAGCAAGATATAAAGGCCATGCCGGTGTATATGTCAGACCCTATTAATACAAAATTTGTTAATTACTTTCATTTTTAATGTAGTTTGTACCTAATGTGTTAATTGGTGAAGGGTTAATTTAATATGAGAACTGGGTACTGGGCACATGTCCTTGTTTTTGTGAATTTTTGTCACAAGGTTGTCATCCTTTCTCTTAACCAATGTGGAGCTACACCAAGTTGGCATAGTATTTTGTCTTATTATTTTGTTCTATGCACTATTCCCTCTGCTGTTATGTTCTTGTTTTTCTTCCATGTATGTTCTTTGTTCTTCTTCCATGTTATGTTCTCTGTTCTTCTACACTTTTTTCCTGAAGCAAGATAGAAAGGCCATGTCGGTTCATCTGTCAGACCTGATTAATGCAAAATGTGTTAATTAATTTCATTTTTAATGTAGTTTTTACCTAGCGTGTTAATTGGTGAAGATTTAATTTAATATGAGAACTGGGTACTCGGTACATTTCTTTATTTTTATGAATTTTTGTCGCAAGGTTTTCATCCTTTCCCTTAACCAATTTGGAGCTACACCAAATTGGCATAGTATGTTGTCTTATTATTTTGTTTTATGCACTATTCTATCTGTTGTTATGTTCTTTGTTCTTCTTCCATGTTATGTTTTTTGTTCTTCTACCATGTTATGTTTTTTGTTCTTCTGCACTTTTTTCCTCAAACAAGATAGAAAGGCCATGTCGGTTCATATGTTTAGCCCGATTAATGAAAAATGTGTTAATTAGTTTCATTTTTAATGTAGTTTGTACCTAATGTGTTAATTGGTGAAGGGTTAATTTAATATGAGAACTGGGTACTAGGTACATTTCCTTGTTTTTGGAACTGGGTACTGAGATGAAATCGGTGTATTGGATAAGCATTCCTTATATATTAATTTTGGAATTTTTTATTACATGAGATTTTTATTATACAATATATATGCAAATAATATGTGCATATCTTACAACATGTTTGTTTGTTCGTTCAATGATAACTTTTTTTTCCTTTTTTTTTTCTTTCGTCTTTGGTTGCATCTTTTCTTTTGTCTTGGTTACTACTTTTTGTGATATTTTTGAAAGTTCTAAGGAATTTGTTATATCAATTCTTGTTTTTAATTGCTAAAATCATAATCAATCAAATAAATACCAATACTCAACAACTACTATGCAATTGAGAACTCTACCTTCAATGAAACTTCTTTCCATGAAAATATCCAACTAATATAGAATGTACTTCAGCCTAATACCTTCACTACTGTAAAAACCAATTTAATATAGAGTGTAATTTAGCCTAATACCTTCACTACCGTACAAACCAATTTTATGACGCCTTTGCTAAGGAATTTTAATTGTTGATAATTTAGACTCACACTAGTATGTACAATGTCTAACTAGAGTAAATTCATAATGAGGGACTTATAACCAACTCACTTATGTAACACAAATACTTTGTGGAATCAATTTATAATCTTTATTCCCTTTCAATTTCTTAGATAGATCTATGTTCACAAAATTCTTACAAGGCATCTATTCTCTGTTTATTTTTTAGTTAAACTACTCTTCATAATTAAAGATATGGTCTACTATCTATTGTAACCTTAACACATCAACTAATTAATGACACAATAATAATCAATCAAATAAATACCAATACTCAACAACTACTATGACATTGACAACTCTACCTTCAATAGAACTTATTTGCATGTAAATATCCAACTAATATAGAATGTACTTCAACCTAATACCTTTGATAACTCTACCTTCAATGGAACTTCTTTGTATGTAAATATCCAACTAATATAGAATGTACTTCAGCCTAATACATTCAATATTGTAAAAACGAATTTTATGGTTCCCTTGCTAAGGAATTTTAATTGTTTATAATTTAGACTCATGAGTTGATAATTCCTTGAAGAAAAATCCCAACTCAACTCACACAAGGAAAAAAAATCCAATAACGTTGTCGCTCTCGGTGAATTCCTCGAAGAAAAATCCCAACTCACTCACACAGGGCAGAAAAATCCAATAATGTTGTCACTCTCAGCAAAATCCTCAGGACGTAGCCCATAGAAATATCCAATAATGGTTGACTAACAACCACAGAAATATTTGTGTGGTCTGAGAGCCGCTATATTTATAAACTAGAGTAAATTCATAATGAGGGACTTATAACCAACTCACTTAAGTAACACAAATGCATTGCGGAATTAATTTCTAATCTTTATTCTCTTTCTAAGAAATTGAAAGAGAATAAATATTAGAAATTGATTCCACAACTCTTCATAATTAAATATATGGTCTACTCTATATTGTAACCTTAACACATCATCTAACTAAAGTAAATTCATAATGAGGGACTTATAACCAACTCACTTAAGTAACACAAATACTTTGTGGAATCAATTTCTAATATTTATTCTCTTCCTAAGAAATTGAAAGATAATAAAGACTAGAAATTGATTCCACAACTCTTCATAATTAAATTTATGGTCTAATCTCTATTGTAACCTACTCAACAATAATAATCAATCAAATAAATACTAATACTCAAAAACTACTATTCCATTGAGAACTCTACCTACAATGTAACTTATTTGCATGTAAATATCCAACTAATATAGAATCTATGAAAGTGATCAAAGTATTCCAACTCTACTCATGCTTGGGTTCAAAGCTTGGTTATTGTTTTGTTACAATATGCCAATAATAACCATCAATGATTTCACATGACTCTACTTATATTCCTAGCGACAATTCAACCTCTATTGTGTTACTTAACACATCCAAAAATACCATGACTATCCCAATGAATACATTAAATATTGATCTAGTTATGATGTAGTTAGGCTAGACAAATAACAATGAACCATCTGAATACCATGACTATGCTTCCTACTACCATGAAGGCATAGTCAACGCATAATTTTTTTTATGCATAGTATATGATATAAGTGGAACGCAACACCATTTAATTAATAATAACACATCTCAAACTACTATGACTATGCCAATGAATGCATTAAATATTGATCTAACTATGATCTGGTTAGGCTAGGATGTGTTGTACTTTCACTTCCTTTGGCACTAAACTATTATAAAACCTTTAGCTAAATGCAGGGAGGATCCTAGTGTTTTTGGAAACCATGTATGTCATTTCTCCAATAAACAAAGGCGTTCGCAATAAATGAATTTAATATTTTATTGAATTTGTTTTTTACAAGGATCAGAAAACCCACTAAACATGGTTGAAAAATAGACATTATGCATAGATTTTTCTTGTTATCCCAATCCAGGGAAAGTAATTATTACTTATGTGCTATGCAATATTGCGACGAACAAATTCATCCAAAGGAAAATGAATGTACATGGAAGAACAACAAACAATGAAGCATATTATATTGCATTAACAAAAGACTTAGGAACATCTAGGGAGTATGGATCCAATGAAATTGTAGTTTTCACTAGTTATGAACTTGTGTGCAACCAGATGAAGTGTGTGTACCAAGTTAAGAAGGAGAGGCTAAAACAATTGCATGGAGAAGAAAAAAATATTGGTAGAAAATTTCAATCATTTAGTATAAAACATTGTGCATATGTTAATAGGATGTCTAGTGATCTATTGTATGGGGCAATGCCAATTCAAGATTTGTGTGTGAAAGATGAATTAGTGCTAAGAATGTCTCCATCAAAATTTATTGATGGAAATTGTAAGATATATTTGGTATGTGTTTTTTTTTAGTTATAAATGTGTCGTTTTTAATGACCATGTGTTTTTTTTTCAATTAAATTCAAAGCGTGCCCCCACTATGTAAGCACAACTTGGTGAACTTCATATTTTAGAAAATTTTGAATTTAATTTTCAAAATGTGTGTGCTTAAACATTTGTGTTTTTAGTATAGAGTTTTACATCAATTTGTGCTTTCAAGTTTTGTGTTTTACATTTGTGTTCAAGTTGTGCTTCAAAATTTGTGTTTTACATCAATTTTCTGAATTCTTTCAATCTTTTTAAATGGAAATTTTAAAAATAATTGTAAATGCATGAGGTAAATTTTTAAATATCATGTATCTATGTATATATAGATATCCATATCGTGGATGAGAATTTGCCACATGATTCTTTGAGGCAAGCATCAATTGAGTCTCATGCATCTACGAGAGGGGGAGATTATGGATCAAAGAGAATATCAAATGAATCAGGGGATGTCCATCATGATCGTGGTATATGCGTGTGCAATTTTTTAAATGATATTTGAATATAATATTATGTTTACATGTGTATACATGTGGAATTAATTTTTTATCAATTTATCTTTAAATTAATTTTTAATAAATTTCATTTTTTTAGGAGATGTAGCTTAAAAATTATCTACTCAATCAATGGAGGGCCATTGTTCATACCATTGTGGTACAGTGTGTATATATATATGAATATGATAAATAGGTAGAATCATATGTATGGGCATACATATATATTGAATTGATTTTCTATTTTTTTTAGAAGCTTCGCTAAGTATGCCATCACGTGGGGTTGGTCAACTTTCCCCCGGTGGTCAAAAAGTTCAATCTTTGGGTGGGCACGATGGTGCTCAAACATCTACAAGTGGGAATGATGGTGCTCAACCATCTCTTGGTGCTCATCAATCTCAATCGGATCATCACGATCATCATCATTTTGGTAAATTATATAATTTATTTTCACGTTAAAACAAATTTGTACATTTAAATGAATTGTATGTACATATGCATGTACTTGTCTATGTTGCATGTGTATGAATACATTTTTTCACATGTTTTTTATATTTAGATGTAATTTTATATATTGATGCAGAGGATGAAAATGTTGCTTGAAATAGATGTAAGTGAAGTCGGGTGATTGAAGAAGAAGGATGTACACCAACTACCATTTATCCATATGATATTCCTGATGGATTTCCTTGGGAAACAAACCCCCAACGATGTACATTACAATGGTGAAAAATTAATTATTCAAAATTGAGGAAAGATCTTGGGAGTTTGGAGCTCCTTGCAGAGAGTCGATAGAGCTTAGAAATAGTTGTGCACTCTCTAAGCTCAGTTCTTGATGTTTACGAAAATCTTGGGCCAACCATGTATGGATTTTTAGATATGATGAGACGTATAAAGGAAACAGTAATGGGTCCCAATAAATGGGTCAAGGTTAGTAACATGGTTACAAAAGAAACAGAAAAATCTGCGTTTAATTGAAAAGAACGTGTTACACTGAAATTTGTCACCATGACATTTTAGTACTCCCTTGAAAGTCTACAATATCAAAGTTCCCAAATTCAAGCCTTGAAACTAAGAGAAAAGCTCATAAAAGCCTTAAAACTTTGGTACCGCACTTTCTCCTATTTTTTCCTATGGTCCTGCACTTTTTGGCTATAAATCATGTGTAGCCAAGCGCACTTTTTGCTTGTTAAAAGTGCAGACCCCTGTAAAAGATTAGAAAAGGCGCAAGTAAAATCTAGAAGCTCAATTAAAGTCATTTTTAGAAACTTCTAGAAACATTCTTGCAGTGGGAAGTACGCTCCTTTCATGTTCATGCATCCCATCCAATAAGGAGCTAACCCCTTGATGTAAGGAACTAATCCCTTTGAAGGAGGACTCTACCCCTTCTTGTATGGAGTTGTAACCTCCTCTTCTCCACTACAAAAAGAGGCATAGGGAAGCCTCAAGGGGTTACCATTAATGAATTGAAGTTTTAGTATTGTTGGAGGCGAAGTGCTTTTGAAACGTAGACCTTTTTAGCTGAGATTTCATGTGGTAAGGATTACATACCTGTATGCATCTCGGTTGGAAGAGTGCAAGGCTGATCTAAGTAAAGGAAATGCCTACTCTGTGTTATGGCTTAAATCTACCTCAGGCTGAGAAAGGCAGAATCTAGGGTAACATCAAACCACGCTTAACCTGGTAGCTAGCCCTACCAAATCGGGAGAGGGCTCTCTCTTGGTCAATCTCAGCGAAAAATGATCAGTGAGGCTTGAGATGACTTGAATGAAGGCTGATTTTAGGCTAGGTATATATGCAAAAGAGTTTTATTTGATTTTAAGGGAGTTTTGTTGGATCAAAGGGAAGGCAGATTTTGGGTCTGGGGAATGAGGCTCAGTTTTGCAGAGATCTGAATGGGGCAAGGTAGGAAATTGATTTGAAACTTTCAATTTGAAGGAAATGGATAATTGAGAAATGTGAGGAGTTGAAGAGGGCAACAAACCTTCAAGGATCCTCTCCAAACAGCTAAAAACATAGAAAATTAAACAAACCCTAGGTAGAGCACTGCAAATTCTAATGAATTCTACCTTTATCCTTGTTTGTTTAACTTAAGTAGAAATAAGAAGGAAAATGGTATACATAAAACACCAGTAGACTTAAATTTATAGAGAGAAACACATTATCAAACCAAAATACCACAAGAATCCCATAGAGTGCTGCAAACCCTGGTCTATTCCTTGCCAAACTGCAGAGATGAATGTACAATGATGCTCAAAGCATTCCCAAAAGTCAAACTCTGCTAATGACTGAAAAACCACAAGATATAGACAAACAAACACTCATCCTAGCTTCTATAGGTCGATCTCATGAGTTTAGGAGCTGTTCCAACAAAATCTAAACTGAGAACTAGAAAGTAGGCAGTGGAACAGCTTGCCTCTATAAACTAGGAAACTGATTCATTCAGTTGCAATTCACCTTTTGATGGATGAATCTACCTCCATGAGTGAAAATTTAACAAAATTACATCAAGATCCATCAAATTACATCAAATTATATCATGATTTTGACATTTAGAAGTAAGAAAGTAAAACTGTCAAAAACTAGGCGAAAAACAGAGTTACTGAGTAAAAAATGAGCAAAATCCTCCAATGTGTCGCACCTGATTTCTCTATGCGTCGTGCCAGTTTGTAGCTGATTTTTTAGGCCTTCCTGGTGTCCAAATTTTATCCAAGTGGGCTTGTTGGAAAGGTCTACTTGTCTACTTTCCAACACAAGTGGAATTTCTGAATTCAGCCTTCATTTGCCCATCCAAAACTGATTTCTCCCAACACTGCTTCCTATGTGTCAAAAAAGGGGTAGAAAGGTCATTTTTGGGGTGTTTTTGACCCTTCTGGAAGCCCAAAACCTGTCAAAATTTATTTTCCATAGGTAGGCATGCATATTTTTCCATGAAAAAATAAAAAATGCTGATTTTGCATCAAAAGGAGCCCCCAATCATAAGCGCGCGCCAAGTGGCGCGGCGCATAGAGCTGAAAAGTCTGTTTTTAGGCCCAAAATTTTCAAAAATGCAAAAAGTGTCCCAAATTTTTTGAAATTTTGGCTGAGTGACCTCCATTGTGTGCTATGTTGGGCCAAGGAAGCTTCGGCCAAGATCTGAAGTCTATCATGCCTTTTCCGACGCTTTGAGGCCTTCTTCAACTTGGCCTTCAAAATTTTGATTCTTGCTTTGCAAACATGGTTTCTTGCCCAATAATGATTGGCCATATGCCTCAACATGTTCTTTTCCTTGTTGGCCTTCTCCAACATCTTTTCCAAATGAATATTTACTCTTTCAAGCCAAGTTTCACGATTAGCCTCAATCTCCTGCTCAAGTGATGTCATCTCGATTTTTCTCCTTTGGGCAGCTTGCCGGTTCTCACGTATGTTTTGCAACTCCATGATGGTTTGCTGATCCTCTAGCTATTTGTTTCTCTGCTCAAGGCAGTTGATTATCCATTGGGCTCTTTGCAATTTAAGGGATAAAGTATCTATCTCCGCCTTCTGCTCCTGAATGATCTCCCTGAACTTTGAGCTTTGTGGGCCCAAATTAGTGTCATCATCCTGAATGAGGATGAAATCTATCTCCTGCTCTCCTGAAGGCCCCTCATCATGCATTGGCCTCTTACCCTTGTCATGTACCTGTACTGCTGATGAAGGAAGCGAGACCCCTTCCACCCAAGGTGGAGATAATACTTGCTTGGCTGTTGCAAGCAACCCTCTAGTGCCCCTCTGATAGTTTACAAACACCGACACACTAGCGGTCTGTGTCTCATGACCCTCATGTTGATGTGAAGGTTCACCTACCTCATGAAAAACTTCCGGAGGTACCTGAGGAGCTGTGAAGAACTCATGAGAAATGAAATCCTCCCATGAAATATCCTGCAAACCAAGTTGATGCATAACCACAATTTTGATGAGTGCAAAATGATAGATACTGTTATACTGCTGCTCAGGAGTTTTATTTTTCACTAGGGTGGTAATCTTATCAATATTTCGGCACATGAAGTAGGGGAGGTTCATCATTCTCACCCTGGTAAAGTGCATCATCAATCTGATGTGATAGGCATATAAGCGAGAAAATCGGCCTTCACAGCTGAAATATTTGATAATGAGCTTCATCAAAGGAGCATATGAATCTTTCAGGAACCGAAAGGGAAAAACTCTGCTGAGTTTTCTCAAAAAACTGGGCCTAATGTATGGCTCATAGTGTTCCCTGTCAACTTGCTGCTTTTTGTTCCATTTCTCTCCGACATTTGGAATATCGGTTGCTAAAGAGATAGACTCAGGTGTCAAGGTGAATGTCACATTTGCAAGAGTGACTTGTCCATTATGTAAATGAAGCACAAACAATCTGGCCAACTCATGATGGTACTGGACTCTAGCAACCATCTCACAAAACTGATAACAAGACTGTTGTTGAAAACATGTGATAGCAAGGGGGCAGGCCTGCAGCTCAGCAAGTGAAGTAGGCTCTTCCCTTACGTGCTTACCACTCTTGTGAGATCTCCTTGGTGCATGCAATTCGGTTGAAGAGTCACTGTCTCGGTCATAAGAGGAATCTGTCTCCATGTTTGCCAAAGTCTGTGTTGTCTTAGATGAGTATGAAGAGTTTAGGTGTCTTTGGTTTTTGTTACCAAATGTATGAAAATGTGTGAGGGAGTATGGAGGGAGAGGGTAAGGGGAATGTTGGGAATATTTCCAATTGGAATTTTGGGAATTGAGGGGTTTTAGAGACAGTCTCTAGGCTTTGGGATAGTAATTGGGGTTTGGGAATCTTGTAGCTTAGGGTTTGGGATAGGGAATGAGTGAATTTAGGGATATGGGAAATATGGAAATGGGTTGATGGACTAGAAAAACAGTGAAGGAAATAAAAGATGAGGGACTGATGGGTACAAAAAACTAATTTGCAGACCCTAAGCGATCATTTCTTGAGCAAGGAAATAGGGTTTGAATTTTTTTTATTAAATCCTCATAAACATCATAAAACACACGTTCATTGGCATTGGCAGGATTGTTTGACTTACTTGGACCAGAGGAAACCGAGCAAATATGAAGTTTTGGATGAAATCGTGGTGAAAATGCTTTGCAGCCCTACGTGCCGCGCAGGCTCTATGCATTGCGCTAGTGTATTTCTAACACTGCGGAGGCCAACCCAATGCGTCACGCCAGTTCAATGCGCCGCGCCTCTCAGCCAATGCGTTGCGCCCACAAACTTGCACGACTATGTTGTGATTTTCTCTCTTCGTTCTACACGGCCCTTTCTTGCTAACTCTCTCTTCTTGGAATACAAATGAGCCCTTTGAAACATGAAAATGACTTATATACCAAAGGCTTTAATTTTTCATTCCAAAAACCCACTTTTGTAATGTTACCTTTGACACTTTTTTTTTTAAACTCTGTTTTAGGCAGTTTGCTTCATTTTGCCTCTGACTAACTGAATGATTTGCTTCTTGTTTGCCTTGCAGGGTTGCTGAAGTTTGACAAGGTGAGCAGGGTTGCCATTGAATTTATTTACACATGATAGAACTTGAAATTACATGAAAATTATACAAATGAAGGTAAAATACTCAATTATTCTCAAAACAGAGTTTTGAGAAAAAATACATTTTTAAGCATATGATGATGAAGTTGTTTAGTATTGGAACTTTCTTCAACCTCCTCATGGGCCTGCTGACTGTTATACGAAATTTTGAAGACCTTATTGATGAAACCCTAGACCTAATGGGACTAAAAACCCTAGAAATGACTCTTACAAATTTAAGGACAAAAAGTGAGTGCAGATGATCTGGATGAAAGGAAATAGGCCAGCAGGTAAAGGACATGAGGGAAAATGTATAAAAAGCCACTACCGTCAGATGATCCATGCTCCTAATGGAATTCAGCTGACCGAGTGAGACACCTAATATGCAATGCAATAAGAGAAATTTGATCACCGACGGAGGGATGAAGATACCGACACTAACACTCTGGACCCCAGGAGGACCTGTACAACATCAAGGTGGACACGGTTGTAAGGCTCTTCCTTATTTAAGTTAATACAAATAAATCTGTTTTTCTCAATAAGTTGTCAATTGATTGTTTATTTTATGGATTCCTTGATCACCATAATGGATATGATTTATGAATATATGCTATGCAGGTGTTATTTGATGTTTGTTGGTTTGTAATTACAAATCTTCAAAGATAACTCTTTCGGGCGACTGAAGGACTACTACTACAAACAAGCATTGGATCAAAGGTAAGATTGTTAAAACCTTTATGGAATTTAATTATGAATCACAATATATCTAGAGAAAGATAGTTGTGTTTGTATGTTTGTCGCTAGCTGTCTGTAGGACACTTGGGAGGTTTTTCTTGTCCACAAGAATGAGTTATCCGTCCAACAAAATGGCGACTCCGCTGGGGATGAATTTGAGCTTTGATTTCTTTTACTTTCGATTTTGAACTTATGTTTCCTGATTTTTATTGATTTATATTGGCTTGGGTAGTTAATCCCTGTAGAATCCTTGAGAAATTTTTGAGATTTTTTTGGATTTTTCTCTTGTTTTCTTGTGTCCTCTCTTTTCCTTTAGAGACAGTGTGGGCAGTTCTGCACTTTTCCTATACCCACAGTTCGGGACCGCTCTGGATTGCACTAAATCTTTCGGCCCCTGTCAAAATTTTGAAAAATCTTAAAATCTTCTTTTCTAGATTAGTTTTTTGGGTTCTCAGTGATTACCTAGACCTCTATCTTCTATCAGAAAGCCTTGGTTAAGAGTTTGTTTAAGCATTTTATTTTTGATTGATTTTCTGAAAGATTTGCATGTTATAATGATTTTTTCTTTGTCTTACATCCCACTCAAAGATTAGAAACCTCGGTATGCCTTTAGATCACTGGTATTATCTTGTTTTCTTGCTAAGTCTGACATCATAGCAAAAATTGTTTTATGAGTTTTAGATCCTATTTTTCTCATTTGCAAATCGTTTAAACTTTTGTTAATAAGTTTGGAATTTCATTTAAAAAACAAAAATTGGAAGTTTTTTCTAGTTCTTTCTGATTCAAGCAAAGAATTTCTTAGTTAAAGCACAAGCTAAGTAAAACGTTTTTAAAATATTTGAAGTTTTAATTCAGATTTAGTCTTAGAATTGTTAGATCTCAAATAGTGTTTTTAGCTTTGAGTGCTTTTCTAGAAATTGTAGTGTCTTTTGAAGAAAAGCATAGTTTACAGTTTCGATCTTGAACAAAAGGGATTTTTATTGAGCATAGATCATTTTGAGTTCTCATTGAAATTAGATTTCTTTTCATTTATTCTTGTTTGAAGGAAAGATTTGTTTTTAAAAGATTGCATTTCTCAACTCTTCCTTTAGCTAGAATTCATTGAAAGAAAATGGTTTTTTTCTCATTATAGATGCATTTTTTTAGTATGATTTGAGTTGGGTCACTTCATATCATCAGTTTCACTTTCGCACCTATTGTCTTAAGAAACAGCCTTATAAAATCAACACTTAAATTAAAATTAACTTAGTAACTTTTGTATTTCTAGGGCTCTTTTCACCAATATAGCTTAGGCTAGTGTCTTGGAGTAGGGAGTAATTAACTCTCCAAGACAGTTAAAACAAACAAGTAGTTAATCTTGCAGTAGGAAAAAATCCAATAGTCGCTTGTATGCTCTGGGAAGCTCCTCTTAAAGGAGTCAAGCACAAGGTCATATCTGAACCAGTGGGATAATCAATTCTATTTCATTGGGAACGATAGAAGACTTGCGCGTATTAACAATGGTAAACCTTGGATAGACCATTGTCGAGGAGCCTGGGGTCACTTGTCGGTATACCTTGGATTATGTCAAGGAGCTTTCAAGGGGATTGAGCTTTGTTACTCAGACTGTAGACTATTCCCCCAGGTATATTAGTTCCTGTTGGTAACCATAGTGACCATAATCTTACGGTTTTTTCCTAAGATGACGGTGGTGGAAAGATCCCATTGTACCTGGAGCAGACGTCGACTAGACTCACTTGGACTCTCTGGAGGGTTATCTTCACTCGAGATGGTTTAAGTGGAGAAACTTGCACCGGTATGTTTCATTAAGCAGGTTGTCGGGGTAACTGTTCCAACCGCCCTTTCTGCATTAAATACTATGACGTTGGATTTCATCACCAACTAGTGTTTTTAGTGTGGGAAGTTACTGTTTGTGTGTGGTTTGATCTCCTAGATTTTTAAGCGTGTGATTCATTTCTTTGTTTCCTTAGTGACTCTAGGAGTTTTCATTGAAATTTTCATTTGATTTATTGTGATTAATAAGTTTTAATCGTGGCTGAATTAACAAGACAATCGCGCAGACTTCAGGGGAAGCCCCCTGAATATACACCAAGCCAACTTGAAGGGCTGCGAGCTCTAGTATCGCCTACTGACAGTAGAATTAGATCAATAGAAGTAGGAGAGTCATCTATAGTTGGTCATCCTGATAGTCAACTACAAACAACAGAACATATTCAAGAGCCGATTTCAGTCTCTGAGCTTACTGGTAGTATTTCTCCTTTCAGTGAATTCGCTGAAGAACCTAAAATTTCAGAACCTGACACTGAACCTGTTGTTTTGGAACCATCTTCAGGATTTGTTACTCCAACTTCTAGTGATCCTGGTTCACCTAGGGTAAGACATATTATCACTGAAAATCTTCCTTCTGACCTCATTTCCATTGAAGAACTTGTCGGTCCAGATGAAGATGTAACTCTTCCCGAAACTCAACAGACTTTGAATCTTAGGGAGCGTGAATCTATATTCTACACTCCTTTTAGAAGTGACGCCTAGTATTTGTCATTGAAAGATTTTGTAGAGAACCCAGGTCTTAGTTTTTCACCACCCCGAATTCCTTTTCATCCCACACCAAGGGGTTATTATCCTTCATCAATCATGTCAAATGAGTCATCTATGTTTTCCCAATCACCAAAAAAATTTTTATACGGTGGTCCTTCTATTCCTTTGGGGTACCAGTCACTCTCTGGTACTTTCTTAGGAGCAACTCCTCGACCAACTGAAAAAGTGTTATCAACTGGTACGAATGGAACTAAAACTGAAACGTCGAATGAAGAGAAAATTTTTATGATGTTTGGTAATATTCCAAATCCTCAACCTCAAGGTAGTCAGTTACCGCCTGGGGGGAAACCTCAAGGTAGTCAGTTATTGCCTGGGGGGCAACCTCAAGGTAGTCAGTTACCACCTGAGGGGCAGCCTCAAGGTAATTTTCTACCAGGAAAAATTTTAGGATAGTATTATTTACCTGGAGAACAACCTCAAGGATAGTGCATACCTCACGGTTATCAACCTCAAGGATAGTACATACCCCAAGGTCAACCCCAGACTCAGTATATTCCTCAGGGTCCTTATCAACCCCAGATTTAGTACGTGCCTCAGGGTTATCAACCTCAAGGTCAATACCCACTCAAGGTTTCCAACCGCCTTCCGGTCAATCATTTTTACAAGGAGATGGAAATTTACCACTTAATTATCAACCCTACATTCAACCAAGCTATGGTCCTTCATATGTACAACCTTCTACGGGTCAATAACCCGAAATGAACATGGTGTGGAATCCATCGCAAGTTCAACAGACTATGCAACCTAATGTGCAGTTACCTAATCAACCTGGACAACCTTTAGTTTCTAGTCCAACCCAGCAACCTGTTCAACCTATTGTTCAAATCCGTGCACCTGGTTCTATTCAGCAGCCTGGGCCTAGTACACCTCAAACTTCGCCTCAAAATACTGCAACCAATACAACCTCTGTTCAACCTACAACACCTGTTTCTGGAGTATCTGTAACTTCGGTTTCTTCTATCCTTGCATCAGTGCAAATTCCTCAAGCCTCTGTACCACAGTCGGGACCTACAAGTCATACTACGACCCAGATGCCTACGGGACAAGTTGGTACAAGTACGATTGTTTCTAGTCAACCTCAGTTTACTTATCAACCATACCAGGGACAGTATCAAATTGGTCAAGCTACGCAAAATCCAGCGTATCAGTATCAGTCGTACCCTGGGTATACTTATCAAATACCTCAACAACCCCAGTATGGTTCGGTTAATCCTGGTTACCCAGGAGGTTACACAATTCAAAATGCACATCCGATTCCAGGATATCCTGGCTATCCTCCTCCTGGCACTGGTTTTATTACTCAAGGTTATCAAGACCCTAGCCATCGGTTACCATTCATAGAAACTTTAGATTTACCAGATCTTTTGCACCTTATGAGCGATCCCATTTTTTATCTTCCATATTGGTCGCCGATGCCTAACAAGTTGCCCAGTGATATTTCGAAATTCGGAGGTAAGTCGGGAGAAGACCCATCTAATCACGTTATGACTTATCACCTATGGTGTGCATCCAATTCGCTAGTCGATGATTCTATTCGATTACGTCTTTTTCAGAGAACTCTCATTGGTCCAGCTGCCAAATGGTACATTGAGTTACCACGCGGCTCTTTTAGTAATTTTAACGCGTTAGCTATAGCTTTCTTAACCCATTTTTAGTTGCCTATCAAATACGACAATGGCACAGAATTAATGAATTCATTAAAACAGTCTACGTCTACATACATATTTGATCACATTCATGAATGGAGACGTAGAAGGGGTTTAGTGAAAGTTTTTATTCTTGATCAAACTTTGGCTGAATGGTTTATTAAATCGTTATTTCCCAAAATTACTGAAGATGTGGCCAAAGGAGGCGTTGTTACGGAAGAGAAAGTTATTGCTCAGGCTCAGTACCTTGACCTTGTCTATACTCAGTCAGGTACTTTGTACAATAAAATCCCCGATTTACCAAGACCTGGTCAGTTAGCTGCAACTCCTTCTGGCTCTCATGCCGCTGATGGTGTAATTGGTTCTGTTAGTACTGGTAAGAGTAAGAAGAAGTCTTCCAAAACTACTTCTCCTATCATCACTTTACCCGATTCACCCAAAGGATATTCTTCCCTAGAAACTTCTGCCGATATCCATGTTGTAGAGACATCTACGGCAAAATCTAAAAACGGTAGTAAGAATAAAGGTAAGAATAAAAATAAGAAATATTCAAAAGAAAAAACTGATACAACTGAACCAACTAATGAAAAACGCAAACCTCGATATCCTTGTCTCATCTGTGACCAGGATCATTTTACAAAAGAATGCCTGCATAGAGCCGAGGTAGAAAAATCCGTTAAGGGTTCTCCTATACCTGTTGTCTTGAAGGATCCCTTTCCCACTCAAGATAGTAACATGGTTGGATCTTCCTCCAATCCTATTGAGGATATTTTCATGGTTGCGACATGATCTCAAGATTACGGTAGTAAAAATATTGGTAAAGAAGCAGAAACATCCAATTCTATGTTGACTACATCTCCCTCGATTTATGATCCATTACAGATCGAGAAACAAAATCAAGACTTAGTGATTAAACCGCCTGTAAAAGGTGTACTTTGTAAATCAACTTTTAATCCACATGCGAGAGCTGCTCAGAATTACAATATTGTTGAAGATTTGGCAATTTCCCCTTCAGCAATGTTGGCTTTGGAAGTATTGCAATCATTCCCATCCCAAAGAAAATTAATTTTGTTAGCCTTAGGAGCTGTAGATCTCCAGGATTCGAACCTCATGATCTTCGATTTAGAAAACTTTACACCGCACCTACCTCATCAAATGGCTTTTCAGATTCCAGTAATGGTAAAAAACAAGCGTATCTTTCGTATTGTTGTTGATGAAGGGGCTTCTACGTGTATAATGTCGATAAAATGTTGGAAATCACATAGTTCTCCAACAATCTACCAATCACCAACTATTCTCAAAGCGTTTGATGGAAGTGGTTTTCAGCCATATGGTATTTTACAAGATCTACCAATAGAGGTCGAAGGCAAAGTGGTTAATCTAGATGTGGAAGTGGTTGATGCCCCTCTGGATTATAACCTTCTCCTAGGTCGCAGTTGGTCTTATGCTATGACTGTTGTTGTATCATCGATCTTTCGTCTCATCATGTTTCCTCATAAAGGAAAGATCGTTAAGATAGATCAACTCTCATATTATTCATCTGACCCAGCTTCTATTGATAGTATCCAACATATCGGAAAATCGACTATCCTTATAAGGATGTTAGAGTAGGTTTGATTAAAGATTCAGCTTTACTGGGAAATTTTTCCCTGCCTCCTCCTGAAATAAAAACTCCTATTGCTAATATCAATATGATTACATCAAGTACTATTCCCTTTGCTGATCCTTGGATAGTACCTTCAGAATCAGAATTGGATTCTTTCGAGGGCCCAATGCCTTTGAGTCCTTTTGAGCTAGCATATCAGCAAGTATAGTCATTTTCTGATACCCCTTCAACCGAATCTAATCTAGTGAATGTGATCAATCAGGAGCCATTTTCAATATCGAGTTTAGCTTCGACACCAATTCCGGATCTTGCTCAACAAGTTTTCTGTACTGATGAGCATATTTGTGAATTCTTGTCAGTAGATGAATTACCATGGGAAGATCTACACCATAGGTATTCATTTTTACCTGACCTCGATAATTTTGAGAATGATTTTTCCTCTATTTTTACCACTGATTACGTCAAAGAACCTCAAAATCCTCTTTCACATGCCGATTCTGAATTGAATTTAGAAAATATTTCTACAACGGTTCCTCTTGACATTTCAGTAAAACCTAGAATTGTTGAAAACATTCACATAGGTGCTTCTTGTACGCCTGAAGAAATTCAAACATATAAGGCCCTGTTTCAGGAATTCCGCGACATCTTTGCCTAGTCATATGAAGAAATGCAAAGAATCGATCCGTCAATTGTTGTACATGAAATTAAGACATACCCGGATGCCAAACCAGTCAGACATAAATTACGTCAGATTCATCCGAGAAAAGTTGCCGCTATCAAAGCAGAAGTTGAAAAATTACTTCGTGCAAGTTTTATTTATCCAATCCCGTTAACGGACTGGGTATCTAATATTGTTTCGGTCAATAAAAAACAAGGAACAATAAGAGTATGTATCGACTATAGGGATATAAATTGAGCTTGTCCTAAAGACAATTATCCAACCCCTTATATTGATCAAATTATCGACGATTGTGCTAGAAGTGAAATGTTCTCATTCATGGATGGATTTTTCAGCTACAATAAAATAAACATACTCCCTGCAGATCAACCTAAAACAACTTTCATTTGTCCATGGGGAACTTTTGATTATCGCAAATTACCTTTTGGCCTTAAGAACACTGGTGCCACTTTTCAAAGGGCCATGTCTTATGCATTTCACGACATTAAGCATATTGTGCAACCCTACCTAGATAATTTTCCTGCTCATTATTCATGCAGAGCAGATCATATTACTCATTTACGAGCCATTTTTATGTGATGTAGGTACTATAATATTCGTTTGAATCCACACAAATTTTTTTTCTGCGTAGAATCTGGACGATTATTGGGATTTATTGTCTCAAAGGCAGGCATTCATGTTGACCCATCAAATGTTGAGGCAATCATCAATTTATCTCCTCCTTCTACTCTTTGCTAACTCCAAAGTTTGCAAGGGAAAGAAAACTTTTTACGTCGATTCATTCCTAACTATGCTGAGTTAACGAAAGGTTTTACTAGGTTGTTGAAATAGAAAATTCCATTCTTTTGGGACGAGATCACTGATCGATATTTTGATGCTTTGAAAAACACGTTGACCCATGCACCGTTACTGCATCCTCCCAACTACAACAAAGATTACTTTTTGTACCTCGCCGCTTCTGATTCCACGATAGGGATGGTTTTAGTTCAGGAAGATGAATTCCATAGTGAACATGTGATTTACTATCTTAGTCAAAATTTGCATCCAACTGAGATCAAATACTCACATGTGGAGAAAATGGCTTTGGCGGCTGTTCAAGTTGTCCAACGTTTTCGTCACTACATACTTTTACGCAAAACGATAGTGATCTCTGATTTCAACCCTATGATGTACATCTTGACCAAACAATTGCTAGGGGGAAAATACTCCAAATGGATTGTTATCCTGCAGGAGTTTGATTTGGAGTTTGAAAATTCCAAATCCAAGAAATCATTGATTTTTGCTGAACTTATGTGTGATTTCCCACGTATTGATATAGAAACTGTGGCGGAACAACCAATCGCGGATGAATCCTTGTTTCTTATTAGTACCATTGATCCATGGTATGGAGATATTACCGTATATCTTCAAACCCAGTATTTTTGGCCTGAGCTTGCACGGTCACAACGACAAAAAATTTGTTTCCAGTCGCAACAATATCACATTGTTGGTGACACACTTTACTGTCGTGGTGCGGACTCATTTTTTCGACGTTGTCTAACTCATGATGAAGCCGAAAAGGTTTTAAATGACTGTCACTCCGAAGCATGTGGCGGTAATATTTCTGGGTACGCCACAACCCAAAAGATATTGCACGCAGGGTATTTATGGCCGTCTATGTTTAAAGATTGTATTTACGCGGTCCAAAAATGTCATAATTGTCAAATCTTCGATCGAAAAATGCGTGCACCACCTGCACCTCTTCACCCCATAATTGTTGTCGGTCCTTTTTCAAAATGGGGCATCAATTTCATTACATGTAACCCTCACTGGGCCAGGGGGCATGGGTACATTATTCTAGCAGTAGATTATTTTACCAAATGGGCCGAGGCGATGCCTACATTTGTGGCAGATGGAAAAACTGCAGCTACTTTCGTATTCAATCATGTGATTGCTCGTTTTGGTGTACCCCAAGCGATAATTACTGATCACGGGAGCCATCTTTGAAATATCATGATGACTGAGTTAACAGACCATCTTGGCCTGTGCCATGACAGTTCTACACCATATTATCCACAGGAAAATGGTTTAGTTGAAGCGATTAATAAATTTTTAGTCACCATGATCAAACGAATCATTGGAATTCATAAGTCGAATTGGCATACCGTGCTCTTTTCAGCACTTTGGGCGTATCGAACCTCAGCAAAAACATCGACAGGTTTTACCCCTTTTCAACTGGTTTACAGTTTAGAAGTGGTATTACCCATTGAATGCGAGATACCGTCACTCCAAATAGCCATAGAGTTATTACCAGACACTTCTGAAGAGGAGAAACATTTTTTTATACTTGGCTCAATTAGATGAGAATCGGCGCACCGCTGCATTAGCTACTGAGGCTCATGCGAAAAGAATGAAAGCTCAGTATGATAGAAGTGTTACCCCTCATAATTTTTCAAAAGGAGACCTAGTTTTGATTTATGATCAAGCCAACGATAAACGAGGGGCTGGGAAATTTGAACCCATGTGACATGGTCCTTACATTGTCAAGCGACAGCTTGCAAAAGGGGCCTATGAATTGATTGATTTTGACGGGGTCTCTTTGGGTAAACCTAGAAATGGAATTTATCTGAAGAGATATTATGCTTGACTTCGTGTGGAGATCTTCTCTATATATTAGTTACTTTTTAGTTGGTGTGCTATAGATTAGAAACGTGTGCCTAGCGTAAGTGTGCTCTTACTATTATTCCCGCTTATTTGGATACTTTTGATATCGTAGATGTTGACATACTTTCAAAAGTATATTGGTTTTGCTGATGGCGCTTGTCATAGTACACGAAACATCTCTTCCGCAGCTTGGGTTATTTACTCACCCACTGACGAGTTACTATCGATGCATGGGGTAAGTCTCAGTCAAACGACGAACAATATTGCCGAATATAGTGCAGTTATTGAATTATTATCGGAATCCATTTCATTTGGAATTCAGAGTTTGATCATTAAATTATATTATGAACTCGTTGTATTACAGCTAAATCGAGTATATGCCATTAGAAATCCAGTATTATTAAGATTATTTTTAAGGGTTCGTCTCTTGGAACGAGAGTTCGATTATATTGAATATCAACACATTTCAAGAAATTTAAATACATTGGCAGATGCAATTGATTCTAATGTTATAAATAGACATTTGCGATAACAAAATAACAAATCAAACATTCCATAACATGATTGAACAGGTAAACTGAAATAATAGTATATCATAGTATAAATGTAGTGTTCAAAAAATATACATCGTCTTCGATCATAGGCTCAAAACGCCTTATGATTGGAAAAAAGTGATACAAAAATGAGTCTACAAAGTCAATTAGTCACTATCCGTGGTGATGATCACGGTAATACACCACTGCTCGTGCCACCCTAGTCAAAAACCTCCTGAATAGACCAGGAACACCTATGACATATCTCTGTAGATGAAGCGGGATATCATCTATAGTAGTCTTAGGAATATCTATAGTGAGCCACTCCAGATGGTGCTCTAAGTCTATCAGGATCTCTGCAGTCTAATCCTGTGGGGGTGGTGGTGTTGCTGCTACATCCCTTTGCCTCCGGTCAAAGGGGCAGAGAATGGCTGGTCGAGTTGGACCCACATCTACATTTGAAAATTTTTGTTATCAGTTTTGGACGGTTAAAAAACAAAATAAAAATTAGAAATTAGAACATGTCAAAAAAGATTTTTTACCTAACTCGTCCCACTGAGCTCCTGGAGGAAGGGGTATCTCCCGGTCGCCACGAAAGTCCATGCTAGCATAAGGAAAATCATCTATAACAAAAAGTTGGCGTTCCAGCCAATGAAAATATGTAGAGGTAAATCTCACAATCTCCCCACCCTCACTGTGGCGGGCCATCAAAGCAACCCAACGAACCATCCTAGGCTCTCGAGGCCAACCAACATCAACAAGAATGTGTTGCGGGCTTAACATGGGGATCCTCTCTAGAGCAAAGGTGACTACAATGGACCCATATCCAAAGTTTTTTAGCTTCCCATTCTTTTCTCTGTTAAGTTGGCCTTTCACATTTTCCAACACTGCCTCGCACCAGTTGTATATGGTGCCTCGAAAGAAATCTATTTCTATGTGCATCTGAGAACCAGTGGCTACATGCAAAGCTGCACTTCCGCATAGCTTGAAAATGGTAAAAGCAATCACTTTAAGCTCTGGACGGATGATAATCTTTATGTCAATCCGTTTGTCCCAGGGATTGGCCTCATCGTTACAAAACTCTAATTGGAGACAGGCAACAGACTGGCCACCTGGCCTAGCCCAAAATAGAGATAATGGTTCGCCTCTCCTAGACAAACCAGTCAAAAAATAGATGTCTTCCAGCTCAATCTCGAGCCGGTGACCTCCGATCACAAAAAATTGGTCCTGGACATCCCATTTACTTACTAGCCAAGTAAGAAGATCCACTTTAGCTCTCATGCCACTGATAGCCCAAAATTTATAAAGTCTGCATGCTCTTAAGGCTTGCAAAGTAGGTTGATGATTTATCGCTGCTTCATCTACCTCTTCGTGCTCCCATTCACGCCAAATAAGCATTGTAGATGTCCTACAACAAGTAAAATGAAGGATTAGAATCGTTTTTAAGAAAAAAAAATTGGTGATTTAGGAAGAAAATATGTTGTTTAATTTGCCACGACACCTCCGCACTTTACACTCAAGGACAGTGCGTAGATACGCATGGGCCTTGTGTTAAAAGTACGGGGCCCCACCATTTTTCTTTGTATAAAAATGTCTAGGTCCGCAGGTACCTAATGCATTAGGTGCGGACCCCCAAGGGAAAAAATTTCGGCATATTTTCCTCCCAAAAATGAAATTCTGACCCAAAATTAAAAAATTGAATGGATGAAATGCAAGATAAGGAGGTTGTGGATTACCTGAAACAGACGGTTTTCGAATCCTACAGTCGGTTTTCCCATAATCTTCTCCGAAGCGTTTTTTGCCCAGAGTTCTAAAAACTTCACTCCAAATTCAAACGGTAAAAATGAACTTGAAAAACTCCTTTTTATGAGTTTTTTCGAATAGATGAATTTCAAATTTGTTTAATTTTCACTTTAAAAATCATTTTTTCAAATTATTTTTATTATTAAAATAGGTATGTTTAATTTTTCGAGTTTTTGTGCAGAATAACGGACTTTTCAGGAAAAATGGTCATTTTTTACGAAGAGTAAACTTTTATCATTTTTTCGGGCTCTTTAAATTTTACGAAAAAGTGAAACCATGGAGTCCTCTTTTAAGCCCTTTTCAGACTCTCTAAAAATGAAAAGATCGTCGAGTACTTGACCATTCGAACTCGTTAAAGTAAATGAATGATCATCCTTTCAATATAAGTTTACCCCTTTTCCAGACTGAAATGGACTATTTACAAAAAAGGTATACGTTGACTAATCATGGTCAATAGAGTTCTCTCTCGCATTATTTTATCCGTTTTCGGGCCTGAGGGACTAAATTTACGAAAAATAACACCCACGGAGTTTTCTTAAGTTTTTCTTCTGACTCCCTAAAAGTGAAAAACACTGAGTTTCCCTATACTGGACTCGTTAAAATTTAACAGTAAAGGACCTGTCGATTACAAACAGGAATGGACCACTCCTTCTTAGGGTTCGATTTTAAACTAAGTTGGACTCATCCGAAGGATGAGCTTATAAACAAGCAAATGTTATACTCCTCAAGCTTGTAAAAAATAAAGAGGTACTTGCCAAAAATGGTGGGGGAAAAGAGAGAAAAATAGATTCGTTTGTTACACTTTGATTTGTAAAAGCATTACACCGCTCTTGAACACGACACTTTTTGTCGCACTTCTACCTGGGTTGGGAAATCCTTTGCCTATCAGTTAATCGAACCACATTGAAAGTCTTCAGTCGATTTCTGGGTATTAGCTTAGGGAAACTGTCACCAAACCATCTGTAGTGTTGTTATGTGTTCAAAAGGATAGTCAAACAAACCATTCATCTGCAAACACTTGTCTCCATTCGCGTTGACCATCCCTGAGTCAGTCCTTGCAAAAAATTTCTTCAAAACTTGATCTATGGTTTCGTGTCATGAGCTTTCTTATGACGGATCACTTCCTATCGACGACAACTCATCATCTAGGAAGTTGATCTAGAATTCGTCAGTACCTTGGAATCTGCATGCCTTAATGGCAGGTTTCTCGCCTTCGATGACAGGTTACATCATTGACCTTCGATCGAACGATTCCGTGAAATTTTTGACTTCAGATCACATATTCGTATTTCATGGATTATACTGAGTACTTTGAGAGCCATTGTCATTATTGGTGGTTTCTCTCACACTTGTTAACAGTTCACATCATTGACTGGTAATCAAGTGGTTTCTACCATGTTCGACTTCAACACATTTAATCGCATGGATAGAATCGTACTAGTTCGAGAAGCAGAAATCAAGACCCTGGATCTAGTTTCCACCATCCAGGCTACGAGGAGTTTTATTATTCATTATGCAGTAGACGATTCATTATAGATGGCTGCGTCCATGCTGTGTCCACATGATTGATATAATATTAAAATCATTTCTGTATCAGAACAAGTTTAGTTAGTTTTTGATCTAAGTATGGGAATTCCTACCTCATCAATGATATATATATATGTGTGTGTGTGTGTGTGTGTTGCGTTGAATGCTTTTACAGGGTTCTGATTGGGATGTCCACAGGCTAATCCTTGAAATGATAAAGCACATCACTCTTCGAATATTCTAAGAATTCACACTTTAGGGGGCAATTTGTTACACTGAAATTTGTCACCATGACATTTTAGTACTCCCTTGAAAGTCTACAATATCAAATTTCCCAAAGTCAAGCCTTGAAACTAAGAGAAAATCTCATAAAGCCTTCAAAATTTGGTACTGCACTTTCTCCTAGTTTTTCCTGTGGTCCCGCACTTTTTGGCTATAAATCATGCGTAGCCAAGAGCACTTTCTGCTTGTTAAAAGTGCGGACCCCTGTAAAATATTAGAAAAGGTGCAAGTAAAATCTAGAAGCTCAGTTAAAGTCATTTTTAGAAACTTCTAGAAACATTCCTGCGGTGGGAAGTACGCTTCTTTCATGTTCATGCATCCCATCCAATAAGGAGCTAACCCCTTGATGTAAGGAACTAATCCCTTTGAAGGAGGACTCTATCCCTTCTTGTATGGAGCTGTAACCTCCTCTTCTCCACTATAAAAAGAGGCATAGGGCAGCCTCAAGGGGTTACCATTAATGAATTGAAGTTTTAGTATTGTTGGAGGCGAAGTTCTTTTGAAACTTAGACCTTTTTAGCTGAGATTTCATGTGGGAAGGATTACATACTTGTATGCATCTCAGTTGGAAGAGTGCAAGGCTGATCTGAGTAAACAAAACGCCTGCTCCGGACCCCAGGAGGACCTGTACAATGTCAAGGCGGACACCGTTGTAAGGATCTTCCTTATTTAAGTTAATAAAAATAAATCCATTTTTCTCAATAAGCTGTCAATTGATTGTTTATTTTATGGATTCCTTGATCACCACAATGGATATGATTTATGAATATATGCTATGCAGGTGTTATTTGATATTTGTATGTTTGTAATTGTAGATCTTCAAATATAACTCTATCGGGCGACTGAAGGACTACTGCTACAAACAAGCATTGGATCAAAGGTAAGATTGTTAAAACATTTATGGCATTTAATTATGAATCGCAATATATCTAGAGAAAGATAGTTTTGTTTGTCCATTTGTTGCTAGCTATCTGTAGGACACTTGGGAAGTCTATCTTGTCCTTAAGAACGTCTTATCCGTCCAACAGAAGGGCTGAAAAGAAAGATGTTGAAGGTGCAATATTTCAAGTACCCTGATATAGCCAACCATTTGTATAATAAGTTCCTTGCAACATATGAAAATATGCCATGGAATGACGAGGTTCCAATTTATTTTTCAAAATTAGTTTATGCAGAATTCTTTTTGGGTATGAAACCCAATTATAATGACCTTCCATCTTATTTTTATGGTACTTGGAGAGGTCGGTTATGTGATCATAAGGGCGCATTACGTGACACTGAATTCCCTCGCCCTCAGCTACCCGTGGTAACTTTGCAATTAGATATGGATGCCACTCCTCAAATTGGTTGAGAATGAATGTATGCCATCACCGATAACGTCCAGATTGCATTCACTGGTATTGATATCGGTCTTAATCGACAAAGAGCATAGGCTAATTCTCGTGCTAATTTTGCATATAAAATAGAGCAGGAGATCGATAATATTAATACTGAGGAGCTTAAAGCATATTCAAAGGGTTGTCGTAATGGTTGGCAAGACATAATTCTTCATGAGGAAGAGGGTGTGGCATCAATATGTGTTAATGGTTAGAGTCGATATTTGAATGTAATTTGTAATTTGTATGTGTTGATGTGTATGTGTTAATCTAACGCAAATGTATATATGTTCACCATTTGCAGACAACTCGTTTATTGAACGCAAATTTTGATAATATCATGGTCCAAGGTTTAGGTTCCAATCAAGATGATATTTTGAGAAATGTTAGTTTTTTTTAAGAGTTCATGTTGATACAATTATTATTCTACTTTTATTATATTGGTATCATGAGGACACATTTTTAAAATAAATACATGTACATGTATATAATTAAATGTTAACAAGTACCGATTTCATCTGATGTTTTCAATATGGTGCCACCCTATTCTTCCCTATTAGGAGATGTGGCAAATATTCCATTGTCACAAGTATTGAATATTTTACTTTTGTTTTGTTATAAATTGAAACTTGCAAGTTTCATTAAAAATTGAGATAGATTTATCTTACAGTTTTAAAATTTTTGAATCTTAGTGATGTGGAGATGATTTCTGTTCTCTAGGGACTTTAGCGATGGAGTCAATGATGGGAATAGCATCATCCAAACAATTTGAAAATTTTTTCTAACAATTTTTTTAATAAATTGCAAGTTTATGCAATTTCATGTGCAATTTTAATATATATATATATATATATAGTACATGGCATCCACATGGGACAAATGCATGGGGAACACCACAATGGAACAATGGAGGGGGAACACCATGAGGTATTGCATGGAATTTGAATTTTTTTTAATTTTGTTGTTATGATTACATTCTCATTTAATTTTAAAACATTACAATTCAATTTTAAAACATTCTCTTGTGCCATTTGTGCTTCGGCCGAGATCCTGCATCATCCCTCAGCAGCTTGTCCTCCTCCGCCTCCTTCACATTTCTGGAGCTTTTCTCTAGCCATGCCTTATCACCACCGCATGCGGTGCCATAGAGGTGGTGGTCGCGGCCTCCCTTCCAGTCCTCTCATTCACACCATTGTTGGTAGAATTGTGGACTTGTCTCTAAATCTAGTTGCGTCTGAAGTCCTGGATCCCCACTGTCTCTCCGCTCACCTGTCCATGCACCTTCCTGAAGCCTCTGTTGAGCCCCTTGGCTATTGCTTCAAGAAACAAATGCGTAAATCCAGCATGTCCCCTGCCTCCCTTAATCTTCCTCGCAAAATGGTGTCTTTGTCAATTAATTTAGCCGAGGACGCCTCGAGCAATGATGGCAGTTGCAGCTCCAATGAAGATGGCAAGGACTCTAATACAAGTGCTCACTCGACCTCCTCTCCGTCATTGGACGCCCAATTTTCCAAGCTCGAGGACGATGTCTCTGAGTATAGGTGCTGCATCGAGGAAGAGTCGCCTCAACCATCGTTGCAGGATAATGAGAAGCTGCCAGATTAACCTCTTGGTTTCCACTTGTCTCTTCTCTATGCTATGGTCTAATTATGGTTTAGTTCTCTTGACTTTTTTTACGCACTGCATAATGATGTTTAAAGTTGGTTTCCCTATAAGGGCAACATTTTCTTTGATACATGGACATGTTTCATGGGCTGGTTTCTCCTACTAGGGCAACCCCTATTTTGAAATTTTGAACTTGTTATTTCCCGCCAGAATTGGCTAACACAACAATTCTGGAGGATGAATGTATATTTTTTATTTGTATTTTATAATAGAAGTAGCCATATTTAGAAAAAAAATGAATCTATTCAAATTGAAAATTACAAAACATGGTACATTTTGTATTTCAATTAATCTTATAATTATGTGTAGATGTCTAAAACAATCATAAAAATTGCATTATAAAATATGGTATGTACATTTTGCATTCATGTATCTAGAAAGGCTACTATGGATGTTAGTTGATAGTTAAATTTTAATATAAAGTTGTTCATGCACTTGAACATACTATAATATTGCATTATCAAACATGGTACATTTTTCATGATGCATGGTTTGATGCGTAAAGGTTAAATACATATTTAAGTTTGAATGAATATGTAGCAACGAAAGTAAATTTTCATTTCTAGTTGGTACATTTTGCATTAAAATCATTCGTATAATGATAGTCTAGATGAATCTTAGGTTTTGTTTAAAGTTGTTTCAATGTCAAGTTATTTAAAATGAATCTATTAAAATTGCAAATAACAAAACATGGTACATTTTTCATTTGAATGAATTTTATAATTAGGTGTAGAATATGGTACATTAAAATGATAAAAATTGCATTATAAAATATGGTACATACATACATTTTGCATTCATGTATAGAAAGGATAATATGGATGTCAGTTGATAGTTAACTTTTAATATAAATTTGTTTGAATGCACAAACATACTATAAAATTTCATTATAAAACATGGTACAATTTGCATAATGCATGGTTTGATGCTTAAAACATGTTTTACATATTTAAGTTCATGAATATGTTACTAAATGAAAGTAAATTTGCATTTAGTTGGTACATTTTTCATTCAATCATTCTTATAATGTTAGTAGATGATTCTTAGGTTTTTTTAAAATTTATTTCAATGCAAGTTATTTAAAATAAATCTATTAAAATTGCAAATTACAAAACATGGTACACATTTTGCATTTGAATGAATCTTATAATTAGGTGTAGATGTCTAAAACAATCATGAAATTTTAAAATTGCATTATAAAATATGGTACATGTACATTTTTCATTAATGTATAGAAAGGATGCTATGCATGTTGGTTCATAGTTAACTTTTAATATAACTTAGTTTTTTTAATACACAAACATACTAGATAAAATTGCATTATAAAACATGGCCCACAATTTGCATGTTGCATGGTTTGATGCTTTTAAATGTTTTAAACATATATAAGTTCATAAATATATATTTATGCAAGTAAATTTGCATTTATTTGGTACATTTTGCATTCAATCATTCTTATAATTATGTTAGTAGATGATTCTTAGGTTTTGTTTAAAGTTGTTTTCTCAATTTATTTAAAATGAATCTAGTAAAATTGCAAATTACAAAACATGATCCATTTTGCATTTGAATTCAAATATTATAATTTTTTGCACATGTCAAAAACAATCATAACTTAAAATTTCAATATAAAATATGGTATGTACATTTTGCATTCATGTATAGAAAGACTAATACATTTTGCATTCATTTATGAAATCATTTAAGACCAGAGAATGTATACATTTATATAGATTACTTGTCGTGCATGCAAACATAATATCAGTAGCATAACATGTAGTGTACATATAACTGTGTAACTCAATACAAGACCCAATGAGTGTCGCTTTCACACCATCATTGTTATGAAACCAACTCCAAAAATAGAAGAAAAGAGAGATCAATGCCTTATAAATAAACCACTTCGAGGGGAAACCTCCTTTACATTACATAAATGAAAATTTCTTGGATGATTCAAATGACAAAATCTTATTTCTATATATAGGAGTCCATGGGGTCACAATATAATCCTGGCCAACCTAACAATAATAATGTAAGGGCACAACAATAACAATAGTGGGGTTTTATGTGGCACTATAATAACAATATGGAGACTACAAGGGTACAACAATAACAATAAGGGGCTACACTAACAAAAATAAGGGACTACACTAGTAATATAGGGACCTAACATGCCCCTCTCCTTCAAACAAGTGTTTTCCTCAACGCTTGATTATTTCTTGATGCTTATGTATAAAATTCTCATCCTCCTGTGTGGAATCTTCAACAGGTAAGTTCTTCCACTTGCTGAGATACTCCGAAATTGATCGATTTCGTATTTTTCGAGTTCTTGTTTCTATTATTTCTTCAAAACTTCTTTCGCTATGATGTTGATCTTTCAGTTGTTTCATTCAATTCTGCACAAAAGTTAGGTTATATCCTTTGAGAGTTGGAAAACTTGTTGTTGATGCTCGATGTGATCTTCCACTACTTTCTTATCCATATTATCTTTCATTTGATCCTTCAAACTATCCAACTTAGCCTTCATTTATGCTTTTAAACCATATATGTCATCTTTGATTTCTCTTTGTAAGGTCGAAATTTGTTGTGCTTGGTACTGTAATTTTGATATATCATACTGCAATTCTTCATCTACATATCTCATAATAGAGATTTCTGAGGGCTTAATGGGTATGTAATTATTTTTGGGAGGCATTATATAACTCAATACTTATATCTATGCTTCAATATGCCCTTGGAATCACTTTAGGCTAATTTTTCAAACAAATGTTATGCAAACTTGTTTAAAAAATACACACGTTTTTCTTGCTTTTAGGATGTCTATATTGAAACAGATTTATCTCTGTTATTTCAGATCTTCAAGATCTGAATTTATATCCTATATTAGCCCTCTGAGTCCTCTTTCCAATGCCACAGGTCAGACCTGATTTGGATTCTTCCAGGAAAAGTTATGCCCAATCTCCCGCAATGGCCTAATGATGGACTGGTTCAATAGATCAAACTTGCATGGCGTGCCATGTATCACTGTTTCCTCCTTCGGCTCTGAAACTGATATACAGGAAACTACAATACGTTTAATTTCGATCAATTTTTACAAAATTCCAATCCAATGCTCAAAGAGAGAGTTATGATGATTTTCCCAAGGTCGCCTCTTTGAGATGAAATTCGAGAGCCTACAAAAACCCTAACTTCTACAGATCATATCTCCGAAAATATTGCGAACCAAGATCTAAAATTTTTACACAAATTTCCTCAGGATTTCCTCTCAAATGAGTTTTTTTTTAGCTTTTGAACCTTCATAGAAAAATTTTTATATTGAAAATTCCATGATGACCTGTTTGAAGCGGCGAAACCCTATAATCCAAAGCTCTGATACCAAATGTTATGAAACCAACTCCAAAAATAGAATAAAAGAGAGATGAACACCTTAGAAATCAACCACTTCGTGGGGGACATATCCTTTACATTACATAAATGAAAAATTCTTGGATGATTCAAATGACAAAACCTCCTTTATATATAAAAGTCCATGGGGTCACAATATAATCCTAGCCAACCTAATAATAATAATGTAAGGACACAACAATAACAATAGTGGGGTTTTATGGGGCACTATAATAACAATATGGGGACTATAGGGGTACAACAATAACAATAAGTGGGTTACACTAACAACAATAAGGGACTACACTAGTAATATACGGACCTAAAAATCATTCTTAATAATGTACAACTTAAAAGTGCACAACAAGAAAGGTTAACAATGTACATGAACTAGCCAAGTTCTCAAAGATGAATCCTAGGAGAATAAATTGTTAGGGATTTCAATTAAAAAAATTCTAATAAAATGCCATCCTCAATGATTCGTTCATGGTCAGCTTTTGACATTCTCCATTACTTAACTTTCAATTTTTTCTTTGATTGAACTTCTATCAATTTTATGCACACTACACTCACCAAGTGACTATATTGACAACTTATGACATCAGGTTGATAGTCTTGAAAGTAAAAATTACTATCTATTTGATGATTTTCTTGGAAAAAATAACCTTTTAATATAATAGACCCTCTTTCATATATAAAATTGTTATCTTCATAGTCTTCCAATAACTCCATCTTTCATTCAGTGCACCGCATCAAATAATACTTGACATTTTCTTTATTGTCAATGGGTGAAACTACAACAAAAACATCTCCTACACAACAAAACAAATGTAAATTCAGATCATAATTATCATGAAATTAACTAAATATCAACATGGAATTGATTTTATTATCAATTTCTAGATCTCTGTATTTTAACTATTATCTAGATACTTATACACAATGATTTTAAAAACATAACACACACACACACACACACACACACACACACACACATAAATATATTTTGAAAGCAATTGAAATGTTACCTTCCCTAACAAGATCATAAACTCAATCACCTTCAGATGATACTATAGTCTCCTTTGATTCCATCTCTTCGAAGCTTGCAACTGACATTTTCCCCTTTGTATTTAGTTATGTATGTTGCCAACATTTTACATACATATTTTTTTCAAAAACATCATTGGATTTTGTTTCCTTTATGCAAACACGACAAAAACACTGAGAATATTTTCTTTTATCAAATGCAAACACATTTCAATACTCCTTGGTTTTAATTGAATGCAATTTTTGAATTCCTTTTACCATTTCAGCTTCATATGTAATCGATCTGTCTACATCTTGGACTCCAATATGCCAAAAAAATCTATATAGAAAATTCAAACAAGAATAAATAAATATGCTATTTAAAATAAAATTTATATATCAAATGTAATCATTGTGATATTGCTAAACTGAATAGAATTTATAAATCTTTAAAACTAGAATATTAATAAAAATGATCATATATTAAAACTATATATACAAGTTAATTTGTATATATGTACATAATTATACAATTCCCTTGATGGGTTAGTCTGATGGCTTAGTGTAACAATGCACCATTGAACAACTTGTTCAATTGAGACAAATCAGTTTGTAGAGTGGTCCGTATGATATATTCCAAGTGCTCATTTTATAAATGTCCCTACACCATCATGTTCTTCTTTTCCATGACTAGTCTCAAATAAATTCCAACAATGTTTAATGTGGGTTTTCATATGAAGACGACACAACCAAAAAAATGATTGTGAAGATTTGAATTGACCTGCACATCCATCTGACCATATCGAATGTTCATTAAATTTTATTCCACGACCTTTCAATGAGTCATAAATCTTATCAAAACAATGTTGTAAAAAATGTGTATCATGTGTATGATCATTGCTAATATAAAAGTGTTATTCTTTAATAACATGTTGATTCTCACTTGTGCTTTCTATATGATCAAAATTTTATTCAGCATGTCTATATAGAATATGGACAAGCATAGAGATTTAGTTAGAATGATAATATTCACTCTATATTTCATTTTGTGCAACAAATATATAATTATCTACAAAATCAACTATTGAAAAATGGGTCCTTGGTGGAAAATTTTCACAGGATTTTTTGAATTGCGGGTCCTACCATTGAGCTCTATGTGAATACTTGGTTTATTTATAAATTTATGCCTCAAAATTCTTCAAAAACTCTATCACATTTTTTTTTCTTCTTGTAAATCAATCATTTTAGCACTTGTACTACTACTTGAACCAATCGATGTATGAATATATTCATATCTCTTCCATTTCACTTTTATGTTGGACAATGATTGATCATTTATATCAATAGGGTATTTGTTGTTAAATAAATCAAATTTCCACAATGATCACATTTTTTATCACCAACACATTTATTTTGGTAAGATAATTCATGACTTTCTCTTGCACATAGAATTTGGGATATGAAATCATAGATAGTGGAAGGAAGAGGTGAATTTTTCCAAAATGTTTTACGAAAATCAAGGAATGTATCATAATATAATTGAAATTCCACATGATAACGATAACAACAAGTGTCGCGTACAGTGATAGGTTTAACATACCATGGTTTTTGTAGCACAAAAATACTGATTGAGACATTAATTCCATGATCCTCTTCTATGAACTTATTGAACCACTCTATTTGAGTGGTGTCCAAGATATGTTTTGCATGTTCTTCATATTGATTTCGTACTATTCTTCGTCACATCACATCCATTTATTTTGGTGAAACCCATGAATTTTTCATCCAATATTCATATATTATTTTTTTAACATCTTCTCCAAGTCTATATTTGTATGGTTGCCTACAAATAACTATCCAACAAGAGAGTTCATCATTTACATCTATTTGCAATCGAAATTTCCTGTGTTTGTGCAATGTTTTTTCGTGAGGTCCCTAATGCTTTTTCCATATATTTTACCAAAAAAAATTCTTTAATACTTGATGAAACCACTTCCATTTGTATTTCTCTACGTGAATCTATATCACTTTTATTTCTATATTTTCTAATTGATTTTAGAGCACTATTTATGTTTTGAATTGCATTTTCATTCACCTTTTTATCTTTCGTTGATTTTTGAATACCAAATAGAGTTGTAACTTCTTTTAATTTCTTTTATGTTAAGAGACCTCTCAAAAATTGGGCTTGAAATGTCACATTTTCATCTTTTAAGAACTTATCAATAATGAGCTTAACACAATATCGTATAACAAGGTCAACTTTTTTATCTCCATATGTGTGAGTGTCAACATTTTCTAACATATCATCATAGATATTGATTTCTTCTATGCATATGAGAATTCAACGTATATGGTTATAAATATTCATTAAATAACTAAATTAAAAAATATAGTTTGAATGAAATTGAAATTAATACTAAACCTAGTTACATTTTCCAACACCAATAACCTAGGATAACTCGACACACAAATTTTTTCTCCTTTCCTAATCAATATTTCATGCAACATTTAAAATATGTAGTCAAAATAATAATATGAATTTACTTTTCCAAATGCCATGGGAGATCTTTCTCACACCTTCCAATCTCTTTTTACTCACCTTATCCAAATATATAGGATTCAACTTATCAAATGGTGCAACAAGCAGGCCAACTAAGAATTTGATAACCAAACACGTAGTCCTGAAATTTATGCCTGTAGGCGCTACGAATAATTTCGTAGCATAGTTAAAATCATTTAGGCACTGCAAAATGATTTCATAGTGCCCCAAAAAAACATCATTTTGAATTTCAGGAAGGTGAAATGACTCGCTTGTGTTCCCAATCGCCAACTCACAAACCTAACTTTCTTCTTGACACAAACAACAACTTCATACACCTTTTTTCATCTCTTTTCTAAGGCTAAGTCAAACTTACCAATCATGAACAAATCAACCGGGGTTTTGAGATCATTCAACAACACAAGGTGATATGTTTTTATCTAACAACGCTCTATTCGTTGTAAATGACCCACAATCACTACTACTAAACGACGTGGCTCATTCCTCTCAACACAAATTTTGTAGCAAACTTCAATAAATCGAATCTTCCCTTTGGGACTCAACACTCTATATTTCAATAAGATTTTACGCTGATTTCTGACAGCAAAACTCTTCACCAATTTACGATCAAAAGCTTCATATGGACGCGGGGCTAAACACATGGTTCGATGTTGTGATTCCAACACTCAGAATCAACTCCAATTTTATAGGCCTAGAAATTGAACCTCTAAATACAACCTTGATGGGTATTCAAATTAATTTCTTACATGAATTTCACATCTTTTAGACATCACGAGTTGGGAAAATACTAAGAGGGTGGGGGGGGGGGGGGGGGGTGGGTGGGTGAAGGTGAATTAGTATTTAAAGCTCATACAAACTTTTCTTACTAATTTCTATATGCGACTTCACTTAATACAACTAGCGTATATACACAACTTTATTTAAATAAACTTGCGTATGCCAGGTGCACTTATTATTTAGATAAATATTCAGTAATATTACTTAGACTAGTGCATCATTCATTCATCAGACATTTAGAAGACATTAAACTTGTGCAGTAAGAACATAATAAATCATCACACATAAGTAGCACATATGAACACCAGGATTTAAGGTGGAAACCCAATTTGGGACAAAACCACCATTATTGTTGTCTCTGTCTTCAATATTTATTATATGGAAAACTGTTTACAATCTTGTACTGGCATATACTCATACCAACACGTAGGTACCCACCCGCAGAAGGCTGCAACCTTCTCTTGTTCTCTAGATGCTACTGGAAGGGAGCTCTAACCCCCTGATCTTGTTTACCATCCACCACCTAAAGGGAGCTACAAACCCCTAATCTGATCGCCAGCTCCTACTAGCAGGAAGATTCAACTTCCACACTGAAGGCTTTGACCCTCAAAACCATTGCAAACCATGTTTCATAAATTTTCACACTGGATCCAAGAACTTTTAATTCAACACAACTTGTAGATTAACTGAAACAATCATTAACTAGATTCGAACATAACAGTGAGATCACTATAACCAGACCACATAACTAAACCCAAAATTATGCATCAACACACAAAATCAACTTCAACCCTAATCATTCATAAGAAAAATTTATACGCAACTTTACTTACGACAATACGCGTGTATATGCGCTTTTCAGTGGGGAAACCTACGTACAGATCTTAATATACTGAGATTAGAGTTATGACCAAACTCATAATAGATCAGAGATATTTAGACATATTTTTTCAGTTTTAAAGAGCCCTCATACAATCAGCAACATCCATCATTTTCAGTCAACCAATCAGTGATATTTACACACAATCAACTAGCAGCATAATCAGTACTCAAACAACCCAAATCTATATGAAGAATCCATTGACAAACAACAGAAATACAACAAAACTGATCAAAATTTTCCTTCAACATTCTTCAGTAAAACCCTAGATTGCATACGCGCCTTCTATAAGACAAATACATGATTATACACATTTCTTCCAAAACCAACTTGTGTATATATTTCAATGAATATATACGTGCCTTTGCTGAGCCTAAACCGTGTGTATACATGCCTTCCACGTGAAAAACTTGGGTACAGATCTATAAATACTTCAGGACTGCGCAACCCTTTAGAAAAAAAAACTTACTCAGATCATACCCTTCACTTCAACAAACATGCACCAAACCACAAATCTAAACAACTCATAAACAGATCATGCAGATACATAGTCATTTCAAGTCTATAGAGCCTGATCCATCATTGTATTCATGAGTGCATCATAATATCAGATCTATATATTGATTATTTCCCATTAATGCAGACATACTTCAAATTGAAGTATTCATTCAATTCCCATATATATGCACAATTAGCACTATGATCTTCACCTCCTTATATAGTTTGAGCTTTAGCCAATACCATGAGCCAAAACCACACAAGTGTCAATGGTATTTTTTGGACGGGATTAAATCAACGTTATTGCGCTCAATACTGTGGTATAATACCATGGTAAGGACCCCTAGTATTATATAATTAGTGCACTAGCTCATACACGAATTTGCTTCTTTGTATCCGCGTGTATACGCGGCTTTGCCTTTACCAACTCGCGTATAGTTCCTTAAATATGTACTTTAGCCATCTTCTGATCCTGATCTATAAAGTGTCCGTCCCATCATTATGAAATTTTGTTCCATCACTTTGTCACCTCTGAGCTTATCCATAACCATTTACAAGTGGGTTTCCATTAAGGACAACACATGCAATCATAATGCCAACAATCTCCCCCTTTGGACTTGATGGAAACCATGTTGGTGTTTTATCATCATAACCTGTAGACACATCGACATTCAAACACCAAAATTACTCTCCCCCTTTGCCATCAAGGGTAAAGGGTCGACCAATGCTGACCATGCTCCCCATGAACACAAGATACAAGAGTTCTGTAGATCTGTTTTGCACTATACTGACCATGCTCCCCCTGAACACATGTTGAATCTTCAAACATATTTTTAATGAAATACATGACTCTATGACCTTTCCTATCACCAATTACTCATACTTACATCAATCATCAATCCAAGTGGGGTTACATATTTGACTCAACTACCCAACCAAGTGGGTTTACATTTTTGACTCAATCACTCAACCAAGTGGGTTTACATATTTCAAAAATTCCATACATGATTGAATATGAAAATATTGACATCATAGGTCTGAACATGACCCTTACATCAAATTATAGATATGACATTTATAACCAATACCAAATGACCTTAATAGAGAGAGATCATCGAATAGATTTTAGCAACATAATGCCAATAATGCATTATACCCAGCGAGGTTATTGCTCCCCCTAAACTAGTGCAACCTAGACATTTTCAACAACCCATTCATCAAAGCATCTTCATCAAGCAGATAAATATCAAAGATGAAAATGTAACTTGAAAATCGTAACCACAGACTGTACCCATCAACACATGATCAGTAGAGCCAAATCATAACTATCAACAACATGAAAATATTTTGTTCTGGAGGTTGAAACACTGGTTTTATGACAGAGAGATCCATACGTGACTGTCTGAAGAGAGACTCACATATATACGTGACTATGCGTCACGCAACCTGCGTACCGAAATTATTCTTCTAAAATTTCATCTGAAAACAAATCAAATAATTTTAACAACATAATGAGGCAAAGACAACTCCTAGTTTCTATCTGAGATATTCAAATGCTTCTCTAGGAAGAGGTTTAGTATATATGTTAGCAACTTGTTCTTTGGAGGGAACATACTCCAATTTAACCTTTTTCTCAAGCACATGTTCTCGTAAAAAGTGATACTTAATAGGAATATGCTTGGTTTTGGAGTGCATAACAGGGTTTTTTGAGATACTAATAACACTTGTATTATCACATATAAGGATGGCGATGGGTGGAGAACATTTAATTTTAATGTCTTGTAAAATTTGCATCATCCAGAGAAGTTGTGTGCAACATGATGCAGTAGCCACATATTCTACTTTTGCTGTAGATAAAGCAATGGAACTTTGTTTCTTGCTGAACAAGGATACTAATCGGGGCCCCATATAAAATTCACCTCCACTAGTGCTTTTCTGGTCATCAGCATTTCCAGCCTAGTCTGCATCTGTGTAAGCATGAAGGTTAAGGTCAACATATTTGGGATACCATAGACCAAATTCTTGAGTTCCTTGGAGATATTTGAATATTATTTTTACTGCCTGAAGATGTGATTCGTTTGGATTGGCTTGGAAACATCCAAAAATCCCAACTGCATGCAAGGTATCTGGTCTAGTACCTGTTAGATAAAGCAGACTCTCAATCATATATCTATACTCTGGTTGGTTTACCATGGGAGAATAATCATGAGAACTAAGGTTACATCTGGTCATCATTGGAGTGCACACAGGTTTGCAGTCTTCCATCCCATACTTCTTCAGAATCTGCTTGAGATATTTTGTTTATGAGAGAAAGATGCCATCTTTTTCTTGTTGCACTTGTAAACCAAGGAAATATGTTAGTTCCACAAGTAAAGACATTTCAAATTCCTACTGCATAACAGAAGCAAATTTTTGACTCATGGATACTTCATTACTCCCAAAAATGATGTCATCAACATAAACAACAATAATTAATAGTTTGTCATCCTCAATTTTTGTGTACATGTTACTGTCTACAGATCCTTTTGTGAAGCCTTATTGTTGAAGGTATTTTTTAAGACGATAGTAACATGACCGTGGAGCTTGTTTTAGCCCATATAGAGCCTTTTTGAGTTTGAAAACAAGTTTTTCATCATTCCCCAGAATGAATCCTTCTGGCTATTCTATATATACTTCTTCTTCCAGATCTCCATTTAGGAAGGAAGATTTTACATCCATTTGATAAACTTTGAAATGTTGAAAACTTGAAAATGAAAGAACATTCTTATGGCTTCAAGTCTGGCTACTGGTGCAAATGCTTCTTCAAAGTCTATACCTTCTTGTTGAGCATAACCTTTACAAACAACTCTAGCTTTGTTTCTAATTACTTCTCCATTTTCATTTAATATTTTTGAATATAAATTTTGTCCCAATAACATTTTTATCATGAGGCCTTGGAACCAATTCCCAAGTATTATTCTTTTCAATTTGATCTAGTCCTTCATTCATGGCCTTAATCCAACATTCATATTTACTAGCTTGATTTACATTTTGTGGTTCAATGGTGGAAAATAGTGCTAGATAACTAGGAGATCCCACAAGAGTTATTCTTGTTTGTATCCCATATTCCTTTTCTCCCAAAATTTGAGATTCTGGATGATTCTTTTGAACATACCTAGATGGATCCTTTTCTCTATCTAATGTGTTTTCTTCTGATGCTTCGTTAGGTTCTTCTTCTATATCACTGTGATTTTATGTGGGAAAGAATTCATCATCATCATCCTCATTTTTTTTTATTTCCCTTTTGGGAGTTCTGCGTGCTTCATCAACCACAATATCAATATAGATTCAACAATTTTCCGAAGTCTCTTATTGTAGCATTTGTATCCTTTACTTCTAGAAGAGTAACCAAGACATATTCCTTCATCTGCTATAGGTTCAAAATTACCAAGTTTTTCATCATTATTTCTGATAAAAAATTTGCTTCCAAAAACTCTAAAGTTCTTCAAAGTGGGAGTATTACCATACTAGAGATCATAAGGAGTTTTATCACTATTCACACAAACGTGAGCCTTATTAAGAATATTTACTGCAGTATGTGCAACTTCACCCCAAAAGGTGTCACGAATCCCAGATTCATCAAGCATATCATGAGCCATTTTCTGAACTGTTCTATTCATTCTTTCTGCCACACCATTTTGTTGTGAAGTTCCAAATACAGAAATTTTTCTTTTATGCCATATTGTTAATAGAATTCAAAGAATTCATTCGATATGTATTCTCCTCCTCGGTCAGATCTGAGACATTTTATTTTTAGATCTAATTCATTTTCAACTAAATCTTTGAAGACCTTAAATTTTTCATATGCTTCATATTTGTGTTTCAATAAACCGATCCAACACATTATAGAAAAGTCATCAATGAATAATATATAGTATTGTTCTCCATGAGGTGACTTTTTCCTTGTAGGTCCACACAAATCAATATGTAAAAGTTCAATAGGCTTACTTTCTTATTCGTCTTTGGCATTAAATTGAATTCTGGTTTGCTTACTGAATTGACATGACTTACATATGGTACTTTCTGGTAGGGTAATGTTGGGTAGATCACAAAAAACTTTGAGTCTGCTTGATTTTCTTATTTGAGAAAAGCTCAGATGTCCCAATCTTCTGTGCCATAACCATTTTTCTGCATATTTTCCTAGATAACATTTTTTTTTGCCACCTTTCAATATATATAGATTACTTGGTGTTCTTGTTCCTTTTATTATGGTTTTTCCCATGTCAAGTTCATGAACCACACATTCTTTTGATCACAAGACAACTTCATTTCCTTGGTCACACATTTAGCTAACACTCAACAAGTTATGCTTTAATCCATCAACACACATAACATTACTAGCTTTAACATTTTATTTTAGAAAAACAAATCCTTTACCTTTAATGACAACATGAGAGCCATTTACAAAAGTGACATTCTTTTCCCTTTCTAATGCATTGTATGAAATGAGTTTGACTTTATCACCTGTCATGTATTTTTACCATCCACTATCAATGTACCGTTGATTTTCTTCTCCTGCTGCAAATAAATCTATGCTGCAGCTTTCGAATTGTAAGTCCTTCATTTTCCATACCTTAGAATTTGTGGATATTTTTTCTTTTGGCTGTATTTTTCTCCTGCATTTAGATTCCTCATGTCAAATTTATTGCAAAATGAACATTCAATTATGTCTTCAAGAGGAGAATTTTTTTATAAGTATTCTTCTTTATTCCTGTCTCATTTCTTTTTTTTCTTGCTTCTCTGGTCATGATGGTTTTGTATGCAACACATTGAGAAACTTTGTGACCAAAATTCTGACATGAGAAACATTGTCCATTAAAGAATACATTTTTGTGATCATGAAACCTTATAGTATTGTTTACCTTTTGATTGATGCTTCTTTTATTGTTCATCCTTGAATTGGAACGAACAAGATTTACCTGAGAATTGTCTTTGTTCTTTTGCTGAGTGATGAAACTTTGCTGACTCACTTTTGCTGCATTTAGATAGCTTTTGGTTGAATATGAGGATTTTTCTACCTAAGAAGATTCACCAATGTATCCAAGACTCGTCTTCATAAGAGGAGAGCATTGAACCTTGATAATTTCATCTAAGGTTTCAAATCCCTTAGAAAATCTAATATTTAGAGTTTTTTCTTTCTCAATTTCCTTTCTTAGGCTTACTATTTCACATTCTAACTTCTCATTATGCTTCTCTTTTTGTATGAGTTGGTTCTTTAGAGTATCTATGGCTATTTTTTTTTCTTCCAATAATATTTTGAGTTGAGTGATTTCTTCAAGGAAATCATTTTCTTGTAAAGCATCCATAAAATTATCTTTAGACTCATTAGTGTCTTTTTCAAATGCCATGAGAAGTTTAAGATCTTGATCAAATTCTCCCTCTTCACTATTTGACAAGCCATCACTATCTTCATGAGTATAGTAAATTTTTCTATTGTCAAATCGTCTCCTATTACCTTTAGCTATATCCTTTCTCTTATCATGATTATCTTTATGAGGAAATTTAGCAGCATAATGACCCACTCTTCCACAATCAAAACATTTGAAGGGAAGCTTACCTCTGAACCTTCTGGTGCTAAGTTGAAGTTTCTTTAAAAAAATTGCCTCATATTCTTCTAATACATAACTCGATTCATTTTGTTCTTCTTTTTACTTTCATTTCGTAGTAGCTTTAAATGCAGTTTCTATGACTTCAAAAAAACCTCCTTTTCTCATTTCAAAAGCAGTCAGGATCCCATGAAGTTGAACAACAGTAAGAGTTCGTATATCATGTTTCTCTTCAATAGAAGACACTTTTCACTCAAATTTAGGAGTTAGATATCTTAATATTTTCTCTACTAAAGTTGTGTCTTTTATGTATTCACCCAGATTTCTCATACGATTTACAATCTCATCCAGATGCAGAAAGAAACTAGAAATACTTTCATCATTATGCATTATAAGATTTTCATATTGAATTCTGAGAGATTGGAGTTTAACACTTTTTACCTTGGCATCACCTTCATAGCTTAGAATGATTTTGTCCCATATCTCCTTGTTGTATCTAACTGCATAACCTTGACAAATTTTGATTCGGTTAGGCTTCCCAATAATGCATTGAAAACTTTCGCATTGGTTTCATAGTTATTCTTTGTTGTTGGATCTGTGGGAACTGCAGCTGGATATTAGTGACCTCCTTCAACAATTGCCTAAATATCTGCACCAAGAGACTGAAGATAGGATCTTGTTCTTTTCTTCCAGAAGATTAAATTATTTTCGTTGAAGAATGGTGGTCTTACAGATGATCTTCCATCTTGATTGTTCATCTTGGTATATCTTCCTTCTAGCGATCAATCTTCTTCAGAAAGAACTACTCTGATACCAATTTTTGGGAAAATACTGAAGGGGGGGGGGGGGGGGGTGCGTGAATCAATATTTAAAACAAATACAAAATTTTCTTTACTTTATTTATTTCTATACACGACTTCACTTAATCCAACTAGCCTATATACGTAACTTTCTTTAAATAAACTTGTGTATGCCCAATGCACTTATTATTCAGATAAATATTCATTAATATTACTTATACCAGTGCATCATTCATTCATCACATTTAGAAAACAGTAAACATGTGTAGTAAGAACAAAATAAATCATCACACATAAGCAACACACATGAACACCGGGATTTAAGGTGGAAACCCAATTTGGGAGAAAACCACCATTGTTGTCGTCTCTGTCTTCAATATTTATTATATGGAAAACTGCTTACAATATTGTACTGAAGCAGACTCATACCAGCATGCAGGCACCAGCCTGCAGAAGGCTACAACCTTCTCTCGTTCTACAGATGCTACTGGAAGGGAGCTACAACCCCCTGATCTCGTTTACTAGCCATCACTGTAAGGGAGCTACAACCCCCTGATCTGATCACTAGCTCCTAATGGAAGGAAGCTTCAACTTCCACACTGAAGGCTTCGACCCTCAGAACCACTGCAGACTACATTTCATAAATTTTCACACTGGATCCAACAGCTTTTAATTCAACACAACTTGTAGATCAACTGAAACAACCATCAACGAAATTCGAGCAAAACAGTGAGATCATTGTAACCATACCACATAACTAAACCCATACTTCTACATCAACACATAGAATCAACTGCAACCTTGATCATTCATAATACAAATGTATATGCAACTTTACTTACAGAAACCCGCATGTATACATGCTTTTCTCTAGAGAAACCTGTGTATAGATCTTAATATACTAATATTAGAGTTCTAACTAGACTCAGAATAGATCAGCTATATTCAGACATATTTTGTCAGTTTTACAGAGCCCTTATACAGTCAACAACATCCATCATTTTCAATCAACCAATCACTGATATTTATACACAATCAACTAGCAGCATAATCATTACTCAAACAACCCATATATATATGAACACATCATTGACAGACAACGGAAATACAACAAAACTGATTAGACATTTCATTCAAAATTCTCCAATAAAACCTTGGCTTGCATACATGCCTTCCATAAGACAAATCCACGATTGTACGTGCTTATTTCAAAACCAACTTGTGTATACATTTCATTGAATATATATGCACATTTTTTGAACCTTACCCATGTGTATAGGTTCCTTACACGTGACGAACCCGCGTATATATTTGTAAATAATTCAGGACTGCGCAACCCTTCACAACAACAAACTTACTCATATCATATCCTTCACTTCAATAAACATGTGTTAGACCACAGATCTAAGAAAATCATAAACAGATCATGCAAATACATAGTCATTTCAGGTCTAGAGAGTTTGATCCATCATTGTATTCATGAGTGCATCATAATATTATATCTATATATTGATTATAGCCCATTCCATGCAGATATACTTCATATTGAAGTATTCATTCAATTCCCATACATATTCACACTTAGCACTATGATCTTCACCTCCTTATATAGTTTGAGCCTTAGCCAATACCATGAGCCAAAACCACACAAGTGTCAATAGTATTCTTTGGACGGGATCAAATAACCGTTATTGCGCTCAATATTATGGGCTAATACCATGGTAAGGACCCTTGGTATTATAGAATTAGTGTATTATCTCATACATGAATTTTCTTCTTTGTACCCGCGTGTATATGAGACTTTTCCTTTACCAACTCGTGTATGGTTCCTTAAATATGTACTTTAGCCATCTTTTGATCCTGATTTGTAAAGTGTCTATCCCATCATTCTGACATTCTATTCCATCACTTTGTCACCTCTGAGCTTATCCAGAATCATTTACAAGTGGGTTGCCATCAAGGACAACACATGCAATCATAATTCCAACATCATCGTCCTCATGCATTAAGCCATTCACATTCCATACCAAAAAAAAGGCATCACACATAGATTCTTAGCTCACTTGATTGGTCATTTACATAGACCATAAATTTTGAAAACTTTATTAAAAATAGACATATAAAGAATTTAACAAACACAGAGGCATATAAACATATTTATCATTAATCAAATTCAAATATACATTAAACTTGGCCAGATATACAATGTGGGCATATGCAACCCAAGCCTCTTTCGACCTCTGCCTCTTCTGCTCGCTCAAAGCTTCTCTTCTCTCCTCACTCTCTCAAGAGTTTCTTCTCCTCCACTTTTTATCAAACACTTTTTTCCTTAAAAAGAAAGCTAAATGGGACAACCAAGAGTCACAAGAGATCAATCATTTCCCCTTCTCCATAAAATAAGGGAAACTGAAACTTTATTTACATTGGGAAATAATTCCTCCAATTTATTCTAAAAAAAATCTCACTTCCTAATGTAAATATATACAATTTATTACAAAAAAAAAAAAAATCTCCTAGCATCATCATGTGACCATCCCATCACAATGGAAATATTTTGTTTAGTCTTCATCAAATTTTGTGCTCCATCTATGCACCTGCATCAAAATCCAAAGGCATGAAAATTTATCATAACAACTTCAATTCACGAGTTGCAACACGCCTCTGTAGTAACAAGTCTCCACCTTGCTACACGATACCTCACCAAAATTTCTCTTGAGTTTGGGCTTTTCGCATATTCCTAGTCCTCTTTTCTGGAACCCTCCAAGCAATCCTTGCTCTAAATTGTTGCAAATATCCTCACCTTCCTCTATTGTCACTTGCACAATGAAACTTTAAAATTTTTCTAGGTCTTTAATCAACTTGAACTTCTTATATTACTTTTTTTGTGAAATCTAACCTTTAATTGTTGCCAAACTATTCAAATTTACCAATACATTGCTAAAAAATTTCCTCATAATCATGTGTTGTCTCTTCATACAACCAATTATGCCTTCTTGCTTTCCTTTTGTCAATTTCATCTTCTTATTTATTCCTTGGCATAAATTTTGTTGTCTCCAGGTTGTTGCATACCTTATATTGTCACAAAATTTAAACAATATTCATTTAATTTTTGTTTATTCCTTTCCTTTAAAACTTGTTGTTTGTAGCTTTCAACTTCATCTTAATTTCCATCCAAGACAATATTCTCCTTTTCCAATTCTTATTTTGCATTTTGAAGATGCAATCATTGGTTTTTTATCCTCTGTTCCAAGAATTCCAAGTCCCCATATAATTCAGAAAACTATTATTGAATTGTATTCATAACCTTTATGAAACATCCGTCACATGGATCCTCTTCCAACCATTCCTCCAAAATCTCTACTTTTTCATCAAACCTTAATCCTTGTTCATAAAACATTCATTTCACAATCAACCACTCTAATTTTTTCTTCCAATTTGAATTACATCTTCTGTCTCATCTTCCTTTGCAAGGAATGTTGTCTCGCCTTCTTCTTGCTCATTATCCAACCATAACTCAGGTCATATTGAATTTCTTGTAGAAACTATTTCACATAATTGAGGTATTCCCTTAACTCAACCATCTCCTTCTCAAATTTTTCATCACTCACTCCTTTTAGTCCAACTGCTTTGGCATTTTTCCTCTTATGCTTGTGACTTTCCTCTGAGCCCTTGCTATGAATAATAATAGTCAGCTTCATCTCTTCTTCTTGTGAACTCTCCTTGTCTACTGGTGAGCTACAACAAGCCCTTATTTTCTCTATAACAAGTCTGCTACTTGTCACCCATACCAAGTCATCCACCTGGTATATTCTCTTCTCTAGGTTATCTACAGTAGAACCTATTCTTGAGCACTCTTACTCCTCTGCTTTCATAGATGTTGGTTGTTGCATCTTCAACTAGTCACTCTTCTTAGTTTTCAACATTTTTTTTTTTTTGTTGGTTTCTTTCACCATTTCTTCATTTAAGAGATTTTACTTCTCCTTCTCCTTTGACATACCTTACTTGCTATGGTATTTTCTACCAATTTAGTCATGCAAACACAATTCTCACAAACATCACGTTCAATTTTATAAGATCTATAACAAGATCTCATCTTCCACAATCTTTCTTGGATCTTCTTGTTGAACCATATCATTTCCAACCAATACACTTGATTTTCCTCAAGAGCATATCAACTCTTCACTTCCCTAAAATCACCTCACTTACTTCCTAAGAATTCAACTTGTCACTCTCTTGTTGTAATGTTCTTCTTCTCTTCAACCTCTTTTCATTGGCAAGTTGTCTTCAAACTTAGAAATTCCATATGTAACCCTGGTCTTCCTCACCTTTCTATAACAATCCTCTCATCATTTGTAGTTGTAATTTAATTTCATCTACTTCTCTATCAATTTTTTCTTGACTTGATCTACTATGGATTCTCTCTGAACCTTTACTATGACTCTCAATAGTCAAAAAACTACTTCTTCCATAAGTGTCTCCCTGCTCACTGTGAGTTGCACACAAGCCACTGCAATGAGCTGACCCCATCAACCTATTTATAAATACCATACTAAGTTTTTCCATGCCTAGTATTCTCTTGGTATTTCTAATGAATCCTTCCTCTGGAATATTCATTTGAGCACTCTCTACTCTTTCGGATTCTGCATGAAATTTACTCACCTTATTCCTCTAAGAAATTTGATGTTCTTCCTCAGTTTCTACTACAAGGTTCCTTACCATCATCCTTAACTCCAAACATTCATCACTATTACTTGTAATCAACAATTAATCCACGATTAATTGAAAATAAAATACCATTACCTCTTGTTCAATCTTCACTTGAACACACAATTGTTGCTGCAGAATTATTCTTATTTCTATCATTCCTTTACTATTGCATACCTTCCTATTCTTTAAACCGACACCATTATTCCTCTTGATTCATTCCTAATTCAATATATTATACTTCAAGGTAGGCATCCTCCACTATATCTGCACAACACCTCACAATATAGAAACCTCAAATCAGTTTGATTTGAAAACAAATATCTACTTCAATATGTTGTAAAATTTTATTCCTCGAAAATCTTCCTATATATTCTCTAAGAGTTTTAAAGCTAAAATATTTATGTGACTCTAATACCACTTGATGACAGACTTGGTTACCCTGACTACCAATAACCTAGGATAACTCCAGAACCAACATTTTTCTCCTTTCCTAATCAATATTTCATGCAACATTTAAAATATATAGTCAAAATAAGAATATGAATTTAATTTTCCAAACACCATGAGGGATATTTCTCGCATCTTCCAATCTCTTTTTACTCACCTCAACCAATTATATAGGATTCAACTTATCAAATGGTGCAACGGGAATACCAAACATGCATTTGATAACCAAACAAGTAGTCCTGAAATTTTTTCTTGTAAGCTCTACAAAATAATTTTGTAGCATAGTTAAAATACTATAGGCACTACAAAATGATTTAGTAGCACCCCCAAAAAATAGTATTTCAAATTTCAAGAAGGTGAAATGACTCACTCATGTTCCCTATCAACTACTCACAGCCCTAACTTGATTATTGACACAAACAACGACTTCATACACATTTATTCATCTCTTTTCCAAGGCTAACTCGAACTTACAAATCATGAAAAAATAGAAAAATGTTTTGAAAACATTCAACAAAATAGGGTGCTCTGTTTTTCTATGACAACACTCTATTAACTGTAATTCCACACAGTCACTACTTCTGAACATTGTCGTTCACTCCTCTAAATGAAAATTTGTAGAAGACTTCAATAAATCAAATGTTCACTTTGGGACTCGACTCTCCATATTTCAATTAGAGTTTACATTGAATATGACAGCAAAACACTTCACCAATTTATGTTTTAAAGCTTCATATGGAGGTAGGGCTAAACAAATAGTTCGATGTTGTGATTCCAATGCTCATAATCAACTCCCATTTTACAAGCCTAGCAATCGAACCTCTAATTAAAATCTTGAAGGGTATTCAAGTTCCTTTCTTACATGAATTTCATGTCTTTTAAACATCACAGTCCTCGTGAATTAAGCCATTCATATTCCATACCCAAAAACAAGCATCACACATAGATTCCTAACTCACTCAATTGGTCATTTATATTTACCCTGAAGACCAACAACTTCATTAACAATAGACATATTGAGAAGTTAAAAAACACAGAGGCATATAAACATATTTCTCATCAATCAAATCCAAATATAACCCATGCCTCTTTCGACCTCTGTCTCTTCTCCTCACTCGGAGCTTCTCTTCTCTCCTCACTCTCTCAGGATCTTCTTTTCCTTCACTTTTTCTCAAACACTCTTTTATTTAAAAAGAAATCTAACATGGGACAAACAAGAGTCATAAGAGATGAAATGTTTCCCCTTATCCACAAAATAAGGGAAAATAAAACTATATTTACATTATGAAATAATTCGTCCAATTTATTCCAAAAACAAAACTCACTTCCTAGTGTAAATATTTACAATTTATTGCGAAAACATTTAAATTTCTCCCAGCATCATCATGTGATTGTCCCATCACATTGGCAAGATTTTGTCCAATATTCATTGAATTTTGTGCTCCATTTGTGCACTTGCATCACAGGCCCTAGATTTCATCGACAAAACTAAATCGAAAACATTATAGTTCTAGATTTTCATTATCATGCCCTAGAAAATCGACTACTAGGGTTTTATTACAAACCCTAGATTTCAAAAACTCAATAATGAATAACAATAATGAAATTATCATACCAACATTTCATTTATAGGATTCCATTATCATTTCCTAGAGACTTATATTAGTCTCATACTAGGGTTTTATCATAAACTCTAGATACAAACATCAAACTCAAAAATAAGATATACAACAATTTTTACCAGGCTAGGGTTTCAATTATACGAAGCATATACACCGAGATATCCATTTCTAGGGTTTTTATATTGACTATTACAAGGGTTTTGTCATAAACCCTAATTTACCAAACCTAATAAAAGCTAGGGATTCTAAACATCAACAACAAACCCTAAAATGCTAGAGATTTATCATAACATTCGACAAGAGATCTAAACTTTATCAATAAACCCTAATAATATTAGGGTTTCATCATTAGCATACCCTAAGCATCAAAAGGCTATGGTTTTATAGTGAACCTTAAATATTAAGGGTTCACCAAAATGAGAAAACAATAAGAGATATAGTGATAAGTGTAGATTCAATCTAAAGATTAATCACCCAAACAAGAATCTTTATGATTCAAAACCCTAGACATGAGAGAGTTAGTAATATGAAGCAAATTTCAAAATAAAAAATATTCATGTGTTCTTCTATAACAAAATCAAATAAAGAATACCTTGAGTTGTTCTTTAACAAACCTTGTAGAGTTTCTTTAGAAACAAAGATGCTTTAATGATATCAGTCCTTTCTTGAAGTTTCCTCCACAACCTTTGTGTATTCCTACAAGATTTTCTATCAAGGAAAATACAAAGAAAGGATTATGAATATAATAATATAAATAAATCTAAGTGTGTGGAGGAAATCAAACATGAAAGAGGAAACAAATAACAATATACTTATCTTTTGGTAAAATGGTCAATTCTCCCTCTCGATCTAATATTTTTATGGATATCTACAAATTATCAAAACAATTCAAGAACTTTTAACAAGACATATTAGATTTGTGAATTATAGAAATGAAACATATTAGAAAACCTAAGGTAAAAGGATATGTAAGGGATAACATCTCTAAGTGACTTAAGAAAATAGGTCATTGACTTCAAATTCTCCAATCTTCTTTTTCTTTGGTTGAGCTTCATCAACAAAATTTACATGTTCTCTCTCTATTTTTATTCCTTGTATTTTCAGGACATTGACTCTTGTAATGGCCGATATTATGAAAATTGTAGAATTCAATCTTTTATAGATCAACTTTCTTCTTTTTTCCTTTGAATTTAGTGTAACCTCCATTCTTCTTGTGATTAACAAAGTATGCATTGGAGGTGTTTTCCTCATCTTCTTCCTTCTTATTATTTTCTAATGAGATGCAAGCTTCTTCTTGGCTGCAAACATTCCACATTTTTTCAAAGGATGGTGTGTCCTTCCAACTACTAATACCTCATGCAAAAGAGCTCCATGATTATAATAGTGCAACAATCACAAGTTCCTTTTTTGGTATGCTCCATCAATGGCTTGTAGTTCATCTCTTATTTTGGATATCCTCACAAAATATGAAGAAACAATATCATCTTTTGACATCTTCATTATTCTTTGTTAATTCTTGAGATTGACTATTTGTCTAACGTTATCGATGGTAAATAGTTTGGAGAGAGCTTCATAAATCCCTTGAGCAATATCTATGTTGGATATGTAGGGGATTAGATTTTCTTTCATTCCATATACTATTAGATTCATGGAAAATATGTTTGTTTCCATGTAATTTTCCTTTACTGAATCATCTGTTGGTTTCAAAAATTTTAATAGAACAAAATCAAATTGTGTGCTTAGCAAGGATGAGATCTATATGCTTCTTCAATGCCCTATAGTTGGAGGCTCCTTCTAGCTTATTTTTAGTCTTCATTGTCGTGTCTTCTTTTATTGATATATATAGTAGGCCTTCCTATTATTATATGATCCTTTTTCTTTTACCCTTTCAATAGATCTTCACGTTGCCTTTTTCTTTCCTTCTTTACCTTATATATGAAACCATGTTAGAAAATCATAAAGGAAGAAATATTCTCTTATGTTGATAAATACTTGTAATATTATTGTAGCCTTATTAACTTTCTTTATGTTCTTATTTTATATTATTTTCATCAAGAAATCACCAAATAAAAACATGAACATCAACGACACCAGATATAGGCACTCATCCAAGGCTAAAGCCCTCTATAGGGGAAAACCTAGTCAAATTCTTTCACTAGCAGATTCAAATCAAACTTGAGACAATCCAAGACCTTAGACCAGACCAAAACACCTTCCTCCTACACCAATTCAACCTTCCAATATGATGAACCAAACACAAAAGTAAGCACTGCTTCAATCCAGCTTCAAGTCAGAATTTCAACCCTCGGCTTCAAAATTCCAGCCCTACTACAACCCTGCAATTTCAGCCCTCATGCAACTTCAATTTCTATGCATGTGTGAGATAAAGACAAGATAAAACAGTCTTCTTCCTTCACTAGGGTTTCTTCTCCTTAGCTTTAGGTTTTCTCATTCTCTTCTTGTCTTTTTCACACCTTTTTCTCTTCTTCAAATTGCAGATCAAACTTGCTTGAGTGAGTATCCAAATGAGGTCGAGTAGTTGCCTATTTATAGTTGTTACTAGCTCCAAATTAACGCTAACTTGTAGAACTTGAGGCTGATTTGGTGGCGGAGGTTTAAATGACTTAATTTACATCAAAATAAATTTCTTCCTTGATAGATAAAGTCAAAGAAGGGTTTGTTACATGATGACAAAGAGTAGGATTCAAGACATAAACCATAGAAGCCTACAATGGAGGCTTTGACCTATTAGTCATCGGACCTAAGCATGAAACCCATGATTTAATAAGTCAATTTTGGTGTCATTCTTTAATAAGTCAATTTATTTTAATAATAAAAATTCCTTTTTCTTTATTTTGACCAATACAATTATGAAGAACAACACTAGTTACGTTCTTCAACACTCACGTCCTCAAAAAATAATAAAAACAATTTTCGCTAATGTCAACCAAAACCATGTTTGTTTCCCTATATGGTTTCTAATAGTGTGCATATAATTGTAAGTATAATATTATTATTAAATATAATAGTATTATTAAATATTTCATACTAATATATTCTAATATTAATATTATTAAATTCAATATTATATCAAATTTAATAGTTTTGGATTAACATATATTAAATTTGATATATTGTAATATATATTAATATATTAGGATAAAGAGATTTAATAGAATATTATATTGTATTATATAGCATAATACTTATTGATTAATATAGCATAATAGCTAATATAATATTATATTACATTAAACATAGTATTATAATATTAAACATAATATAAGGGAGAGAGAAGGAGAAGAGAGAGAGGGGGAGAGGAAGACGGAGGGAGATAGACATATATAGATATAGAGAGAGAGTGTGTATGTTTGGGGGGGGGGGAGAGAGAGAGAGAGGGGGTGATATATATATATATATATATATATATATATATATATATATATATATATATATATATATATATATATATATATATATATATATATATATATATATATATATATATATATATATAAGGAGTGAGAGTGTGTATGTTTCGGGAGTGAGATAGAGAAACAAAGAAGAATAGACATAGGGATCTAGAGATATAGATGGAGGGGGAGAGAGGGAATAAGAGAGAGACAGAGAGAGGGAGGGAGAGACAGATATATACAAAGAGAGACAGAGATCATGTGTGTTTCAAGGGTGATATAGAGAGACAAAGAAGGAGAGATAGAGTGGGGTATAGATATAGATTGCACGGGGAGAGAGAGGGAAGAAGAGAGAGATAAAGAGAGGGAGGGAGAGGCGAAGAGAGAGAGAGAGAGAGAGAGAGGTGGATATACAATGTTATTTACTAAAATAATGCATCGATTTTAGTGTAGATGTTGATTCTTAATCCTATTTGATTGATTGCACTAGATGCATTGATTTCAGTGTAGATGTTGATTTATAATCCTATTTGTTTGCTTACACTAGATTCATTGATTTCAGTGTAGTTGTTAATTTCTAATCCTATTTGTTTACTTACACTAGATGTATTGATTTTAGTGTGGATGTTGAATTTTTATTTGATGTAACTAATTTATTTTGTAAATTAATTTCAAATTAATTAGATTAATAGCATGCATTTATTTCATTGTAAGCATTAAAAAAAATATTGACAAAGTACATTGATTTCTGTGTGATGTTAATTCAATCATAGATAAAAGACTTGAGTTTTCATCTTAAATAAAACATTCACTTACCTGAAATGTCCACTTCTTGAAACTATAAACTATTTGTAATTGACTACATTCTTATTATTCCCATTTTCTGCTATTCAATATTGTTAGTTACTTTTCATTCGAGTGAGGCAATGGAAAATAACTACCATTGAAAATTACTTGGGGTTTAACACTCCATAAGCAACAATCACCGAGTTTAGAGAAAGCTACTATTAATATTGAAGAGCAACATAGACAAAGTATAATGTTTACTACAATAGCTCAACTTAAAATTTGCATTGTTCTACGATTTCAACCACCATTTTTATATGATCCATATGAAAGGATGAGAAAACCAACAGGTGTGACAATAAGAGCAATAGAAGAAGATAGTAAGAAATTTATCACAATGAAGACTATTTGTAATTGAGGACATTCATATTGTTCACATTTTCTAACATTCAACACTGTTACATAGTCAATTTGCATTCAAAATTTAATTTCATCATTTCTCATCATTCAAGTTATTAATAATTTCTATAATCTCAACAAATTAAGATAACCAAGCAAATTTAAAATTAAAATGATCAAATTAATCTAAGACATATTTATCATATTTAAAATTATCAAAATAATTATATGCTCAACAATTTTTCCATGGCCACACATGATTGAAACCAACTTAGATATTTCTAACTTCGAATCTATCATGCGCTAAGAGAGATCAAATCCCTCGAGGTGCAAACCTTTCCTCAAATTCTACACCTCAAAAAGAAGATTTACACTTCGAGAGATTTGATCCCACTTGGTGCATGATATATCTAGAACTAGATGAATCTAGACTGGTTTTTAAAAATCAATTGAATATAAAAATAACTTTTGATTTCCAAATTAAACCAAAACCAAGAGATAAATAATCTCAAAAGATGGAACGTCATAAAAAAATCATAGAAGATATTTAAATACTATAATAAAGATTATAGCCATAATGAAATAAATCATATTGATATACACAACATATTTTGTAAATTAAACTTTTAGCTGGTATGAATTCATGGACATTTTTAGGTAAGTTCATATATATATATATATATATATATAAACTTTAGGAAAATGGAGTGATTGGGTTAACAAGTACAAGACCGTTTTAGAAATGTACAATTATAATTATATATGTATTTCTTATTTCCTATATAATTTATCACTTTTAGTTTGAAGATTTAAGTTATATGTTAACAATTTTCTATGTTATTTTATTGGAGATCCATTGTTAGGGCAAGTATTGGGATTCTTGTTGATATATTGGAAAATTCTTATTGTTATGTAGGTTAAATTTTAAAACTTATTTTTAAATAATTAAAAAAAATTAACATTTATTTTTTAAAATTATATGAATTTGTTTTAATAAATTATAATGTTTTATATTTTATATATAAACACATTAATTTTTTATATATAAACACATTAAAGGGAAAGTTCAATATATTAAAAAAGAAATCAAAGGAAAAAATATGTTAACACAAAGTGAAATAATATATAGATTATGACTTGCTTATGTGGTGTAGAGAAATCGGTGATGGGTGCATTATTAAGGCACTCTGTCTGCTTCGAAACTCATGAGTAGAATGAGAAGAAAAAAAATGAAAAGATTAAAATTAGTCTAAACTACCAAAAAAAAAACATATAAATTATGACTTCAAAATAATATATTATCATTATAAATACAATGCTACAATTCTAAAGTTCTAAGTCTAATTTTAAAGTTAGAACCATCAAATATTGATAAACAATTATGATATATATATTGCACATCAAGATTAGTTAAAAAAAATTATTTTAATTTTTGCATTATTAATATTTAAAAAATAAGCAGAATTTTTTTAAAATTTATTATAGTATTACTATGGTTTTAATTTTAGTGTAAAGAAAGAAAGATAGGCATAAATATTTGTAAACATAAATATTTAATATTCAACATTTATATAATTTCAATTAAAAAAAAGAAGAAGTTAAGAGTAATATATAGTCTAGATATAAAGTGGATAAAAATGACAAAAATAATAAATTTAATTTGTTATGTTGTAATTTTGTATAAAGGGAGATGTGTAGGTATAAATATTTAACATTTATATGTGAGTTCAATTAAAAAATAATAAAAAGTTAAAAGTAATATAGAGCACATTAAAATTGAGATGTGAAGTACATAAAAGTAATAAAAATAATAAAATTCAATTCATTGTATTTTAATTTTTATATAGGGGGATGTGTAGGTATAAATGTTTGTAACCATAAGCATTTAACATTTATATGACAACTCAATTTAAAATTAATAAAAATACTAATAAAAGGTTAAAATTAATATAGAGCCCGATAAAATTGAGATGTGAAGTGGATAAAAGTGATAAAAATAATAAAATTCAATTTCTTATATTGTAATTTTGTTTTGTAAGGCAATTTAGTCCTCCAACTCAAGTTAGAAACTATTCTTTGGGAAAATTTGCATAAATAATTATAACTTACATTGGTTAATGCTAAATTAATAGTTGTTGATAGACAAATAATCATAAAGTCTTGCTTTGGCATGAACTAATAAATTGAGATGTGAAGTGGATGAGTGGAGAAGAACTTGAAGAAATTTTGGTGGGTAGTAACCACTAGTAAGTTTGCACATGTACAATTTTAATGGAGGGAAGTAACTTCTGGTAAGCATATTTATTTACATCTTATTCCTATCCATTTTTTTATTTACTTGAGTATAATCTATTTTCAACATTTTATTTTTGGATGGTTTTCCTCCAAAGCTTTTAAAAAATAAACCACTACACAAATATCTAAAAACCATGACTGAATATTTCAACCATATCCATATATTATGTCATAAAATATGTAAGGCATTTATCCCTGGTGTTTCAAACATCTCAATTTCAATGCAATTTTATCCTAATTTTGCGATTTTTTGGCTTAGTTGACGTGTTGTAATTTTTGTTTTTTTGGACGCTTGTCAATTTTATCCCGATGCTGATGACTTCCACACAATGTTATATTGTGCAAATGTTGTAATAATCCCTTCAAGTTATGGTCCAATCAAATGTTTGAAAATTAGTTTTTTTTAATAATAATGAAAAATAAATATTTATTTTTCAAAGTCGGACATTATAATTTGCAAGGGTCAATGTTAAACTAATAGTGATCAATAAACAAATTCATTGTTAGAGTCCTGGATAAATAATGATTCCATAACCATATTTAAATTTAATTAATAAGCACACTACCATGGATATTATTAACTTGTAAATAGATTTTGTTACAATACCATGGCTTGTAAATACCAGATGCCCAAAAACCATAACTCAATTCACAATAAAAAATTAAAATGTAAAATATATTAGACCTTATGTATATCATTGGTTACACAATGACATTTCTCGACCATATGGATGGAGGGGGAAGGGAGAAGGAAAGAGGGAGGGAGAGAGAGACAGGGAGATAGTGAAAAAGCTGGAAGTGTGAGAGGGGGGGGGGGTGGGGAGAGGAGGAGAGAGGGAGGGAGATAGTGGAAGAGCTAAAAGGCAGATAGATAGAGAGAGTGAGAGAGTGATGGGGATGAGAGAGAAATAGGGAGGTGTGAGAGAGAGGAAGAGAAATGAATGAATAGAGAGAGGAGGGGAGGGAGATAAGGAGAGAGGTAGGGAGAGAGAGATTGATTTGGAAGAGGAGAGAGAAGGAGGGAAGATAAAAAACATAGAGAGATATAGGTAGAGAGGAAAGGAGGGAAGACAAAGAGAACAAGAGGATAGAGAGGGGAAGACAGATATGGAGGGGGGAGAGAGGAGAGAGGGAGGGAGATGGTGACATATTTGGAGGAGAGAGAGAGAGACAGAGAGAGAGAGAAAGAGAATTGGAGGGGGAGAATAGAAAATACATAGAGATATAGAGGTGGAGAGAGAGACGGAGTGAAAAGGGAGAGATGGAGAGAGAGTGAGTGAGAGAGGAGAGAGAGAGAGAGGTGGGGGGAGAGAAAAAAATGGAGGTGGGAGAGAAAGGGAGAGAGAGGAAGAAAGATAGAGGACTTGAGAGAGAGAGAGAGAGAGAGAGAGAGAGAGAGAGAGAGTGAGAGAGAGAGAATTGGAGGGGGAGAGAGGGGGGAGAAGATAAAAGACATAGAGAGATAGAGGTAAAGAGAGAGACAAAGTGACAAGGGAGAGAGAGAGAGAGAGAGAGGGAGACACAAAGATGGAGATAGGAGAGAGAGAGAAGGAGATAGGGAGGGAGACAATGACAGAGTTGGGGAGAAGAGAGAAAGGAAGAGAAACATAGTGATGGGGGGAGATACAGAGGAAGGTGGGAAATAAAGGGAGAGAGAAGAAGTAAAAGAGAGGGAGGGAAAAAGAAAGACATAAAGAGAGAAATGTGGAGATAGAGGTTGACAAGGGGGATATGGATAGAAAGATATATAGATCCAATTCATAATTTATTATTTTAAAAATACTAAATTAGTTATTTTTATTAATTATATTATTATTTTATTTTTGTCATAATTTTAAATAATAATAAGTAAGAAACAGTTTTAGTAAGTTAAAGTTAAGAAATTTCTTAACTACACATATATGGATACTCATTTTTAAAAATCAATTCGATGAAAGGAGACTTCTCATTGCAAAATTAGACACTAACCAAGAGGAAAATAGTCTAAAAAATATGGAATGACAACAGATAGAAAAGTCATGGAAGATATTTGAATTTGAAAAAACTCAGGTGAGATATTCAAATTATATTGACAATTCTAGGCGATGACTAGAACACTACTCAAACTCTCCCTTGGCAACTTTTAAATTGATTAACTAGAGCACTATGGAAACTCTCCATGGATTGCAGATGCACCTATATGCCCTTGAAAAAAAATTTAGAGTAGTGGGGATGCAAGTCAAAAGACCAAAATAATGATTTTCTCTAATAAAAGGAAGCAGAGTCAGAATTCGTTCTTCTTTGAAGGAAACATTCTTGAAGAAGTAAATGAGTACAAGTACCTTGGGATTTTTTTCAACAACGAACTTAATTGGGAGGGATGCAGAAAGAAGAGAATTTTAGGAGGGTGGAAAGCATTATATTCTCTTCAAAACAAATGTAGAGAGGCAAAGTTGTGGGATTGGAAAACAATTAAAGTGATTTTTGGACTCCTTGGTTGTCCAGTGATGCTATATGGGTGTGAATTGTGGGCTAGCAACACCCCCCTCTCAAAATGGAAGCAAATTGAGAAAATACAAAAGCGCTTGATCATGAGAAAGTTCAAAATAAAAAAGTTCAATACCTTATGATATAATGTTGAGTGAAACATGAGAAACTCTCATTGAAGCAATTACTATGGTGCGGCTCATACGATATCTAAAAAGAATTGAGCAAATGGGAGTAGGTAGATGGCCTAATGTTATCTTCAAGGAAGGCATGAGTGAAAGAAAGAAAACATGGATGAGACAAAACTACACATGGATGAAAAAATGGAATATCTACCTCAACGGTTGTCTCACAAATAGCAAGGAGCTAAGGAATTTTGTTATGGAGAAGTTTTGTAAACAGGTATGGGGAAAAGAGTTGGGTAGAAAGAAGAAGTATTAACTTGAATAATTCAACCCTACTTGTGATCTACAACAAAAAGAGTACATTGGAACTAACATTCCGTGGAGGGAAAAGGTTCTTATTGCTCAATTAAGAACCAACTCGCATAAACTTCGATGTGAAACAGGACGGTGGAAAAGACCTAAAGAAGCTTGGAAAGAACGAGTGTGTACATTTTGCATGTCCAGGGCAGTGGAATCGGAGAAACATTTTATTTTGGAATGTGATGTGTTCAAAGACATCAGAGAAAGTTATGGAAATATGTTAACATTATTTCTTGGCATTGTCGTTTCAGCGAGGGAATTGTTGGAAGGTTGAGCCAGCTCATCATCAATTTGAATAAGAAAATGAATAAATTAAAAATGATGAAAAACAAGAAACTAATGGTCCCATAGACTATTTTTAGTTTCATGGACGTTAAAATATCATTTCATTTATATAACTCAATTTTTAATATTAATACAAATGTTTTTATTATTTTTTCGTAACTACTCTAATAAATATTATGTCTATTATAGACCTAATGAAATAAAATAGATTGATATGCCTGAAATATTTTGTAAATTAAATAAATTAGATTGATGTATTAACATATTTTGTAAATTGGGCTTTTAGCATCTTTAGTAATGTTGTATGTTCATATAAATATATATGAATATAAAACTTTATGGAAACGAGGTGATTGGGTTAACCAATACAAAGACTATTTCAGCGTTAGCACTAACACTGGATCTAGGGATTTGTCAGATTGGTGAAGTTCATATGATCGTCACTTCATGTTGGAGCATGATCGTCCTCATCCAGGCCCACCATAACTTTTATATTATCAATGTTTTGTTTTTTTACTTTTGATGATTTCAGTGCTCTTGCTTGCATTCTAGATGTTTATATATGTATATATTTAGATGATCCTAAACTGAACTGATATTTACACCTCTCATACGACTCTATGGACGATGCTCACTCTAACTATTATTATATTGTTTTTAGACTTTCAATACTTGAGTGACTACAAAATATAATTTTTATTATATCTATATATATTCTTGTCCAAAAAAATACAAAGATTATTTCTGTAATTTAGTTCAATTGTACTTTTATTTTATTTTATTACTTTTAGTTTGAAGATATGATATATATGTTGACCATTTTCCATTTTATTTTATTAGAAAGCCATTGATGTGGCATTGGGATTCTTTGTTTTTTCGTATTTAATTACACTTCATTTTTTAAAATTATATGAAAGCTTTCTAATAATTCACAATGTAGATTATGATTGGAAAATAATATATTATTATTACAAAGTTACAATTCTAAAGTTGTAAATTTAATTTTAAAGTTAGATCCATCTCTTAGATCCATTTCATATATATATAATATGTTATAATTCTAAAGTTGTAAATCTGATTTTAAAGTTAGATCTATCTCATATATATTTAGAATATTAAGATTGGTTAAAAAACTTAGAATGATTTTTTTATTATTATAATATTATATGTGATAAAAATAATAAAATTCGTAATTTTTTTTGCAAGGTTAAAATTTGCATAAATAATTATAACTTACATTTGTGAATGTTAAATTAATAGTGGTTCATAAACTTGAATAATCCTATAGTCTTGTTTTGGTAGGAACTAGTAAATCGAGCCAAGTGGATAAGTGAATTGCTTGCTTAGACATAAAAACTTGAAGAAATTTTGGTGGGTGGTAACCTCTAATAAGCCTACACATTTACAATTTTACTTATAAATAATGGTGTGGTAAGTATATTTATTTACATCTTATTAGTATCTATTTCTTATGCAAAGACTTGCTTAGATCATGGTGAGAAATAATTGATGGTAAATATGTTATTTACTTGAGTATAACCTATTTTAAAGGATTTTAGTCTTGGATGGTTTACCTATAAATATTTTTTTAAATAAATCAATACAAAAATATCTAAAATCATGACCAAATATTGCAACCATATCCATAAATTATGTCATAAAATATGTAAGGAAGTTAACCACACCCAATATTGCAACCATATCCATAAATTATACCATAAAATATGTAAGGAAGTTATCCATAAGACATTATATTGTGGCAAAGACTGTAATAAGATCTTTATGGTCCAATCAAATATTTGAAAATTAGTTTTTTTTTTTATAATATTGAAATGGATAATGGTTCCATAACCATATTTAAATTTATTTAATAAACACATAAAAACTTAATAATTACAATAAACTTACAATATAAAAAGATTCTTAATTGTTAATATTCCCCTCCACTTGACCATGGATATTATTAACTTGTAAATGGGTTTGATTACAATACCATGGGCCAATACCATGGATTATTAATACCACATTCCTAAAAACCATAACTCAATCATAAAAAATTAAATCTAAAATATATTAGACCTTACATATACTATTGATTACAAAGTGTTCTCTATCATATGAATGGAGGGGGTGGAGAGAGAGAGATAGAGATGGAGGGGGGTCATGATAGAGAGAGAGAGAGAGTGATGGGGAGAGAGAGAAAGAGGGGGTGTGAGAGAGAGTAATGAAGAGAGGAGAGGAGGGAGAGAAGGAGAGAGGGAGGAAGAGAGAGTTGGAAGGGGGGAGAGGAGGAGGAAAAAGACATTAAAGAGATAGGGGTAGAGAGAGAGGGAGTGGAAAGAGAAAGAGAGAGAGAGGGGTGGAGACGAATAAAGGAGATGGTGACATAAGTGGAGAGAGAGAGAGAGAGAGAGGTGGGAGCGAAAGAGAGAGAGGGGGGAGGGGGGGGGGGAGAGGATAGAGGGAGAGAGAGAGCAGGAAGAGCAAAGACATAGATAGATAGAGGTGGAGAGAGAGAGGGAGTGAAAAGGGAGATATGGAGAGAGAGTTAGCAAGAGAGTAGAGGAGGAGGGAAGAGAGATAAGGAGAGGAGAGAGACATAGATAGAGACACAAAGATGGAGGGGGAGAGAAGGGGAGAGAGAAGGAGATAGTGGCATAGTTGGAGGTTAGAGAGAGAGAGAGAGAGTGATGGGGGTGGGACATAAAGGGAGGTGGTAGAGAAAGGGAGAGAGGAAGGAAAAGAGAGATGAATTGAGAGAGAGGGAGGGAAGAAGAAACACATAAAGAGAGAAAGGTGGAGAGAGAGAGGGTGACAAGGGAGAGATGGAGAGAGAGAGAGAGAGAAAGAGAGATAGAGAGAGTGTGTATATGTTTGGGGGATGACATAGAGATACAAAGAAGGAGACCAAAGGGACATAAAGATATAGAACGAGGGGGGGTAGTGTGAAAATTCCACGATTGGAATCCTTCTACAACAAGTAGTTATGTTTATTCTATTTTGTTATATCATTGAACAAAATTAATTATTGTTTTCTACAGTAAATAACGAGACTAACATAATGCATTATTCACAAATATAAAAATGTTGTGGAAACAAAATACAACACAGGAAATAAATAACAAACACATATGACACCGTTATTTTTAGACAATGTCCCAGGAAAAACCCAATGTGGGAAAACCAATACAATAGTTGAGGGGAAAACCAATACAATAGTTGAGGGTTTGAATTATTATGTAGTAGTTTTTTAATACAACCTTGGATGCCTTACTTGCTATGCGATATAGAGAATATAACTGGCAGAAATTTAGTGATAAATAACCTCATACTATCACTGGCGATCCAACACTGATCCAACCTTTGAATGGCTAGCCCCAAGTTGCCTCTACGCAGCCTCTGCGCAATCACTACGTTATGTCTGCATCACAACTGATATGGATTGCATCACTCCATTGGTAGATAGATATGTTGGCTAGATGCTCCGATATCTGACCCTTTGGTATCACACCCCCGCTCCTAGCACTAGATCAAGAATGCTTCTCAACAGAACTGTGGATCTCCTCTCGGGCTCTACATTGCCTCAAAGTGGCTCTGCGCGACCTCTCTTGATCTCTCTCTAGATCCTTTGTGTTTCATTCATTAGATCAAGAAAACTTCCACCGGTCACTATCCCTTCCCCTCACTACAAGAAATCTCCTCGATATTCATTTAGCAACTGTTGTGTTGTTCTCTTGAGAAATCGATATCTAGATCTCTAATTCGATGCGTCTTCCAAGTGCCCATAAAGCATCTTCTTATAATATTTTCATTAAACACTCAACAGACTAAATAATATTCCTAATCAATGGATCAAATCATATTGACTCGATCTTCATTTTTTTATAGAAGATTTACACCCTGTTTCATTAATACTCTTCAATTATTTTAATTTCCTAAGTTTAGAATTAGGCATCCATTAAAAATAATTAATTATTTTAATAAAATTGTCTTCGGGTGGAATTCCCCAAAATTATTTATGAGTCTTGGACGCTGCATGTGTCCTAGCCTCCCTACAAATTTTGAGGCTTAGAGCACATCCGATGCTACCAGAAATCAACACTCCCTCTTAGCAAGGAATGTGCTTTAGTAATGCAACATGCTGAAGCATCACCCTAACTATGTATCATATCCCTCTGTGCTGCTGATGTTTGACATCACTGCCCACCAACTACTATGAAAATGTTGCATTTGTGTTGTTGTTGACTTTACATGTTGCTTCCAACTACATCTGCATTGAAACTTTGCTACTATTGCAACAAAAAAACATCTAAAATATTTAACCAAATGTGTTCAACATGATGCATCTGTCATTAGAGTTTTTACTGCTACTAGTCACTACGTTGACCCTCTGAAGCCTTTGCGCTACTACTAACTCTGCATTGTGCCAATTTCACTGCTTCCAACTCTGCTCTACGATGCTCAGTCTCTGGCACTCCTAGCCACTGCAACTGTCACTCTGGCACTCCTCTACACCAACTAAGATTGTTCCATCATGCTACTTCTGATATGGGCTCACGTAGCAAGGTATTGATATGAGAGGTGGACTCCTTAAGGATCCTACCTATTTGCAGCTCTTTGGAACTACATTACTAGATCACCCCACCTCTACCTTGGAGGTATGTGGGAAATCATGGAAAACTCCTTCTCAATCCCTGTGGTTACAACTTGCTGATCTTGTTTCTCTTCCTTGTCCTTCTTTCTGAGAGGACACTCCATAGCGTAGTGACCAAGCTCAGCACACCTGAAACATTTGATCTTCGAGATGTCCTTCTTCCGCCTCCACTGCTCTTTCTGCCCCTTTGATGAAAGGTTTTAATTCTCCTCTTCCTCCTTGGGCTTCGTCCCACTGCTGTTTTTTTCATATAGTTTTCACTTTACTAATTCATGCCCCATTTATTATTTCTGAAGAGCATCCCACATCCCTTCCCAATTCGGCAATATTTCAGTGCCCATAATTCTTTGGATGAAGACTTACCATTCTCCTCAGATGAAATTCAGGGCCAATCTCACCATCTCCGTAGCCTAAGGTGTTGACCCTATAGGTGCCAGCTAATCCCAAGCTTCCTGAATCTTCGAAAGGAAGGGATCTATGTGCTCTCCCTTTTGCATCCTTGTGGATCTCATCTTCTCCTCCAAGTACATCTTCCATTGCTCGGAAGATCCTTGATACAATGTAGCCAAGGCATCCCACATCTATTTGGCTTTCACTTTTCCAGATATGTGAAAAACAATGTGATCTTGAACTCCATCGAGGATCAGCCTCTTGGCCTTTGATATATCCTTCTTGTAGGTTTTCAATGGATATGGATATGCGGGGACAACTACCACATTATCGATGAAGGCTTTAAGATCATGCTCATCTAGAAAGAAGGAGACCCTTGCCTTCTAGATCACATAGTTGGAGCAACCCTCTAACCGATCCTGATCTCTCAGCCCGGTTGTTGCCATCATGCCCAAAAACAATGTCGAAGTCTGCCTCTAACCCTCTGTGAAACTGCTGACTGGATTTATGCAATCCCTACTGGAGTGAGTAAAACTTCTCTTAGCTACTACTGCTATTGTGTGGGAAATTAAAATATATGGGTAATAAATTCTCTGAGGTCATAAATCCCTCAGTGTGATCTTCTTCCCTTCTAATGTTTTTTCTGCACCAGAAACTACTATAGAAAATCTTCGTCTTAGCTGAAGATTTGCTCTACGCTGAAGTTGCTGTGATGCTCCCTCTGCCACTGAAAAATCTCGTTATGGAAAATCTTCCTCTCTATCGACTCACTGAGAGAGAGATTTTTCCTTGAGAGTCTTGCCCTCCTGACACTTAGACTACGCAAGCCTTCTGGGGATTCGATCTGCTACCTATGTAGATCTTCAAGCTCCGTCTTCAGTGCTACTTTTTAGCTCTTCTCTGCTTCACCTACCCTCTGAAACCGTGTGAAAATTCCACGATTGGAATCCTTCTACAACAACTGGTTAAGTTTCTTATATTTTGTTATATCATTGAACAAAATTATTTACTATTTTCTACAGTAAATAATGAAATTAACACAATGCAATCTTCATAAATATAAAAATGTTGCGGAAACAAAAAACAATGCAGAAAATAAATAACACACGCATACGACACCATTATTTTTTGACAATGTTCCCAGAAAAACCCAATGTGGGAAAATCGGTGTAGCAGTAGAGGATTTTTATTATTAGGCAATGGTTTCTGAATACAATCTTGGATGCCTTACTAGCTATCTGATACAGAGAAGATATCTAGCACAAATTTAGTGAGAAATAGCCTCATACTATCATTGGTGATCTGACATTGATCCAACCTCTAAATTTCTAGCCCCAAGCAGCCTTTACACGGTCACTGTGTTGCCTCTGCGTCACAACTGATAGGGACTGTGTCACTCCCTTGGTTGATCGATCGGATGGTTGGATGCTCCGATCTCTGACCCTCTGGTCTGACCACCCAACTCTCGGCACTAGATCAGGATTGCTCCTCAACAGAACCATGGATCTCCTTTGAGGATATGCAGTGCCTCAACGTTGCTCTGCACTTCCTCTCTTGATCTCTCTCAGCGTCCTCTACGTTGCATTCACTGGATCAGGAAAATTTCCACTAGTCACTATCACTGCCCCTCACTGCAAGAAATCTCCTCGATCTTCCTCTAGAATCTGTTGCGCTTCTCTCTTGAGAAATCGATCTCTAGATCTCTAAATCGATGCGTCTTCCAAGTTCCCATCGAGCCTCTTCCTATAATATTCTCATAGAACATTAAACGACCTAGATTAATTCCTAATCAATGGCTCAGATCATCTTGACTTGATCTCCATCTTTTTCTAGAATATTCACACCCAGTTTCATTAATACCCTTTAAATATTTTAATTTCCTAAGTTTAGACTTAGGCATCCAGTAAAAATAGTTAATTACTTTAATAAAATTGCCTCTGGGTGGAATTTCCAAAACAATTTTTGGGTATTGGAGGATGCATGTGTCCTAGCCTCCCTGCAAATTTTGAGGCTTATATTACATCTGATGATACCAAAAATCAACAGAGAGACGGAAGAAGAGAGAGACAAAGAGGAGGGACAATGAGAAATATATATATATATATATATATATATATATATATATATATACAGAGAGAGAGAGAGAGAGAGAGAGAGAGAGAGAGAATTTGTGTTCGGGGTGTGGGGGTGAGATAAAGAGATAAAGAAGGAGAGATGGAGGGAGATATAACCAACCTGGATCGATCTTAATCTCGATTCTATCAAACGACAAGAGGGATCAAATCTTTCAAGATGCAAACCTTTTCTCAAGTTTTTCACTCAAAAAGGATATTTACACCCCAAAAGACTTGTGTTGATTTTTGGTAGCATAAGATTTTCTATAAGCCTCAAAATTTGTAGGTAGGATAAGACACATGTATTCTAGAATACCCAGAAATCATTTTGGGAAATTCCACCCGAATGAGCATTTATTAAAATAATTAATTATTTTTAGTGGATGCTTAAGTCTAAACTTAGGGATTAAAATAATTAAAGTGTATTAATGGGATTGTGTGTGAATCTTCTAGAAAAATATGGAGATCAAGTCAATATGATATGATCCATTGATTAGAATCTAATCGAGGTCGTTGATTCTGCAACGAGAAGATTATAAGGACTTCGATGGGCATTTGGAAAGACACATCGAGTGAGATCAAGAGATCGATAGTGCAACAGTTGTCGGAGAGATCATCGACAAGATTTCTTGCAGTGAGGGGCATAGATAGTTTTTCGGTTGGAGATTTTCTTGATCTAGAGAGTGCAAGACAGAGAAGGCAGAGCATAGTTCAGAGAGGCAACACAGTTCCACGCAGAGCTAGCATAGAGCTACGTTGTGGCAACGCAGAGCTTCAGAGGGAGCAGGAGATCTAGAGGAGGTGCAACGTAGTCCCACCAGTAGTGACGTAGTGGTTACATGGGCAGACACAGAGACAACGCAAAGGCTCATCTCCAGCGTTGATCACTGTCAGATTTCCCAGTGACAGGGTGAGATTGCCTCACTATATTTTTGTCTAGTTTATCTCTAGATTGGATTGCCAGTTTGGGATTCCAAAGATTTGTACTCAGAAACTATTGCATAATATACAAACCCTCAGTTGTTGCACCAATTTTCCCACATTGGGTTTTTCCGGGGACATTGTCCAAAAATAATGTTGTCAATTGTGTGTGTGTTTAGTTCTTCTTGCTCAGTTCTTCTTGTTTCCACATATAATTTAATTAGCGAAGGATGCAATTGTATTTACTTCGATATTTATAGTTTAACACAGTAAATAATTTGAATGGAATTAAAGTAGGAGAAGTAATATCATATTGCCACAGTAGGGATTCAGGGAATCGAATTTTCACAATTTAATTCTTCACGATGCTTGAGAGACTCGAGGTTATGGATCTTTATCTATATTTTTGAAACATTACAATTTTTTTTTGTATATTTTGAAAAAAAAATCTTTATTTTGAATATATATATATATATAATTGAGTGGAATTATATTGTTTAATATAAATATACAAAATAATTTTTAAACTATATTTTTTTAATTATATGTATTATAAAATTAAAAGTTTTAATATTAATAATGTGTAGATATAGGTTGATTATGTTATTTTGTATTCGTATTTTATTGGTGTCTTTTATTATCTAGTTTTATAATTTTGAATTTTAAAAATTATTAATTATATTATTAAAATTAACCATTAATAATTTATGAAGTGAAAAAAAAAATGTTTAAAATTTTATTAATATAAAGTTGGTTTAAGTCCATGGGGCCATAAAATAGATGGTGGCATATTATTATGTTAAGGTACTCTGTGGTAAAAATGTTATACGTTCTAAATCTTACGTGAAAAAATCTAGTCATACTAAGAGCTAGTGTAGCTCACCCAAAATCTAGTCATACTAAGAGCTAGTGTAGCTCACCCTAGATGTCCTTTCAGCGAGGGGATTGTTGGATGGTTGAGCCAGCTTATCATCAATTTAAATAAGAAAAAGACTAAATTACAAAAAGCAAAAAACATGGAACTAATGATCCCATAAACTATTTTTAGTCTAGCTTTAGTAGCTTTAGTAATGTTGCTAATATATATATTTTTAAAAAAATTTATGAATATAAAACTTTATGGAAACGGTTATGAATATAAAACTTTATGATCGGCGTCCTCATCCGGGATTCCGGGGTGCCCACCATAACTTTTAACTTTAATATTATCAGTGTTCTGTTTTTTTCTTTTGATAATTTGAGTGCTCTTTCTTGCATTCTAGTTGTCTATATATTTATATGATCCGATATTGGACTGATATTTACACAATCTCTCATCTGATGTTCATTCTGGTTATTATTATAGTGTTTTTAGACATTCTAAATTATATTTAGATCAATACTTACATACGCACTTGACTTGAGTGACTACAAAATATAATTTTTATTATATATATATATTCCAAAAAATACAAAAATTATTTTAGAAATATTCAACTACAATTTAGTTCAATTGTTTTTTTTAATTACTTTTCGTTTGAAGCTCTAATATATATTAACAATTTTCCATTTTATTTTATTAGAGAGTCATTGATATGGCAAGTATAGGGATTCTTTGTTATCTGTATTTAATTACACTTAATTTTTTAAAATTATATGAAAGTTTTCTAATAATTTACTTCACAAGGTAGATTATGACTTTAAAATAATATATTATCCTTACCAACACAATGTTACCATTCTTTTATATATATATATATATATATATATATATATATATATATATATATATATATTATCGTGTAACTTTACAATTTTAAAGTGGTAACTTTAATTCAAAAGTTAAATTTATGTTACGTATATTTAACACATTAAGATTGGTTAAAAAAATATTTTAAATTTTAAATTATTAATATTTAAAAAATAATTAGAAAGTTTTTTTTTTAATTTATTATATATTATTACGTTGAGTAAATTTAAGATATAATGGATAAACTTGATAAAAATAATAAAATTCAATTGTTTTATTGTAATTTTGTTTTACAAGATTGATTAACTAAGAAATTTGCTTTGGGAAATTTTGGGAAAATTTGCATATAGTGGTTGATAGACATGCATAACTCTATAGTCTTGCTTTGGAGGAACTAGTAAATTGAGATGTGAAGTGGATAAGTGAATTGCTTGCTTAGACATAAAAACTTGAAGAAATTTTGGTGGGTAGTAACCACTAGTAAGTCACTAGTAAGTCTACACATTTACAATTTTACCCATAAATAATGGTGTGGCAAGAATATTTATTTACATCTTATTCCTATCTATGTCTTACGCAAAGACTTGCTTAAATCATGGTGATAAATAATTGATGCGTACAAGCTATTTTAAAGGATTTTAGTTTTGGATGGTTTACCTAAATCATGACCAAATATTGCAACCATATCCATAAATTATGTCATAAAATATGTAAGGAAGCTATCCACACCAAATATTGCAATCATATCCATAAATTATGTCATAAAATATGTAAAGAAGAAAAATCATGACAAATCTGACCAAATATTGTAACCATATCCATAAATTATGTTATAAAATATGTAAGGAAGTTATCCACACCCAATATTGCAACAATATCCATAAATTATACCATAAAATATGTTTGGAAGTTATGTGTGACATTATATTGTGGCAAAGACTGTAATAAGCTCTTTATGGTCCAACCAAATGTTTGAAAATTAGTTTTTTTAATTATATTGAAATGGATAATGATTCCATAACCATATTTAAATTTATTTAATAAACACATAAAAGCTTAATAATTACAATAAACTTACAATATAAAAGGATTCTTAATTGTTAATATTCACCCCCACTTTACCATCAGTTTGGTTACAATACCATGGGCCAATACAATGACTTATCAATACCACATGCCTAAAAACCATAACTCAATTCACAATAAAAAAATTAAAATGTAAAATATATTAGACCTTACATATACTATTGATTACAAAGTGTCACTTCTCGATCATATGGATGTAGGGGGCGGAGAGAGAGATAGAGAGGGAGGGAGATCAAGACAAATCTAGAGAGAGAGAGAGAGAGAGAGAAAAAGAGAGAGTGTGTGAGAGAAAGGAATGAAGAGAGGAGGGGAGGGAGAGAAGGAGAGAGGGAGGTAGAGAGAGTTGGAGGAGGGGAGAGGAGGAGAACAAAGACATTAAAGAGATAGAGGTAAAGAGAGAGGGATTGGCAAGGGAGAGAGAGGGGCGGGCGGGGGGTGGGCAAATAAGGGAGATGGGGAGAGATAGAGGGTGGTGGGAGAGGGAGAGAGAGAGTTGGAGGGGAGAGAGAGGGGGAAGAGCAAAGACATAAAGGAGAGGCGAGATAAAGAGATAGAAGGAGAGGAGAGATAGAGAGACAAATACACAAATATAGAGGGGGAGAGAAGGGGATATAGAAGGAGACAGTGACAGAGTTGGAGGGTAGAGAGAGAGAGTGAGAGTGATGGGAGTGGGACATAGAGGGAGGTGGGAGAGAAAGGGAGAGAGAGAGAGAGAGGAAAAGAGAGAGGGAGGGAAGAAGAAATACATAGAGAGAAAGGTGGGGAGAGAGAGAGAGGGTGACAAGGGAGATATGGAGAGAGAGTGATGGAGAGAGGAGAGCGGGAGATAGAGAGAGAGTGAGAGATAGATGGATATGGAGAGAAAGTGTACATGTTTGGGGGGTGAGAAAGAGAGACAAAGAAGGAGACACGAAGGGACATAGAGATATAAAACTAGGGGGGAGAGTGTGAAAATTCCACGATTGGAATCCTTCTACAACAACTGGTTAAGTTTATTCTATTTTTTTCATTATTAAAAAAATTATTTATTGTTTTCTACGGTAAATAACTAAAATAACACACTACAATATTCACAAATATAAAAATGTCACGGAAACAAAATAAAACACGGGAATTAAATAAAAAACACATACGATACCATTATTTTTGGACAATGTCCCAGGAAAAACCCAATCTGGGAAAATTGGTGCAACAGTTGAGGGTTTGTATTATTATGCAGTACTTTCTGAATAAAATCCTGGATGCGTTACTGGCTATCCGATATAGAGAATATAACTGATAGAAATTTAGTGATAAATAATCTCACACTATCACTGGCGATCCGACACTGATCCAAAATCTGAATGGCTAGCCCCAAGCTACCTCTACGCAGCCTTTACATCACAATTGATAGGGATTGTGTCACTCTCTTGGTTGATCGATATGCTGGCTAGACGCTCCAATCTCTGACCCTCCTGTCTCACGCCCCAGCTCAAGGCAATAGATCAGGACTACTCCTCAACAGAACTGTGGATCTCGTCTGAGGCTCTGCATTGCCTCAGTGTGGCTCTACGTTGCCTCTCTTGATCTCTCTCTGCCTCCTCTATTTTGCATTCACCGGATCAAGAAAAATTCAACCAGTCACTATCCCTTCCCCTCACTACAATAAATCTCCTCGATATTCCTCTGGCAACTATTGCACTGTTCTCTTGAGAAATCAATCTCTAGATCTCTAATTCGATGCATCTTCCAAGTGCCCATCGAGCCTCTTCTTATAATCTTCTCGTTGAACATTCAACGGCCCAGATAATATTCCTAATCAATGGATCAGATCATATTGACTTGATCTTCGCCTTCTTCTAGAATATTCACACCCAGTTTCATTAACACCCTTCAATTATTTTAATTTCCTAAGTTTAGACTTATGCATCCATTAAAAATAATCAATTATTTTAAAAAAATTGTCTCTGGGTGGAATTTCCCAAAACGATTTTTGAGACTTGGAGGTTCCATGTGTCCTAGCCTCCCTGCAAATTTTGAGACTTAGAGCATATTCGATGCTACCAGAAATCAACACTCCCTCTTAGCGAGGAATGTGCTCTAGTAATGCAACCTTCTGAAGCATCACCCTGACTCTGTATCATCTCCCTCTGCACTGTTGATGTCTGACATCACTGCCCACCAACTACTACACAAATTTTGCATTTGTGTTGTTGTTGACTATGCATGCTGCTTCCAACTACATATGCATTGCAACTTTGTTGTTGTTGCAACAAAAAAATATCTAAAATACTTAAACAAATGTGTTCAACATGATGCATCTGTCACTGGATTTTTGACTGCTGCTAGTCTCTGCGCTAACCCTTTGAAGCCTTTGCATTGCTACTGACTCTGCACTATGCCAACTACACTGCTTCCAACTCTACTCCACGTTGCTCAATCTCTGGCACTCCTAACCACTGCAACTATCACTCTGGCACTCCTCTACACCAACTAACATTGGTCCATCATGCTACTTCTAATATGGGCTCCCGTAGCAAGGTATTGATCCGAGAGGTGGATTCCTTAAGGATATTGCCTATCTGCAGCTCTTAGGAACTACATTACTAGATCACCCCACCTCTCCCTTGGATGTATATGGAAATCATGGCAAACGCCTCCTCCTCGATCCCCACGGTTACAACCTATTGATCATGTTTCTCTTCCTTGTCATTATTTCGAAGAGGAGACTACATAGCATAGTGACCAAGCTCACCACACCTGAAATATTTGATCTTCGAGACTTCCTTCTTATGCCTCTGCTGCTCCTGCTGACCCTTTAATGCAAGGGCTACATTATCCTCTTCCTCCTTGGGCTTCGTGCCACTGTTGATGTTTCCATATAGTATTCACTTTACTAAGTCACGCCTCATTTCTTCTTATTGAAGAGCATCCCACATCCCTTCTTAATTTGGCAATCTTTCTCTACCCATAATGCTTTGAACGAAGACTTACCATTCTTCTGAGATAGAATTTAGGGCCAATCTCACCATCTCGGAAGCCTGAGGTGCTAACACTACAGGTGCCAGCTCATCCCAGAATTTCTCACTACAAGGAAAATACCCTCTAGCGGAGGTTATAAAGGAGGTTTTAGTGTTATAAAATTGACCAAAATTGTCAAAAAAATGTTTTCTACAACATTCATTTTTTGTAACGAAGGTTTTGGCGGAGCTTCTAATGGAATTTCAACACAACTAAAAAAAAATGGGCGGTCGGAGGTTGTTACGGATGTTTTTTTCATCTATGCGTTATTCAAGTGTCAACGCATCGGGTCGTAAAGGTCTCAAACTGCACCGAGCGCACTATAGGTGATACAACACACAAGGCCGTTACAATTGGTATTGGGATTTGTGCGGTGCCCATAGGTCATACAAATGCATCGGTGAGTAGTCTCACATAAACGCACTAGTGCACAGTATCACACAAACATACTGAGAGTTATAATTGATATTGGTATTTGTGCGGTGCCCATAGGTCGTAGAAATTCACTGGTGCACGTTATCAGTACAGTAACTGACATGCACCAATGTTCATTTTGTATTTTTTAGAAACATCGACCTGTGACAGTGCAGTTATTGTGATTTTTTAAAATTCATTATTCATCAAAAGTTGACACATATCTTATAACAATATTATTATCAATTAAATTTTTATTAGCGCATTTAAATGTGATGTTTAGATTAATTTGTTATATCATATCATAATTATTGTGAATTTTTTTAATTCATTATTCATCAAAAGATGACACATATCTTATAACAATATTCATGTCAATTAAATTTTTATTAGTGCATTTGAATGTGATGTTTTGATTAATTTGTTATATCATATCATTAGATTTTACATCTCTTCATTTTATATTTAATCATCCATAAATTTAATAAGTGGTGTTACATTTCACATTGACAATGGAGAAGGCAATAGAATAAATTAAAACACAAACACACACATACACACACACGCACATACATATATATATATATAAGACAGTCTTTTTCATACAAAATGGGACATTTATTGGTATCCCTTTGTCTTTCAATTGGGACACTATGTCCATTACATTAAACGAAATGTCTGATTTCACAGACAAATATTTCAAAAAATGCAATGGCTTGCTTTGATATCCAAACATAATGATCATCATTCTTCGCTTGAACTATTGTCACTGCTCGAGCTACTTCCATGACTTGGGTTATTTTGAGGAATGTTTTTTTCACAGTGTTGATTTCTTTCTTCTTCTTCACCTTCCATCTACAAACATAAAAATAAATTGTAATGAGTTTATATACATTGGTGAGAATAATGAAAATTGCAATATTAAATAATATACATCAATGTAGATTTCGAGATTGACGATTCTGTTCGGAGCAGGAGCTTCCCCAATGGCTACCTAGGGTTTTGACAAACCTTGCAATGGCATTGGTCTGGGTGCGCTCTGCCACACCAATGGCTCCTCAAACCTCTAAAGGCAAAGAACATCATTCGATCCCTGACTGCACTCGATGACTATCCCAGCGGGGGGGATAGCACCCCTCCCCTCTCCGGCAATAAAGAAGCTGCACGTCCTGACGCTTCTCAGATTCCGTCCTCTGAATCTGCAGAGCCCCAGAATGATTCCACTACAGTGAAAAGTGACAAGACTCAGGAGCCTGTAGGAAATACAGAGTAGCCAAAGGCGACTTCTGCAACCTATCTCCCCATCGCAACAGAACAATCGAAGATCGACCTACCCAGCCACCGTATCAATGCACAAATACAATACATGAAATATCATGCACTCATAGGCAAATTTGTAGGCTTATGGCCTACTGAGAAAGCACTCCATGGCTGGATTGCCTCTAAATGGTAGCCAAAGGGACATGTTACTCTACAGTTAGGGCCAAAAGGCTTCTTTAACACCATCTTTAACTGCATTGAAGACATAAACCATATCTTGGATGGAGGCCCCTATTTCTTCAACTCAACAGGTCTCTATCTCAGGGACTAGGTTGAGAGATTCAACCCAGACAAAGAAGTCTTCAGCTGGGCCCCTGTCTGGATCAGGATGTACTCCCTGCCCTTGGAATATTGGGATGAAGAATCGCTAAAGGATGTCGGCAATGGCTTAGGAGAGTTCATCAAGGTTGCTAAGGAAAAAAAGCTCAGAAGATACACTTTGTATGCTAGAATCTATGTCTACATGCATCTGGCAAAGGCTCTTATGGACTCGGTAAGTCTCTATCATGATGACTTTGAATGGATACAACCCATAGATTATGAACATGTACCCTTTCGATGCAGAAAATTCCATGCTCATGGACATCTCTTTCGGGACTGTTTGCTAAATCATCCATCCAAAACCAATGCCACCACGGAAACCTCTAATACAGAGGGGTTCACCAAAGTCCCTAGCCACAAAAAGCACCATAAAAAACCTCCATCTGCTCCGAAAATACCTATGCATGCCTCCACTGCTCCGTCTACTATTAATAGCTTTGATATCCTCGCCAAGCAAACTCTGCCAGATAGCGAACCTTCACGACAACCTGAGGCATCACCTAAGCCCTCTACCTCCCAACCTTCTGCTAGCCCCCTAATCCCCAAGATCTCAGCAAAAGCTCCTCAAGAACCCACAAGCTCCACTCCCAGTCTCAATAAAGACTCAGATCTAGTAATCTGGTAGCCTAATCTCATGGAGATTGATGGCTTATTACAAGCTAACCCCCCCACTGATGGCTCAGTACCAGAGGGAAGTCACTCAAGCCATAGGGAAGAGGAACTTGAAAGCATTGACCCTGGATATTTGAACATTCTAGGACTGGAGGAGGCCTGCAAACAAAAAGAATATGATAAAATACCTGACAAACAGATAGACAACTTAGAGGTGATTCTATTTCGTGTGCATCAGCAAAGATCACTTGGCATACAACCAGGCAGTCATTGGGATGGAAAAAAACTATTCAAAGAAACCAAGAGAAGGGGAAGAATAACAAATCTGCAAAGAACCATCAGTATTGGGGAAATTCTAGTGGAATCTGGAAGATATCCCAAGTTTACTAAGTTCTATCAATTGATCTCCAATAGTTCCCAATGAAGCTAACTTCATGGAATATACGAGGGCTCAATAGCCCCGCGAAATGCAGGATGATCAAAAATATGATACAACAAGAGAGACCTTCTCTCTTTTTCATACAAGAAACTAAATGCAACAACCACACCCTGAGCTCCATTATCTCCAAAGCATGGCCTGGTTTCCACACAGTTGTAATAGATGCCTTCGAAGCCTCGGGAGGCCTTGCTATAGCATGGGATCCGCAGACCATTTCACTCTCTGATTTCCATGCCTCACATAACCTCATATGAGCCACTTTCCATCTTATTGGCTCCAACATTCATGGACACCTCTCTAATGTTTACTTGCCTCAAGATCCAATGCACAAAATTGTGTTGCTAAACACCATGGAAATTCTCAACTCCAACTGACGACATCCACTCTAGATAATTGGGGGAGACTTCAATATGATTACCAAGCTAGAAGAAAAGATAGGAGGAAGGGCCAAATTAGAGATAGAAAGCAACCACTTCAAGGAATTCATCCAAAGAAACTGGTTAATAGATCTTCCCTTCTCTAATGGCATGCACACTTGGAACAATAACCGTTCAAGATCCCAGCAAATTGCCTCCAAGCTTAATCGCTTCCTCATATCGAATAATGCTATCCACTTAGGAGGAGACATTCACTCCTCCATATTGCCTCTATCTGGCTCTGACCACTGGCCTATTCTTTTACAATGGCTGCATCCTCGAGTTACGACTAAACAACCCTTCCAATTTGAAGCTTTTTGGTTCACTCATCTTGACTTCAAGAGCATGGTCACAAATGCATGGAAACACTTTACACCTCCGGCTGGCTCCAAAATGTATCAATTCCAGCAAAAGCTCAAAAATCTCAAAACACAGATAAAGCAATGGAACCACTCCACATTTGGAAACATCTTTCAATAGCAAAAGGTTTTGGAACAAACCATATCTTAACTTCAGCAGTGTATAATCAATGAAGGAAGAACAGAGTCTCTAGCCACTCAGGAACAGAGCCTTCTCTCCCAACTGGAAGAAAGAAGAACGCAAGAGGAAATCCTCTGGAAGCAGAAATCCAGAATAAGATGGCTCAAAGAGGGGAAAGGAACATAAAATTCTTTCATCGCTTAACCATCCAAAGGCGAATGCACAATCGGATTGCATAGATACAGAATCAGCAAGGAGAAAGACCAGAAGAACATGAGGACATTGAGAAAGAAATTCTCAATCACTTCAAATCCGTTCTACAAGAAAATCGAGAAAGCAGACAGCCAGCCATAAGCAAAGTCCTTCAGCACATTCCCGAGATCATAATAGAAGAAAATAATAGGATTCTCCTCTGCCCAGTCACCCTTCAGGAGGTTGAACAAGCTATGGCTCAATTCAAAGATGGCAAAGCCCCAGGTCTAGATGGTTTTACTTCTGACTTTTTCCATCATTTTTTGGACCTCATCAAATTGGAAGTCTGGAAATTGGTAGAGGAATCTAGGACTCTTCATTGGATGCCCTCATCTCTCAATGCTACTTTTCTTGCTCTCATTCCAAAAGAATAACATTCGAACACCCCGGATAAATTTAGACCCATTGCTCTCTGCAACATTATCTATAAGGTGATTTCCAAAGTAATTGCCAACAGGCTCAAGACTCTGCTTCCATTGCTTATCTCACCAAAACAAACATGATATGTAGAAGGACGACAGATTCTAGATGGTATAATTCTCACGCATGAAGTCATTCACTCCCTGAAACACACCAAGAAGTCAGGTATGCTCCTCAAAATTGATCTCTCCAAATATTTTGACAAATTAAGTTGGAATTATATCAAGCAGATGCTCACGGCTTTTGGTTTCTGCCCCTCTTGGATCAGATGGGTTATGAATCTCATTACTTCCCCTTTCTTCTCCATCCTCATCAATGGTATCCCTTCTCGTCCCTTCTCCCCCTCCAGAGGCATTCGCTAAGGAGATCCCCTCTCCCCCTTCCGTTTTGTTCTCATGGCAGAAGGGCTAGGCCAACTCATTCAAAATTCCAAATACACTCATAAGCTCCGTGGAATCTTTGTTCATGGCTCCCATCCAACCACCCACCAACAATTTGTAGATGACAATATGTTATTCGGACATCCTTCAGTCCAAGAAGATCTCACCTTTAAATCCCTGCTTGACACTTTTTCGAAGGCCTCTGGTACCTCTATTAATGCTGGAAAATCTCAGATCTTTTTTTTCAATACCCCTTCAATTACCCAAAGAAATATTGCCAAAATTATTGGCTTCTCTATAGCTTCTCTACCGGCCAAGTACCTTGGAGCACCCTTGATCGATTTAGCAATCCGACTCTCCTCCTGGAAACAGCTCCTAGAGAAACTTGAAGCCCACCTTTCCTCCTGGACCTATAGATCCCTCAACATGGCTATTCATCTCATACTTATTAAATTTGTTTTACAGTCAATGTCCCTTTATCTATTCTAAGTGCTGGAAGCACCGAAATGGGTCCTCAAAAAGATCAAAAATATGCAACGTAATTTCCTTTAGGGCTCCTCTGGTCAAAATCGAAAATGGGCTCTAGTAAAATGGTCAACAGTATGCATGCCAAAAAAGGATGGTGGTCTCGGCCTCAGAGATCCACATCACAGCAATGCAGTCATGGGTGCCCGGATCTGGTGGAAATGGCTATCTGCGCCACATATGCCTTGGGCACTCCTCTGGAACATCAAATATGCCAACAATAGATCCCCAGAAGATCTTATCAGGCTGACAACGTCTGACACGGGCTCCCTTATATGGAATGCTGCCAAACAACACCAAGCCCTTATTCAAGAGCACAGCTTCTAGGAGGTCAAAGACGGAGGTACAACACGCTTCTGGGCTGATTCTTGGCAACAAAGGCCCAAATTAGCAAATATTGTATGACCTCAGCAACACGTGGATCAGATTAACCATTTGGACAATAAATTCAACCGTTTCTGGGTACCCCCCACAATATAGGGATACCATCAATAGACACTAGCATTCCTTTTTGTTGTTGTAGGTTTTTTCTATTAAAGTATGGCATGTCTCATTGACCAATTCTCTGGAAACTCTTCATGTAGTTTAAATAAAATTTGGTTCTTTGAATCATTGGATTGATTTTTGTATTTTAAGTGGAAAGAACGTCTATAAATTCATTCCGCTAGATCCCTCAAACTTTTGTAAAAGTTTTTCCCCCTTTCATTTACCTCCAACGCCACTCCAGGTGAGCTAAGGAGAAATTCATTTTCATTTGCATGTTCTATTTTTTTTCTTTTCTTAGAACAACATTCATTTTCTGATTTGTTGGTCCTTGTAGAACATTAAACATATGTGAATTAATAGATTGTTTGAAACATGTTACCTATAATTTTAAGTATATTATTAATGAAAATTAAAAAATAAAATCATATTGGATCGATAGTATTTTTTCATTCACTTGATTCATCCTTTTGCAATTTTTTCATCAAGCTTTTACTCTCTTCTGGTCCTAGATCAAAAATAATCTTATCGAGCTTCATCATTTTGTGGCTCTGCATGATACACAGTAAAAAATACATATTAGTTAAACTTACATATAGTTCAAAAATAATATTTTTTGTAAAGAATTTACAAAGAACTTGCATTTTTTTCTTTTCTTGATGTTCTATCAATATTTTTGTTACTTGATCTCTTGTTATCCATTTATTTATCAATATGAAACTTGTACCATATCATTCATTAATATATTTTATAAATAAATCATCAACTTTTCAGGTAAAAAAAAAAAAATCAAGAAATCGGTTCACTTTTAAATGATGTACGTACCAACGTCGGTGCATTGTATTCTTATAAACGCACCGCTAAAACAGTATAAAACATCGTACGATGCTTTATGTCAACAAGGAGCACCGATACATTATATGTTAACCACTGCACCGATTAACACCAACAAAATAATAAAAATCATCTACTGTTAGTTTTTGTAGCATATGGTGTCGTGGAGGGGGTGGTATGGCCTATTATTATCAAAGCCTCGCGCAAACAGGGGACCACTGTACGGTGCTCTCTATCAACAAGGAGACCCGGTGCGTTATACGTTACATGGTGCCGCGATTAACACAAAATAAAAAAATTGTTTTTTGCCAAACAGTACGTGCGCGATGCGTTGTAATGAAATAGCACACCGGTGCCCTATTTTACATATGGCACAGGGATTTTAAAAAAAAAATGTTTTTAATTTTTTTTATCAAACAATACGTACGTGGTGCGTTGTGATAAGACAACGCACCGGCGCGCTAGGTTACGTAGGGCGCATTGATTTAAAAAAATCAGTTTTTTTAAAATTCACACAAGGGCCGACATGGATTGGGATATGACTATGCAAGTCGTCCCGTGGGTTAGATGTCATAGGCCTATATATATAGCAATACAAATCCTATAAATCTAAAATGAAAAGCTCTAATTCTGAAAACACAGAAAGGAAGAAGCAATGGCATAAACAAAAATAATGAAGGGTTTAGGGTAAACTAGATTTTTTATTTTTTATTTTTTATTTATTTATTTTTTATTTTTTTTTATTTTTTTTTTTGAAAATGAATAACAGATTTAAATTTTTTATTTACTACGTAAAAAATACTGCAGAAAATGTAAAAAACAATAAAATTTAATCATGAGATCGTTTGAAATTCTATGCTACAGGGTCTGAATCACCAGAGGTTTGGAATTCTGATTGTCTGAATAGTTATGTTCAAAAGTATTCCGCTGCTCCACAGTACTCTCGTGCTCTCTTACTCCAGGTATGTCTCGTGCAAATATATTCAAGTTGATTCTTTTTGCAAAAATAGTGAAATAATGAAAAGTGTTTAGTATTTAAAGAATTGTTTTATGAAATTATATTTTCGAAAATATTTTTCCGCCCATTTTTCAATTTACCGGTTTTTTTCACTTTAAAAAAAATAAATTTGTGCTTTTTTTATTTGCGAATTTTCATCACCGGTGCGTCAATTAATAACAAGACACCAGTGTGCAGTAACTAAAACGCACCGGTGCGGTTATCTGTATATAAATACCGATAACAATGTCCATTTTTAAGGCACTAAAATTACTTTTAGGTGTGTACACTAAAATTTATTGTTTATTTTGCTTAAATGTAGGGAGGAAATATCATAATTATATCGAATGGAAAATTCTTCAAAATCCAGCTCGTTCCATAATATTTCTCAATGTCCATCGCGGAGTTCTCCCTATCCATCTCGAGACGTAATATTTACTTCAAAATGATTTATATTTTCATTATCTAATTGAATTCATGTTTTTTATCCATGTCAATCAGCTTAATAAAATTTATGATGTATAGAAATTTGCAGGTTCATGCAGATTTAGAATCGAGTTCAGATGCACAAAATATTCAAAAAACTCCAAAATGTCGGAAGCTCTTATAAGGAGCAGCATACCGCAAGGCACATTTGGTAGATAAAAACGGACATCCACTTCACCTTGCCAATTGTAACAATATTGCATCTTCTAGCCACAATCCCGGGACAATGATGGTATTAATAATAATTGTTTGGTATATTAATGTAATTATTTCAATGTCAAACAAATTAATCATGCATTGTCAACATTCTTACTAATTGATATCATAGATTGTGTACTAATCATGTTCAAATATATTTTTTGAAATTATTAGGATTCTAGTGATGATGAACGACCTACCTACCATCTTCCATTGCACCCCACAACAATTTCAAATCGAGAGAAGGCTGAATTAAGAGAAAAAATCAAAGAGGAACAATACCAAGAATGGTTGAATCAACCACCAATTCAATTCCCACTACGTCCAGATTCACCAATTAGGAATGATTACAACAATAGTAGTTCTTCACAAGCTGGCAATGGAGGCAATCAAATACAGGTTGGTATAGATGATTACTTAAGGGATACAACTTCCATGGAGACAATGTTGTTAGATGCATTCCAAAATGATGATAAGTTAGGGGATGATGCTCATTAACACCTTTATCAAAAGCCTTAAATGTGCTTCCACCACCCCTCTCTTTGGACCTGGCGGTTAGTCAAAGTCTACCCAGTTGGGGACAACGGTGTTACTATACAACTTGAAAGCAAATTTTGGCTTGTCGAATGCATGTTTCTCAGAAATTTTGAGGTAAGTTACCATAAAGTCCTCCCTTATATAAATTTGAGAAATATAATCACACAATGAACATTACAAATGGTCAATTTTATGAACGTTAATAATTATATCGGCATTAATGTAAATTTAACATTTTCCATGATCACCAACTATAGATTATTCAAAGATAAGGTTCTTCAGAGTGATAATGTCTTGCTCGGTAGCTGCGAAGAGGCAAAGAAATTGTTGAAAATGTTGGGTGTTGAGTACATATCATATCATGCATGTCCAAATGATTGCATTCTATATAGAGGAGAATATGCACACAAAGAGATATGTCCGAAATGTGGGCATGAAAGGTATGATAAATAAAAAAAGAAGGGTAAATCATGTGGTCCTCCTTTTAAGATATTGAGGCACATGCCTATAATCCCAAGGATTCAAATGATCTTTTGTTGCAAAGAATTAGCTATGTTGCAAGGATGGCATGCCTCATACAATAGTGAGTTGGGAGTTATGGGAATCCAACTGATTCAATAGCCATGAAGCATATAGAGGATACATGTCCCGAAAAATTCAAGGATGAAGTACAAAGTCTATGAATCAGCATAGCCATGGATGGCGTCAACCCATATTCCCTCCAGAACACCAACTATTATGTTTGGTCTGTAGTAGTGATCAATAACAATATCTCCTCATGGTTGTCCATGAAGAATGAAAATATTATGTTGACTCTCATAGTCCCTAGTAGAATAAAAGTGAAGAATATGGATGACTACTTACAATCACTGGTAGATGAATTGAAGGAATTATGGGATGGGATAAATGTATACGATGTATCAAGACCCACCACAACAGAGAGGGGTTTTACGTTGTATGGCATATGTGCTTACACGACACATGATTATCCAGGGCTAGGAGTTTTTCCTGGTAAATTACATGTTTATTGATTTGTTTATATACGTAACAATATTATTTCTCACATTAGTTATTTAATTCGTTGTAATTGTTCTGATCTTCATGATATTATTTAACGTGCCATGCATATAAATTGTATACAATAATCTTGCAAGTCTTGTAACAAAAGGGAATTTTGGATGTAAATGTTGTAGACCTTCTCTGAAAGCTAGATGGTCAAAGGACCTACAAAAGCCAGTGTATGACTACTCCAGGGTATTCCTCCCAGAATAACACCCTTACAGAAGAGCAGCATCCGCTTTCATGGTAAACGAGAGAGAACCCAAAGGCCTCCAATAACGACACCAAATGAATGGCTTAAAGCATATGAGAGAGAGAAGGAGGAGTTCATAGAAATGTTCGATTCAAATGGGGAACCTATGTTCGATGATCCATAATTCTTCGACACCTATGTTGAGAAATTTCCCATTGGGATGAAAAGGAAATCTATCTTTTATAACCTCCCATATTGGGAGCATCCTCATATTACCCACTTATTAGATCCCATGCATATATTTAAAAATGTTTCATATTCTTTATGGAGGCACATATCATCGAAACAAACTAACACATTGGTTGTTAGAAAATTTCTTATTACTTCAAAAACTAAAAAGAAACATTGGCCAAGATGATTAGAAAGTACAGGATCAGAGGCAGGCACTGGTCCCTCTAATTCATGGCATTTCAAAGAAGGTGATGTCCCATGGATTTTTAAAAAATATGATCTTTCTTTGGCAAAGGAAGTTATAATGGGTGTGAGGGTGCCATCTTCATACGAGTCTTCACTACGACACTGCTTCACCATGGATGACCATTTGTTGGGGTTTAAATCGCATGACCATTTGAATCATCTAAGAGTATGTATAATGTCAAAATCATGATTTTATTATTTGTTATATTAATAAATTTTATCCCATGCAGGGATCATAAAACATAACTAATTTTGTATATTATTGCACGTGTTTATAACTTTGCAGTGTCATTATCCTTTGTTCATGCGTGGGTGTGTGAAACATGAATTCCCTCAAGACTTAGGACGTGCCATATCTAAATTATCTGCATTTGTACGTTGGATCACGTTAAAGGAGATTCATGTGGCTAGCATTCCACGGTGGCATTAAGAGATATTTGAGATTGTTTGTATGTTTGATAAGGAACTACCGACAAGTTTCATGGACTTGCAGGTTCATCTTCTAATCCACCTAGTAGATGAGGTTGAATTAGTTGGGGTGGTTTCTTGTCATTGGATGTTCTTCTTAGAGAGGTACATGAAGAAATTGAAAGGTTTTGTTCGACAAAGGGAAAAACCTGAGGGGTCTATGGCAAAGGGGTACATATCATATGAGTCTTTCTCAGTGAGTACATAAATCAAATCGACAACAAACAATGTGCGGTGATTTGGGATGATGAAAGGGATGAAGACAAAAGAGAAGGGGAGTTTCTCCAAACAAATGGAAAAAAGTGCTTGATAAAGAGTAAGCGACTTATAATTTTTCAAATTTACACAAAGTAAATATTCATGTTGAACTTCTCTATAATGTATATTTTGATCACTATATACTATATAATGTCGGTTTGATTTCATCAACGAATGCAAAAAATGAATCAATCAATAAATTTGTTCTTTACAATTCTGAAATGATAACACAGTGGGTCGCATTGTACGAATAGAAGAGGATGAAATGGGATAGTGACAGGAAATAATTCAGATGGTTTAGTGGTAGAAGTGTGCCTTATCTTGATCATTTAAAAGAAAATATGCCAAAAATATGCCCCAATAGTTGGGTTGTTAGCCAAGTCATAAAGAAATACAGTGCAACCGGTCATTACCAATGTGCTAAAGAGGATGCATTAAATGAAGGGATTGTGTGCACCAACTCGGTAATAATCTATTAAATTTATATGTACATTTGAAACTTAATAATGCACATTTCAAATGTAATTACATCTATATTTCATATTTTAACTGTTGGGTTATTATAAGACACATGACACTATGATTTTTAAACTTTTTTATAAGTGCATTTATTTCCATCTATGTGGGCATATCGACACCATTTTCGCACAGAAAATATCGATGATGGACACATGACACAACATTGTGGAGTGGAAGTCGAGTTCGATCAATCTAGTCGATCTAGCCACCGTGATCAAAACCTAGTATGAGGGACGTTAGGTTACGTCGGAAAGATACAAGAGATCACTGAAGTGGATTTCTCTTCTTTCCAATGTGTTATTTTTAGGTGCAAGTGGTGGGACACCTTTGATCAGAATAATGTAAAGGAAGATCACGATAGTAGGTTGATATGTATCAACTCTAGAAATATGTGGGATGAAGTTAAGGAGCCCTATGTTTTCCCAAAACACTGCAATCAAGTGTTTTTGTACCCAGACGTGTTGGATAGGGATTGGTGGTTCGTATTGAGACATGACCCTAGATCAAAACATATTTTTGAGAACAGTAGTGTTATTATGCGAAGCGAGCTGGAAGATAATGAGGGTGATCATGAGAACCAAGAGTGATATGGTACATGTGTTATTTCATCAATATTTATACTTTTTAAGGTGGCTTTTATAAATAAGAGGACTTAATTACCTTATAACTTATAAGACTTTTTTTTTTGAAACCTTATAATATGTATTTTGAATTAATTGGTAATTTGCATTGTGTTAATGTTAAAATCAATATTTCACTTGATAATTTGCAATTATGTTGATCTCAAAAACAATGGCGTCATGTATACAATTATTTTTTTTGGTATGTAAGATGATAATAAAATAATAATAATTCTAAATTATATGAATTTATTTGCATTATTTTCTAAACTTTATTATGTTACAAAAATTCATATTATTCAAGATTTATTATTTTACAATTATTTACAATTTTACAAATTCAAAAATTTAAAAATTTTAATAAAATGATTTCACATTAATACAATTAAAATTTTACAAATATTTTACATACGATTACAATTAAAATTACAATAACAATTATAATTACAATCACAATTTTACAATTTCACATACAATTACAATTACAATTTTAAAATTTTACATACAATTACAATTACAATTACAATCATTTCACAGTAATACAATTAAAATTTTACAAATATTTTACATAAAATTAGAATTACAATTACAATTTTACAATTTCACAAACAATTAAAATTACAATTACAATTTTAGAATTTTAGATACAATTACAATTACAATTTTAGAATCTTACATAAAATTTACAATTACAATTACAATTTTACAGTTTTACATATATACCATTGCAATTACAATTTTAGAATTTTACATACAATTACAATTACAATCATTTCACATTAACACAATTAAAATTTTACAATTTCACAAACAATTATAATTTTAGAATTTTACATACAATTACAATTATAATTACAATTTTAATGTAATATCCCTTTTTCAGGAATATCAACAATGTGCTCAATAGAAACGTTGTATAAGTGAAACTGTGCAAAAATAACGCAGATCAGGACTTGGTTCCTCTTATTTATGTAGTATGGGTCTTATGTATGGAATTTCATAAAAAACAAATCAGTTTCGATACACTAAACAGATCTCCCAAAAACTAGACTAGCTAAAAAGCACCCAAAGAGGAAGGCTAAAACCAAATGCAAACACTGCTTCAAAAATTGCGCAGTTTTATCACATATTCAGAGGAGATCAGCAAGGGGGTTCACATTTCAGTAATACAACAACAAATTAGCATTATGATGAAGCCCTTTCAATATACAGTAGAATGAATGGGACAATATAGCAAGAAATCCTCATAAAAGAGAGCTAGACACATGTACATTTGCAGAAATGGCTCAACAACGTTATTTTTAAGGAGCTTCAGCAACTGGAAGTTACAACTCAGATCTAGGGAAGATCTGTGGACAAAACATTAGATCTATTTCAAATCTGGAAACTAGATAATTTTCACTTCAAGATCCCCTTAGAATTTTGGCAAAAGCATGCATAAATAAAACTAGATCTGAGAAACAAGTTGCAGATCTGTAAAATACTGCAGTAAATTTCTGAATATAACATTTCATTACAATGGATCAGATCTAAACAAAACATGGATCAGCAAGCTAATCCATGGATCACCAAGTGGAAGGCAAAGACTAGCACTAGAGATCTCTGATCTAAACTATGAGCAAAACACCATGAAGAACCTCATACATAAATAACGTAGTCTACTCATGGAAACAACATTGTAGCTCAAATTTCATATATAACCACTGTAAAATTGCGGATTTGAAGTACAAAGAGAAGAGACACTCTTCCAGGAGGTTAAAAGACACACTCCATGAGAAGAGGCTCCCAAAATACACTAGATCTTTGTAGATCTAGACTCCCACTTGTTGCACCTTGCAGAGACAGCAAACCCCTCAATGGATTAGAACTACCAATGTAATTAGAGCTTGGCCTCAAGCCTGATAGTGGATCAATTCAACAAAGCACTCCTCCAAGAATCCTCAAATGAAGAGATGAAATACCTGCATAGGAATTCCAAATACAATCCTCCACTAAACAACAGAAAATGGTATTTGTCTAAGCAGACAAATACTTAGAAATATGATCAATCAACAACCTTCTCTTGTTGCCCTCCCTTTCCTTTTATAAGATGAGCAAGCCTTTGCAAACCCTAAACCACCTTGATGAGTTAGCCCTTTTCACATGAGAGGCTTCCTTCTATAACTGCATTGTCCCTTTTGGAGATGCAATGAACCTTGACAGCACTGTTGATTTGGTCAAGGTTTACCCAGTCTTTAGCTCAAACCTCTATCACACCTGCAAGTGATTATTTACATGGCCCTGATTTGTCTTTGTTCACATGGGCATTGATTTTTTCAGACTTTTCAGGAGTTTTACATGTCCTCCTTTATTCATTTATTCATGCAACAAAAATTAAAGCGAAATTGAATGTTCCTCCTAGCTAAGGCTAAGTGGGAACATTACAGTCCTCCCCTCCAAAATGTTTCTTATCCTTAAGCAACTGATAGGGTAATATTTGTAGTTCTCATCCTTCTCCATTGATGGCACCATCAAGGATCAAGTTTCCATCATGGGTCAAGTGCTCATTAAGCCAATACATCAAAAATTGCTCCTCCAATGCTAACATAATAGGGGCATAGTCCATCCCTTCAGGAGTGTAAAACTCAACAGAAATAAACATGGGTAAAGCAATGCTACATCTAAAACATGTATCATGAAGTACAAGTTGAAGTTCCATCCCATGTGGTACATATACACCACCCATCCTTTGACCATACAAACCCATAAACAATACCAATATATCATCTATGTATGGAAGCAAAATCACATATATGCAAACTGAAATTTACACTTGAGGAGGTGGGTCACATTCCCACATAAGATTCCAATGCAATGCACTCCTTGTCTTTAATAGATCTGAGTGTGGTAAGTGGTACTCCCACCACACCTTTGCTGCATGAGTCACTTTGACATGGCTGAAAGTGATACATAAGTTAGGTGCCTTTGGGAAGCACCCATCATGAAAAAGAATCTCCCTTTGCACCTCAAGGGAGTGACCAAATTCAGAATTTTTATTGGCCTTACCAATGCCATGAGATCTACATGTAATACCACTCTCTTTAGGATCCATGGCCTGCATATATATGGTAAAATAATATGTCAAATCAGAAAAATAACAAGCTCCATAAGATCAAATTCTTTACCATTCAAATCTCCCACACACATGGAGTTGGGCATGGGTATTTCTCCTCTTTCAAGAGAAGGAAGAGATGGCTGAAATGACTCCTGTTTAGAGTCCTTTGGCTGCCCCAACTCCTCATAACTCCTGCACTCTTGTAAGTGCTGATGTAGTTCCTCCCAATCATAGTGTTGATTTAGTTCCTCCTTCATGCCCTCCCAATCAAAACTCCTCATGATTAGGGTATAGATCTTTGTTGACTGCATATAGCTAGAAAGGAACTCTTTATGTGCCCTTTGTAGTATTTATTGCTTAAGCTTGGAGGCTTTAGACAAGAATACTCTACCAAGATGATAGATGACCCCTTCATGAACAAACTAGCCTCCCTCTTGCTTCATGCCATATAGTATCATCCCGGTGTGAAGATATTTGGAGTACTCCACAAGGAGTTGAGATCTCCAATAAAGATCCACACTGCTCAACAATGACAACGATGCTGACACATCCATGGGAGTGCTTGTCTTGTTGCTGATTGTCTTTTTGACATTACACATGCCAAAGTGGTTTGTTGGAAGGTTGATCCCCTCGTTCTTCTCCTCCCACAGCGTTGTAGTCTAGTCTTCTATTGCTCCAATCCTTCCTGGATCTAGATTTGGAGCAGCACTTTGTGAGGCTTCCCCCACAAGATCTGGATCTGATGGCATTCTAGGTGGCTTGCCATACGATAAGAATGTCCCTTGCAACATCCTCATGAACATGAGAGAAGGCACTGTGAGATCCTTGCTTCCACAGCGCAAATCCATTTTTGTTGTTTGTGTGGAAACATTAGATGAAGGATAAGTGTGCATGCCTTGGATAATTTGTGGTTTCCCACTCTTCAAGTCCACCCACTCCATTTGCAAAGATTTCCAATCAGTGGTAACCTTCCCCAAGGTAATCAGCCATTGGACACCCAAGATGATGTTGGTGTCTGGTATGTCAACCACAAAAAAATGATCCACCAAGGTGTAGGATCCCATAGTGACAGAGAGTGATGGAACATATTGCATGCACTGCATGGTCATATCTCCCGAAACCAGGACAGAAAATCCCTCAAAAGTATTAGTGGGGGTTCCCCTCTTTTGCATAAGGTTAGCATCAATAAAGTTGTGGGTTGCCCCAATATCAATCAGTACAAATACTCATTGATTCATAACTAAACCTTGTACTCTTAGGGTCAAGTACTTAGGCACTCCTCTCAAAGAGGCAAGAGTCCCACTGGTTGGAGAAAAGGCTCCCTTCCCATCTCTAGTGGGTGTTTGTTCTCCCTCCTCATCATCAGCGCTATGACCCCTCCTAGGTTCCTCATCATCATCTTCCTCCTCCAAATCAGAGAAGACTTCCATGTAGTGTGCTCCTCCAGCAGCACACCTATGTACGGGTACCCATGACTCTTGGCAAGTGAAGCACAGCTTCTTCTTCCTCAATTCCCTCCTGAGATCAATATCAAGAGGTTTCTTCAAAGAACTCTCCTTGGGAGGAGCAGCTTTTCCTTCTTTCCCCTTAGAAAGTGAGGGGCCTTGCTTTGGAAAGTTGCCTTTGCTTTTGGAAAGGCATCTTGGAGATATCTAGCTCTCTCGATGGCATCATGCAAAGTGATGGGCTTGGTAGATTTAACCAATCCATGCAAGGGTTCCTCCAGGCCATCAATGAACATGTAGACTCTCCTTTCTACAGATAAATCAGGGACCATGACGGATAATCTTAGAAACTCAGAGATATAAATCTCTGCATCTTCTGACTGCTAAAGTTTTGCAAGGCTTATGAAGGGTGCTTCAAGATCCTTCATGTCGAACCTCTCCACCAGTATTCTAGTGAACTCATCATAGGTAGTCACATTGATGTGTCCCAAGGTAGACAATCCATGGAACCACCAATTGTGTGCTTCACCTTCAAAATGCAGCGCTGCAATCTTGATGGCCTCAACTTCAGGGACCTTTTTCAGCTGGAAATAGATATCCAGCTTTTCTACCCATGCCTTGGCAGAACTGGAGGATGATTCATCAAACTTGGGAAAAAAGAAAATGCCCATGGTGTGTTGTCTACCATGGAAAAAACCACCATCTCTATACTGTTGCCCTGGTCTTCTTCTGTCCTTGATGTGACAAAAGTCTTGGAAACTCAAGTTATCCTTAAATCTCTGACTCTGAGAGCCATACTCCACAAAGTATTCTTCAAGAGAATCTTTCTCATGTGGCCCTTCATTCTCCACAGCCAAAAAGGTAGGCATAGTGGAGCGTTGTGAATCTTGTGGGGCTGGTGGCAGATTCACTGGTTGACCAGTCCCATGATGAGACATATCTGAGCTTTCTCCCAACTAGACTCTCCCAGGAGATTCCCTCATTCTGTCCACCCTCATCTCTTTGATCTCCTTGGAAAGATCTTTCATAGTCTCCAAAAGAGTTTTTGTAGACTCCTCTGCTTCCTTATCATTCACAGCTTCAAGGGCTTTCCCCTTGTCAGGATCATCAGTAATGTAGTCATACTTTTTATGATTTCTATTCTGGTACCTCTTCTCCCTCTCAGTAAGAGGATCATCTTCTTCTGAATCCAGCATCACTAGTGCTCCAAGGCAAGCACATGTTGTGCCAAGAAGGGAGCTCTCATACCACTGTAATATCCCTTTTTCAGGAATATCAACAATGTGCTCAATAGAAACGTTGTATAAGGGAAAATGTGCAAAAACAACGCATATCAGGACTTGGTTCCTCTTATTTATGTTGTATGGGTCTTATGTATGGAATTTCATCAAAAACAAATCAATTTAGACACACTAAACAGATCTCCCAAAAACTAGACTAGCTAAAAAGCACCCAAAGAGGAAGGCTAAAACCAAATGCAAACACTGCTTCAGAAAACGCGCAGTTTTATCAGATATTTAAAGGATATCAGCAAGGGGGTTCACATTTCATTAATACAGCAGTAAATCAACATTATAATGAATCCCTTTCAATATACAGTAGAACGAATGAGACAATATAGCAAGAAATCCTCAGAAAAGAGAGCTAGACACATGTACATTTGCAGAAATGGCTTAATAGCGTTATTTTTAAGGAGCTTCAGCAACTGGAAGTTACAACTCAGATCTAGGGAAGATCTGTGGACAAAACATCAAATATATTTCATATCTGAAAACTAGATAGTTTTCTCTTCAAGATCCCCTTAGAATTTTGGCAAAAGCATGCATAAATAAAACTAGATTTGAGAAACAAGTTGCAGATCTGTAAACTACTGCAGTAAATTTCTAAATAGAACATTTCATTACAATGGATAAGATCTAAACAAAACATGGATCAGCAAGCTAATCCATGGATCACCAAGTGGAAGGCAAAACCCAGCACTAGAGATCTCTGATCTAAACTATGAGCAAAACACCATGAAGAACCTCATACAGAAATAACGCAGTCTACTCATGGAAACAGCATTGTAGCTCAAATGTCATAGATAACCACTGTAAAATTGTAGATCTGAATTACAAAGAGAAAAGACACTCTTCCGAGAGGTTAAAAGACACACTCCATGAGAAGAGGCTCCCAAAATACACTAGATCTTTGCAGATCTAGACTCCCACTTGCTGCAGCTTGCAGAGACAGCAAAACCCTCAATGGATCAGTGCTGATGTAAGTAGAGCTTGGCCTCAAGCCTGATAGTGGATCAATTCAGCAAAGCACTCCTCCAAGAGTCCTCAAAGGAAGAGATGAAATCCCTGCATAGGAATTCCAAACACAATCCTCCACTAAACAACAGAGAATAATACTTGTCTAAACAGACAAATACTCAAAAATATGATCAATCAACAACCTTCTCTTACTGCCCTCCCTTTCCTTTTATAAGATGAGAAAGCCTTTGCAAACCCTAAACCACCTTGATGAGTTAGCCCTTTTCACATGAGAGGCTTCCCTCTATAACTGTGCTGTCCCTTTTGGAGATGTAATGAACCTAGACACCGCTGTTGATTTGGTCAAGGTTGACCCAGTATTTAGCTCAAACCTCTTTCACACCTGCAAGTGATTATTTACATGGCCCTGATTTGTCTTTGTTCACATTGGCATTGATTTATTCAGACTTTTCAGGAGTTTTACATGTCCTCCTTTATTAATTTATTCATGCAACAAAAATTAAAACAAAATTGAATGTTCCTCTTAGCTAAGGCTAAGTGGGAACATTACATTTAAAATTACAATCATTTCACATTAATACAATTAAAATCTTACAAATATTTTACATACAATTAAAATTAAAATTACAATTACAATTACAATTTTACAATTTCAATTAAAATTACACTTACACTTACACTTACACTTGCACTTGCACTTACACTTTTAGAATTTTACATACAATTAGACTTACAATTACAATTTTACAATTTTACATATATATAATTATAATTAAAATTACAATTACAATCATTTCGCAATAAATTAAATATTACAATTACAATTAAAATTTTACAAATATTTTACATACAATTAAAATTAAAATTTCAATTACAATCACGACATAATATTTAATAAATATCATGATTTAATATTCGACATAATATTTAATAAATTTCATGATTTAACATTAAATTAAATAAACATCACGATCATGTAACCATCGTACAAACATCATATTCGACTAAAAAACACATTCAAATTCACTAACATCATCTAATCATCATGATCATGCTCATCTAACAAAACACAATTAGCATTGTATAACATCATCACAACACAAACATCAAATATACATCTCATGTCAAATAATTGTTGTTACTTACACATCTATTTGCAAACTGCACATTAAATGAACATATCTAACATGACCTAACAATATACACATCATGATGATCACCAACATGTAAATTAAGTACAACTGCAACATCAACATAAAATACATAAACCATACATATATATATAATGTCAAAAATATACAACTGTAATATAAATGTCAAATATCAGCTGGTGGTACATCTCAATAGTAGTACTAGTCCAGACCTGCTTAGTTAATGGTGTAGCCTCGCCAAGCTCAGATAGATGTCGATCATCACATGCCTATTGATCTAATGGTGCCTCATGCTGATCAAGATCAACCATAAGCTACTCATGATGACTCGACATGGATGGTCCAGCCTGCTTAAGATCATGAGTACTGCTAGATGCTATAGGCCGCTGATCATGATGACTCGACATGGATGGTCCAGCCTACTCATGATCATAAATGCTGGATGTTGCAAGCTGAGAAGGCTGACTTGACGTGGATGGTCCAGCCTGCTCATGATCATGACTATTGGTCGATGTTGCAGGCTCCTCATCTGCGGCACGAGGTGAACGATGATCACTCCCCTGATCACGATCATCATATGATGCGTCGTTGCTTGATTTTCAATGTACTACGTCTCAACCATGCCTACGTCGAAGGGCCCTCCTCAACTGCATCATTAAGCTGGTAGCTCCTACGACATGCCGCATCAGGGTGAACATGTCACATGGCATGCCTCTCCACATCTATACCAGCCTAGCATTGGCCTGCATCTCTCTCATAGTGGCGAGCCTGACTCCCCCCTCCACAAGTAGTGCACAGAGTTGGTCGCCCAACTCCATCCTAAATCTATTGTCAGGCCTACGCCTCGCAAAAGCTGGTACCGGCACAACATGAGGACCAGGTTTTTCTACATCGACCTGATCCTCAGCATCTGCCATCTCTTGATCGTCATCAGGATCTACACCTGGATCATTTGGTGGCGGTGGCATCTCATCGCCATCAAATGACCCAATGTCTGCAAAATATATATAAGTACATAGCAATAATTAGACAATTTCATTAAATAGTTTAATAAGAACAAGTTAAAGAACATGTTAGAATAAATTTAAATAAAACAGTAATATTATCTCTATCATCTGGCGGATCATCATATGTGACGAGGATGTTGGCACACCCTCGCCAATCCAAACCAGCATATGGATAGGAGACCAAAACGAAGGGATTCTCATCAACACTGGCTAGCAACTCCAGTGCATCATGCGATATCGTCACGAAAAAATCTGACCCGCCCCTCTTGGGCATCATCTGTCCCCACATCTGCATTTGTACATGCAACATCAGCCTACGAGGTTGCCGAACAAAAGCAGGCCTCGTCTCCAAAAACCTCTAAAAAGAAAAAAAAGCTTTAAAGCAAAAGGGAAGTTCACCCTCCCTTGTACCTGAGCACGACATCTATTTAAAGCTGTACAGAACTACTGCAAAAAAATGGCAGACCACCTCACAAGTCGTGGCGCCTATAATAAAGAATCAACATAAAATAGAAGCAGTCAACTAATGCGTTGCTCGTCGCTGGTATGGTATGCAATGGTCAAAATCAGTAGTGAGAGGCACCTCACCTCCTCTCCACCAAATGAAGCAATATGTAATTAACCTCCGGAGACCTGAAAATCTGCAGGAGACTGTGTATTTGCACTAATGTATCTATGGGAGTACACCAACTGACTCCCTGCTACATAGCCAATGGGGACCTCTGGGAATGAGGGAAAATACAACCCTCTCATTGATAGGTCAGTAATGAAATATATGTCGTCTTCAGTGGGCGCGTACCATTGGTTGGGACCAACTCGGAAAGCCTGTCGGTAGGCATTCCACATGTGGATAAGTTGTCACAAAAACCCACCATGGCCCTTTAGGGATTTATCCTCCTCATAGAACTTGAGGAGACCTATCCCCCTTAGGATCCCTTGGGTGGATGTTGTAATAGGGTGAGGGTACGTATCTCTCTCCCTCTCTCGTGCCTCCCACAGGCGAACCACATTACACTGGTCTGCCTGTTATTGGTGTTGTTCCCTCTCTTCTCTCCTTTGACGTCGCTGAATGATTGAAATATTAAATACAATTTTTTTATTAAATGAGATATGTATTTAGGAATATACATATATGATTTTTTTGAAAAAAAAAAAACAGTGAGTACGCCACAAAAAGAAGGCATGCACTGGTAATGGTGCATCTATTTTTGTCACAAACCACAAGCGGTGCACCTGGAAATTTTCAGCGCACCGCCCTCCTGGCATTATTAGAAGATCAACGGTGTGGTGGTATAACAGACTACACCGTTGAGTATGTACCAGTGTCGAGAGGGCGGTGCATTGACCAAAATATACGCCCTGGGGCATATAGTTTAGGAAGCGCACCACTATCCTGACATCGCTACATAATCAAGGGTGCGGTCGTTTGCATGACCGCACCGTTGACTATGTCCAGTTCGGGAGGGCGGTGCCCTGACAAAATTACCTGCCCCGGGGCAGATATTTCCGTCAATGCACCGCATTCCCACAATTCAACATGGTCAATGGTGCGGCCGAGTAACCGACCGCACCACAATTTTTTTAATTTTAAAAAATCACGATGTGTTGTTTTGGTACCACCTCGGAACTGGTGCAGATACCGTTAGCACCAGTCGCAGTGCGGCCTGTAAATTTATAGGCAACACCACAAACCGGTGCAAGCCGAACGGCTCGAGTGCACCATGCGGGAATTTTTTTTTTAAATAAGGTGAATTTTAAGTTATTTTAGAAAACTAATCCGCTAAAAGGTTTAATTATGAAAAAAAAAAGTAAAATACATGTACATTTGGCCGTTGAGGAGGCATATTGGTTATAGAATTTGCAAAACTAAATTTTCCCACCGTTTTACAAAATTCTAAATGGAGATGGTGGGGAATGGACAACAGTAGTGTATGCAATGGGAGCACCAATGGTAGGGTGCCTCACACAAGGTAAATTTGCACCAGTGCTTGAGAGCTCTAGAGCAATGAAAATTTAAAATGTGAATTTTTGGCCGTATTTTTTTTTATTTAACCCTATTTCGATGCGCGGATTTTCTAGGTGCACCGGGCGGTTTCTTAAAACCGCACCAGACTGTTTCAGTTTTGGCACGAGGTTTTAGGATGCACCGATGCAAAATCTCTGTAGAGCATCGGTGCGCTACAGTAATGAGATGCACCGGGAAAGTTTGTACCGAGTGCACGATGTCTTGTTGTGCCAATTTTTTATACGCATCGGTGCTTTCTCTAGTGGAACGCACCAGTGCGGTTTAGGATGATAAACACAACGGAGAAAAAAAACACACACACACACACACACACATCCGCAAAAACCTCCACCCACCAACCTCCTCTAGTAACCTCTGCTACAAACGGATGTCTGAGCTATTTTTATAAGGGGTTCCTCAAAAACATCTGCTAGAGGCTCTTTTCCTTGTAGTGTCTAAAGATTCAAAAGGAAGGGATCTATGTGCTCTCCCTTTTGCATCCTTGTGGATCTCATCTTCTCCTCCAATTACATCCTCCACTTCTCAAAAGATCCCTGATACAAAGTAGCCAAGGCATATCACATCTCTTTGGCTTTCCCTTTTCCAGATATGTGAGAAACAATGTGAGCTAGAACTCCATCAAGGATCAACCTCTTGGCTTTTTCTGTATCCTTCTTGTAGGCTTTCAACGAATCCAGATCTGCGGGGACAACTACCACATTATCGATTAAGCCTTTGAGATCATGCTCATCTAGAAAGAAGGAGATCCTTGCCTTCTAGATCACATAGTTGGAGGCACCCTCTAATCGATCCTGATATTTCAGCCTAGCTGCTACCATCGCGCCCAAAATCAATGTTGAAATCTGCCTCTAACCCTCTATGAAACTACTGACTGGCTCTACACACTCCCTGCTGGAGTGAGTGAAACTTCTCTCGGCTACTGCGTGGGTAATTAAAATTTCTGGGCAAGAAATTATCTGAGGTCAGAAATCCCTTAGTGTGCTCTTCTTCCCTTCTAACTTTTTTCTGCACTAGCAACTGCTACAGAAAATCTCTGTCCCAGTTGAATATTTGCTCTGCGCTGAAGCTGTTGCATTGCTCCCTTTACCGCTGACAAATATCGATATGGAAAATATTCCTCTTTGTTCACTCACTAAGAGAGATAATTTTCCTTGAGAACCTTGTCCTCCTAGCACTTGGACTACACAAGCCTTTTGAGGATTTGATCTGCTACCTACGTAGATCTTCGAGCTCCCTCTTCAGTGCTATCTTTTAGCTCTTCTCTGCTTCACCTCCACTCGGAAACCATGTGAAAATTCCATGATTGGAATCATTCTACAACAACTGGTTAAGTTTCTCCTATTTTTTTATATCACTAAACAAAATTATTCATTGTTTGCTACACTAAATAATGAAACTAACACATTGCAGTCTTTAAAAATATAAAAATGATGCAGAAATAAAATACAACGCAGGAAAGAAATAACACACATATATTACACCATTATTTTTTGACAGTGTCCCTAGAAAAACCCTATGTGGGAAAATCGGTGCAACAGCAAAGGGTTTGTATTATTATGCACTAGTTTCTTAATACAATCTTGGATGCCTTATTGGCTATCCGATATAGAGAAGGTATCTAGCAGAAATTTAGTGAGAAATAACCTCACATTATCACTGGCGATCTGACACTGATCCAGCCTCTGAATGGCTAGCCCCAAGCAACCTCTACACAGTCACTGCATCACAACTGATAGGGACTGTGTCACTCCCTTGGTTGATCAATCTCATGGTTGGATTCTCTGATCTTTGACCCTCTGGTCTGACACCCCGACACTAGATCAAGATTTATCCTCAACAAAACTACGGATCTCCTCTCAGGATCTGCGGTGTCTCAACGTGGCTCTGTGTTGCCCCTCTTGATCTCTCTCCACCTCTTCTACGTTACATTAACCAGATCAGGAAAACTTCCACTGGTCACTATCACCACCCCTCACTACAAGAAATCTCCTCGATCTTCCTCGACAACTGTTGCGCTGCTCTCTTGACAAATCGATCTCTAGATCTCTAATTCGATGCGTCTTCCAAATGCCCATCAAGCCTCTTCTTATAATCTTCTTGTTGAACAGTCAACGACCCAAATTAATTCCCAATCAATGGTTCAAATCATCTTGACTCGATCTGCGTCTTTTTCTAGAATATTCACACCCAGTTTCATTAGTATTCTTTAATTATTTTAATTTTCTAAGATTAGACTTAGGCATCCATTAAAAATAATTAATTATTTTAATAAAATTGTCTCCAGGTGGAATTTACCAAAACAATTTCTGGGTCTTGGAGGATGCATGTGTCCTAGCCTCCCTGCAAATTTTGAGGCTTAAAGCACATCCGATGATACCAGAAATCAACATAGAGAGGGAAGAAGAGAGAGACAAAGAGAGGGAGGGACAAAGAAGGATATATATATATATATATATATATATCCTTCTTTGTCTCTTTATCTCACTCCCGCCCCCCGAACACAAATGCTCTCTCTCTCTCTCTCTCTCTCTCTCTCTCTCTCTCTCTATATATATATATATATATATAGAGAGAGAGAGAGAGAGAGCATTTGTGTTCGGGGGGCGGGGGTGAGATAAAGAGACAAAGAAGGAGAGATGGAGGCAGCTGTAACCAACTTAGATTGATCTTAATCTCAGTTCTATCAAACAACAAGAGGGATAAAATCTCTCAAGATGCAAACCTTTTCTCAAGTTTTGCACTCAAAAAAGAGATTTACACCCCAAGAGATTTGTGTTGATTTCTAGTACCATCAGATGTTCTCTAAGCCTCAAAATTTGCAGGGAGGCTAGGAAACATGTATTCCAGAATACCCATAACTTGTTTTGGGAAATTACACCTGAAGGAGGTTTTATTAAAATAATTAATTATTTTTAGTGGATGCTTAAGCCTAAACTTAGGAATTAAAATAATGAAAGTGTGTTAAGAGAAATGGGTGTGAATCTTCTAGAAAAGGATGGTGATCGAGTCAATATGATATGATCCATTAATTAGGATCTAATATTGGTCGTTGATTCCTCAACGAGAATATTATAAGAAGGACTTTGATGGGCATTTGGAAAGACACATCGAGTGAGATCAAGAGATCGATAGTGCAGCAGTTGCTAGAGAGATTATCGAGGATATTTTCCGGTTGGAGATTTTCCTGATCTTAAGAGTGCAAGACAGAGAAGGCAGAGAGCAGTTAAGAGAGGCAACACAGTTCCACCCAGGGTTACTTTGTGGCAGCGCAGAGCTTTAGAGGGAGTTCAAAATTCTTCTTGGGAATAGTCAAGATCTAATGCCGGAGCCGAGGTGTGAGACCAGGAGGCTAGAGGGTCAAAGTTTCCAACGAACAGGAGATCCAGAGGAGGTGCAACATAGTCCCAGCAGCAGTGACACAGTGGCTACGTGGGAAGACGCAGAGATAGAGCAGAGGCTCATCTCCAGAGTTGATCAGTGCCAAATTTCCCAGTGACATTGCCTCACTATATTTTTGTCTAGTTTATCTTTGTATTGGATTGCTAGTTTGGGCTTCCAAGGACTAGTACTCATAAACTACGGCATAATATACAAACCCTCAACTGCTGCACCAGTTTTCCCACATCGGGTTTTTCCGGGGACATTGTCCAAAAACAACGGTGTCAATTGTGTGTGTGTTTAGTTCTTCATGCTCAGTTCTTATTTCCACATATAATTTAATTAGTGAAAGCTGCAATTGTATTTACTTCGATATTTATAGTTTTAACACAATAAATAACTTGCATGGAATTAACAAGTAGGAGAAGTAATATTAGATTATTGTAGTAGGGATTCACGTAATCGAATTTTCACAATTTAATCCCTCTTGATGCTTGACTTGAGGTTATGGATCTTTATCTATATTTTTGAAACATTACAATTTTTTTTTTTTTAATAATTTGAAAGCAATTCTTAATTTTGAATCCATAGATCTTTTGTAATGTTGTATGTTCATATATATTTTTTTAAATTTTGTTATGAATATAAAACTTTATGGAAACGGGGTGATTCGGTTAACCAGGACAAAGACTATTTCAGCGTTAACATTGGATCTAGGGATTTGATAGATTAGTGAACTTCATATGATCTTCACTTCATGTTAGAGCATAATGAAATAAATTAGATTAATGTACCTAACATATTTTGTGAATTAAGTAAATTAGATTGATGTACATAACATATTTTGTAAATTGGGCTTTTAGCTTAGTATGAATCCATAGACCTTTTGTAATGTTGTATGTTCATATATATTTTTTAAAATTTTGTTATGAATATAAAACTTTATGGAAACGGGTTGATTGGGTTAACCAGTACAAAGACTATTTCAGTGTTAACATTGGATCTAGGGATTTGACAGATTGGTGAACTTCATATGATCATCACTTCATGTTAGAGCATGACCGTCCTCATCTAGATGCCCACCATAACTTTTATATTATCAGTGTTTTGTTTTTTGCGATTGATGATTTCAGTGCTCTTTCTTACATTCTATTTATTTATCTAATATGTACATATTTATATGATCCAAAACTAAAACTGATATTTACACAACCTCTCATATGACTCTATGAACGATGCTCATTCTACCTATTATTATATTGTTTTTAGACTTTTTAGACTATATTTAGATCAATACTTGCATACACACTTGAGTAATTACAAAACTATAATTTATATATTTTATTATTTCTTTTATATATGTTCTTGTTAAAAAATCCAAAAACTATTTTAGAAATGTTCAACTACAATTTAGTTCAATTGTAATTTTATTATTTTTAGTTTGAAGATCTAATAGATATGTTAACAATTTTCCAATTTATTTTATTTAACTTATATGAAAGTTTTCTAATTTAATTAAATTTAATTTTTTTAAATTATATGAAAGTTTTCTAATAATTCACAATATACTGTCATTACAAATACAATTCTAAAGTTGTAATTTTAATTTAAAGTGACATCCATCTCATATATATATTATATATTATTTTGTAACTTTACAATTCTAAAGTTGTAAATCTAATTTTTAAGTCACATCTATCTATTATATATTTAGCATAGCACATTAAGATTGGTTTTTTTTTTTACATTATTAACATTTTAAAAGTAATTATAATTTTTAATTATTTATTTATTTATTTTTATTTTTATCCGCCAAGTAAAATTGAGATATAATAGTTAAACATTATAAAAATAATAAAATTCTGTAATTTTGTTTTGCAAGACTGTTTATTCCTTCCAACTAAGAAATTATGCTTTGGGAAAATTTGCATATAGTGGTCCATAGACTTGAATAATCCTATAGTCTTGCTTAGACATCAAACTTGAAGAAATTTGGTGGGTAGTAACCACTAGTAAGTCTACACATTTACAATTTTACCCATAAATAGACTTGAATAATCCTATAGTTTTGCTTTGGCAGGAACTAGTAAATTGAAATGTGACTAGTAAGTCTACACATTTACAATTTTAATCATAAATAGACTTGAATAATCCTATAGTCTTGCTTTGGCAGGAACTAGTAAATTAAGATGGGAAGTGGATAACTGAATTGCTTGGTTAGACATAAAACTTGAAGAAATTTTGGTGGGTAGTAACCACTAGTAAGTCTACACATTTACAATTTTACTCATAAATAGACTTGAATAACTAGTAAATTGAGATGTGAAGTGGATAACTGAATTGCTTGGTTAGACATAAAACTTGAAGAAATTTTGGTGGGTAGTAACCACTAGTAAGTCTACACATTTACAATTTTACTCATAAATAGACTTGAATAATCCTATAGTCTTTCTTTCCCAGGAACTAGTAAATTGAGATGTGAAGTGGATAAGTGAATTGTTTGCTTAGACATAAAACTTGAAGAAATTTTTTTGGGTAGTTACCACTAGTAAGTCTACACATTTACAATTTTACTCATAAATAATGGTGCAGTAAGTATATTTTTTACATCTTATTCCTATTTATTTCTTATGCAAATACTTGCCTAAATCATGGTGAGAAATAATTGATGGTAAATATGTTCTTTACTTGAGTATAAGCTATTTTAAAGGATTTAATTTTGGATGGTTTACCTACAAATATTTTTAAAAATAAATCAATATGGAAATATCTAAAAATCATGACCAAAGATAAAAGAATTGCTTGCTTAGACATAAAACTTGAAGAAATTTTTGTGTGTAGTAACCACTAGTAAGTCTACACATTTACAATTTTACTCATAAATAATGGTGCAATAAGTATATTTATTTACATCTTATTCCTATTATCTCTTTCTTATGCAAATACTTGCTTAAATCATGGTGATGGTAAATATGTTATTTACTTGAGTATAGGCTATTTTAAAGGATTTGATTTTGGATGGTTTACCTACAAATCTTTTTAAAAATAAATCAATACAAAATATCTAAAAATTATGACTAAATCTTGCAACCATATCCATAAATTATGTCATAAAATATGTAAGGAAGAAAAATCATGACCAAATATTGCAACCATATCCATAAATTATGTCATAAAATATGTAAGGAAGTTATCCACACCCAATATTGCAAAGATATCCATAAATTATATCATAAAATATGTAAGGAAGTTATCCACACCAAATTATATTGTGGAAAAGGTTGTAATAAGCTCTTTATTGTCCAATAAAATGTTTGAAAAGTAGTTTTTTTAATAATATCGAAATGGATAATGATTCCATAACCATATTTAAATTTATTTAATAAACACATAAAAACTTAATAATTACATTAAACTTACAATATAAAAATATTCTTATTTTTTAATATTCACCCCCACTTTACCATGGATATTATTAGCTTGTAAATGGGTTTGGTTACAATACCATGGCTTATCAATACCACATGACAAAAAACCATAACTCAATTCACAATAAAAAAAAATTAAAATATAAAAGATATTAGACCTTAGATATACCATTGATTACAAAGTGTCATTTCATGATCATATGGATGGAGGGGGTGGAGAGAGAGATAGAGAGGGAGGGATATAATGACAGAGCTCGAGGGTGGAGAGAGAGAGAGAGAGAGAGTGAGTGAGAGAGTGATGGGGAGAGAGAGAAAGAGGGAGGTGTGAGAGAGAGTGAGAGAGGGATGAAGAGAGAAGGGGAGGGAGAGAAGGAGAGAGGGAGGTAGAGAGAGTTGGAGGGGGAGAACAAAGACATTAAAGAGATAAAGGTAGAAAGAGAGGGAGTGTCAAGGGAGAGAGAGGGAGGGGGGGAGACAAATAAGGGAGAGAGGAAGGGAGATGGTGACATAGTTGAAGAGAGAGAGAGAGATGGGGGTGAGATAGAGGGAGGTTGGAGAGAAAGAGAGAGAGAGAGGGGAAAAAGAAAATAGGAGAGAGGGAGAGAGAGATTTGGAGGGGGAGAGAGAGAGGGAAGAGCAAAGACATAGAGAAATAGAGGTGGAGAGAGCAAGGGAGAGATAAGGGAGAGATGGAGAGAGAGTTAGCAAGAGAGTAGAGGAAAGACGAGAGAGAAGGAGAGGAGAGAGAGAGAGAGAGAGAGTGATGAGGGTGGGACATAGAGGTAGGTAGGAGAGAAAGGGGGAGCGAGGAAGGAAAAGAGAGAGGACTTGAGAAGGGGGGAGGGTGATAAGGGAGAGATGGAGAGAGAGTGATGGAGAGAGGAGAGCAAGAGAAAGAGAGAGAGCGAGAGAGAGATAGATAGATATGGAGAGAAAGTGAACATGTTTGAGGGGTGAGATAGAGAGACACAGAAGGAGACACGAAGGGACATAGAGATATAGAACGAGGGGGGAGAGTGAGAAAATTCCATGATTGGAATCCTTCTACAACAACTGGTTAAGTTTATTCTATCTTGTTATATCTTTGAAAAAAATTATTTATTGTTTTCTACGGTAAATAACGAAACTAACACACTGCACTCTTCACAAATATAAAATTGTTGCAGAAAAAAAATACAACACAAGAAATAAATAACAAACACATACGACATCATTATTTTTGGACAAGGTCCCAGGAAAAACCCAATTGGGGAAAACCAGTGCAGCAGTTGAGGGTTTGTATTATTATGCGGTAGTTTCTCAATACAATCTTGGATGCCTTACTAGATATCTAATACAGAGAATATAACTGGCAGAAATTTAGTGAGAAATAACCACACACTATCACTGGTGATCCAACACTAATCCAACCTCTGAATAACTAGCCCCAAGCTACCTCTGCGCAGCCTCTACGTAATCACTACATTGCCTCTGCGTCAAAACTGATAGGGATTGCATCACTCTCTTGGTTGATCGATCTGTTGGTTGACTGCTTTGATCTCTGACCCTCCAGTCTCACACCCCGACTCCCAACACTAGATTATGACTGCTCCTCAATGGAAGCGGATCTCCTCTCAGGCTCTACACTGGTTTAGCGACGTGGTTCTCTGCTGCCTCTCTTGATCTCTCTCTTCCTCTTCTATGTTGCATTCACCAAATCAAGAAAACTTCCACTGGTCACTATCCCTTCCCCTCACTACAAGAAATCTCCTTGATCTTCCTCTGGAAACTGATGTGTTGCTCTCCTAAGAAATCGATCTGTATATCTCTAATTTAATGTGTTTTCGGTAGGTTTTAACCCTGAACAGAAATTATCTACACACGAATCTTATAACAGAAAATAAACATAGATATTTTCCCCTGGATCCCAAATCGGGACGACCAGTTTGATTTTTCATTATGTTCCTTTTAGTGTTACAACACATATATATAAATGCCAAAGCATACATAAACCCCAATCCATTAACCCTGGATTAGAACATAACAGTAGTTCCCTTGACCGGATCTACAAAATACCAGGGGCCGAAAACCATCGTACCCCAAAACCATGTGCAAACTCATGCACAAAACATGGGTGGGTCCGCCTAGGAGTGGGTCCGCACACCAAAACAATTTTCGTCGGGGCGCTACCCTGGACCCCAACAGTGGAGGTTGCCTCCCCCCTTGTGACCCTTCTGCTGCGCCCGGCACAACGTACAGCACGTGGGGCTAGTCATGGAAAGAATATAACACATACCCAACATTTTCCAAGTGCCCGTCGAGCCTCTTCTTATAATATTCTTGTTGAACATTCAACGACCCATATAATATTCCTAATCAATGGATCGGATAATATTGACTCAATCTTTGTCTTTTTCTAGAAGATTCACACCCTATTTCATCAATACTCTTCAATTATTTTAATTTCCTAGGTTTATAATTAGGAATCCATTAAAAATAATTAATTATTTTAGTGAAAGTGTCTCTGGGTGGAATTTTCCAAAATGATTTATGGGTCTTAAGGGATGCATTTGTCTTAGCCTCCCTGCAAATTTTGAGGCTTAGAGCACACCTGATGCTACCAAAAATCAACACTCCCTCTTGACTCTGTATCATCTCCCTCTACGTTGCTGATGTCTGACATCACTGCACACCAACTACTGCGCAAATGTTGCATTTGTGTTGTTGTTGACTCTGCATGCTACTTCCAACTGCATCTGCACTGCAACTATGTTGTTGTTGCAACAAAAAAACATCCAAAATACTAAACCAAATGTGTTTAGCATGATGCATCTGTCACTGGAATTTTGACTGCTACCAATCTCTGCGTTGACCCTCTGCAACTTTTGCGCTTCTACTGACTCTGCACTGCTTACAACTTTGCTCTGTGATGCTCAGTGTTTGATGCTCCTAGCCACTAAAATTGTCAACCTGACACTCCTCTACACCAACTAACACTGGTCCATCCTACTACTTCTGATTTGGGCTCCCGTAGCAAGGTAGTCATCCGAGAGGTGGACTCTTTAATGATCCTACCCATCTACAACTATTTGGAACTACATTACTAGATCATCCCACCTCTCCCTTGGAGGTATGTGGGAAATAATGGAAAACTCCTCTTCCTTGATCCCTACGGTTACAACCTGCTTATCATGTCTCTTCCTTATCCTTCTTTTTGAGAGGACACTGCATAGCGTAGTGATCAAGCTCACCACACCTGAAACATTTAATCTTTGAGACATCCTTCTTCCGCATTTGCTGCTCATGCTTCCCCTTTGATGGATGGGCTTCATTCCCCTCTTCCTCCTTGGGCTTTGTCCCACTATTGCTACTGCCATCTAGTTTTCGCTTTGCCAAGTCACGCCTCATTTCTTCTTGTTGAAGAGCAGTCCATATCCCTTCAAAATTCGACAATATTTCTCTGCCCAGAATTCTATGGACGAAGACTTGACATTCTTCTGAGAAGGAATTCAGGGCTAGTCTCACCATCTCCATAGCTTTAGGTGCTGACCCTACATATGCCAACTAATCCCAGACTTCCTGAAGCTTCGAAAGGAAGGGATATATGTGCTCTCCCTTCTGCATCCTTGTGGATCTCATCTTCTCCTCCAAGTATATCTTCCTCTACTCAGAAGATCCCTAATACAACGTAGCCAAGGAATCCCACATCGCTTTGGTTTTGCCTTTGCCAGATATGTGAGAAACAATGTGATCTCGAACTCCATGGAGGATCAGCGTCTTGGCCTTTGCCATATCCTTCTTGTAGGCTTTCAACGAATCCGAATCTACGGGGACAACTTGTTAGGGTCTTATAATAATAGGGATCATAATTTTGAATTGAGCATGTTAAGTCTTGTAATATTGTACATACCTTTTCTTTCTGAAAATGTTTTCCCATATTAAAAAATTAAAAGAGGGTATGTCGTAAAAGAAAAATCAAATGACCAAAAGAAAAGATAAAAAGAGGATATAAAGTATGAACCCCACAAAAAAACAAAAAAAAAGATCTTGAAAGTGTTGCACATTTAAATTCCACTAGTCTTAGTTTAGTTTAATTTATGCAAATAAAAAATTGTGTGCAACTTGTCAAAAATGCCACAATTCATGATGATCATATAGTTTAATCTTGATTCATTCATGCTTTTAAATTTCATGTCATGATAGTTAGTGAATAAATATCTGGCCAAACCATTTAATCCTGGAAGATCAGTAGTTAGGTAGATGTTGGGGCCCTTGTTTTGAAAACTTGTTTTGAATATTTTGAATTTTGAATAAAGGACAGATTTTGGGTTGCGGAATGATGACACATGGCAGTCGCAACTATAGTAAGTAGCGGAACTACCGAAGTTGCGAGAGAACAGGTACATAGCTGAAGAAAGCAGATGCATGAGTACAGATGAAGAGAATATACAGCAGAAGACAGAGAGCAGAACACACAGACAACAAGAGAGAAGCTTGAAGTAGTTGAAGAAGAACGCAAGAGGAACTAACAGTTGTGATAGCGGGTGAATAAATAGCTGTCACCCGGGCGAAAGAAGGAGGAATGCAGAGCGACTGAAGGAGATTAAGCGGATGCTGCAGCAGGAACACAGACTAAGCATGATATCTATGTAGTTCCTAGGTTTCTCTTATCTACCTTTCTGTTCTATAAGGCGTCTGTATCAGACTTGTAAGCTCTCCTTGCGAAAGCTATGTAACCATAGGTTTGGCCGAAGATATCAATATACTTGCAGGTTGCTGTCTTATTAGGTGATTCACATGCATGCATGATGGTTGTGATGATTTAAAATTTCATTTGCTTCATACATGTACACTCTCTGAATGTTCTTGCGTATATAACGATGTTTATGCAATCAATTCATTGTTAATCATGGGTTGCGGATCCTTTCACTGCTATCGATCTATTCCCCTTCTGCATGTGGTTGCAGCACGCCTCGGGTGAGACTCTCTGCTCTCCGGAGTAGGGTGATAATGCCGGCATGGTTCTAGACTATAGTGGATTCCCTTGTTGGCCCCAACCCCTGAACATCGGTCTTGCCTACAAGACCTGTTTCTTTGCCAACAAATGGTTCTGTTGCCGGGACCTACATGTTATGAGGGGAACTAGATCATGGTATCGAGGATCTTCGAAGGAGAAATACGGAGATGGTGGGATAACCATATGGACTAGTTCATTGCTCAGCAAGCGGAGTTGACGAATCAAAAGGAAAGGGTGCTTAAGGATCTCGTCCTTTTCTCAGATTCCGCCAGTGATACCTACGAGATCCTTTGGGGAAAATTCCCTAGTGACCTCTATAATTGGTTGCGGAGGTTACAGAGGAAGGTGCCTAGGGATAGCTCGCAGAAGATAAACCGCAAGTGGGCGCACAGGGATCTGGTGGCTCTGCATCGGTTGAACACTGAGCTGACCCGCGCAGTGGACTTTTCGGTAGAGACCACTTTGGACGGATATATTATGGAGTTTGCTGCAGAGTGCTACCAATCCTTCTTGAAGGCTGAAGCTATCTTCCATTCCGGGCTAAGAGGGAAGCTGCTTAAGGAGATTCCGCTGTGGATTAAGGCCCTAATGGTGGACGAAGGGCTGATGGAATTCCAGAAGTCAAGCATGGAAGCGTAAACCTCCAATGCTGGGGGAAGGACCGAAGGGACAAATTCTACGTGAAGTGTGAAGCGGGGAGTGGGGGATGGATGCTGAGGCCGCAAGGAGATTGAGGGAGCGACGTGCACATCGGCGGGCACAGATCACCGACAGGTGGCGAGAAAGGGTGATGCAGGAGTTAAGATGACGGGGAAATGATAGGAAGAATCAAGAGGAGGCGCCTCAGAGGAAAATAATTATGGACACTCAGGCGGATACCCTAGAAAGAGAGGGGACCGCTGTGGGAGTGCGGCGGGTGCATGGGAGCCCAGCTAAGAGAGAAAGGGAGACGACGACTAACGAAGACGATGCAGGTGTGCAGCCCGAGGAAAGTTCCGATGGCGAATGGTACGTCGTGATGCAGTGGTTGTTTCAAGAGCGGACGACATTCATCTCTTCAGGAAGCCCTACTTCCAAAAATGTGTACGGCAAGGATCCCGACCTTCCCCTGGTACTCTATCAACCTTTAAGTAATAGTTTTGTTAAGTTACAAGCACTGAGTCAATTGCATAACAGTTCATTGTCGACAGCGACATACGTTAATAGCAGCGTCACAAGTAGTATTGCATTCCCCAGTGGAACAGTCACGCAACCAAGACTCGGAGGATTTATCCTGGTCAACCCTCCGCAAGTAAATATGGCTGGGTCATTCACCTAGTATCCAGAATTCTCTGGCCGAGGCAACGATGATGTAGAGCAACACTGGTATCTCTGCGAAGCCATATGGAGGGCTCGGCAGAGGCCAGACGCAGGGAAGCTAATAGAGTTCCAAACCACGCTCAGAGAGAGGGCTCTGCGATGGTTTATCAAGTGGTCTAAGGCCCATCCTAATCCAGCAATCGCGGACGTTAAGCGAGATTTTGTCCGGGAATTTAAACTTCCCCAGACGGACTAGCAAGGTTTGTCCGAGCTCTGGGAGATTAAGCAGAAAGAGGGAGAGACTGCATGGGAGCTGATGCGTCGATTCAAGGACGTGATCGGGAAACTCAGCTACCCAATCGATCCAAACCATCAGAGGGACTGGTTCATCAAGGCTCTGCTTCCCTTGACACGAACCCCCCTCACCCAGCAGAAGATTGACAACCTGCAGGATGCTTTGGAATAGGCCATGAAGATAGAGGCCATGGCGGGCTAACCTCAAGAATATCGGGGAGGGCCGGCCCCACAGGATCCTTCCTTGGTGGGATTGCAGCATCAGATCGCTAGTCTGACTGAAAAGCTCAAGGAGATGCAGCCTATAAGACCAGCCAGGCCGAACGTTTGGTGCACTCACTGCCTTGTTGAAGGCCACGTCGCAACCGAGTGTCCTTGGCTGCGTGGCACGGGGGTGGGACCCTCTGTCGCGGCAATCCAGGGAGGTCCACCCATGGGGGGTGGCGCAGCGATGAATCCACAGGGGGTATACCAGCCGCAACAGCCTTATGCGGGGTTCCCATCTCAACCGAACCCAGCCGCCACGGAGTATTGCGAGATTTTCCGGACGATGGGGCATCCACCTCGGATGTGCCCGATACTACAAAAGTACTCCAACATCCCAAACAATGTGTACTGTGAGTTTTGTGCTTCCACGACTCACAACACTAAGCAGTGCAGGGCTCTCGACGCACTCAAGGACTGGTTGGACCGACCCTCCTATAGGGTGAACGAGGCTTTCAGGGGAAGAGGAGGCGGTATGCGCAGAGGCCGCACAGGGGGACGAGGTCCGGTCAAATGCTACAACTGTGACCAGGAGGGTCACGTGGCTCGGAAATGTCCCCTTCCCCAATGTCCTTGGTGTTCCCAGTGTCGCGTGAACGCCCATGCAACAGAGGACTGTCCAGAACTCATCAAGAAGTGGGAGGAACGGGCACGATAGAGGGGCACGATTTTGGTAAACTCCGAGCCGCGAGGAACCGCGACTCCAGAAATGCAGAATGTAGCGATTGTCACGCGCAGCAGCTAGAAGACGAGAGAAGACGCTCATGGAAAGGACCCAGTCCGGGCTATTCGGCCCGCCTCCCCGAAACAACTGATCCGGCTGGACGCGCAGAAGAGGTACTTCTAGGAGGCGGTGGAGGCTTTTGCTCAGCTGGGGGGAGCCAGAGGCCTCGAGGTACCCCCGACGACTGGTTACGAGGAACTTGATTGAGGAATGGCTTCAGTTGTTCCTCAAGATTGTTGATAATGCTTCGATGTGGGACCAGCTCAAGCGTACCCTAGAGGATGCACTGCAGGGGAATACGGGGCCAAGGGAACCTGTGGACACAGCACCCCGGTATGTGCAGCGAGTCAAGCGGAACAAGCGACGGATGGGAAAAGAGTTCCAGCTTAACACGCAGGTTAGGGATTCCAAATCAGCGATACCATGCTTGATTTAGGGTTTGATGTCAACATCCTGCCGTGGAAGACGTGGGAGGCTCTTGGAAGGCCACAATTGACCTACTCGCCAATACAACTCAGAATGGCGAACCAGTACTGCATTGTGCCGATCAGCCGACTCGAAGGCATCGAGGTCGAAATTGCGGGGGTAAAGACTTACACGGACTTTGAGGTTATTGATATTATGGGAGACAAGGATCCTTACCCAGCCCTGCTAGGCATCGATTGGGCTTTTGAGAATTACGCCATCATCAACCTCAAAAAGGAGCTGATGATCTTCGAAGATGGAGAGGTCCGGGTCACTTAGCCCCTCGACCCGTATCAAGGCCCACGATATACCGAGACTGTGGACAACCGGGAGGATGCTCAGATGATGGACCACCTTTATCAGATGACTGCAGGGAAGAGGGAGGACTATATTAACCCGACTGCAACCGGCTCCGTCAGCTGGCGAGTGTCCAGAGCTCGGAGTTGGGATTGGAACTCGCCTGGGAAGACTGGCAGCAGGGGGTACGAGACCAGCACGCGGAGATGTGCCGCCATTGCCCGAGTCCGTTGGATTGGTGCTGAGTTTAGAGAATACCCCACCCTGTTGAACATGCAAGCTGTCAATACCTTTATTACAAAGGTCGAGGACATGGTACCAGAAGGAAGCAGGATACCACTTTTGGACGTCGCACAATAGTCCACATCAGCTAGGTAGTGGAAAAATCACCGCAACACCCTGTCGCGGTGGAGTTGCGTGGCAGAGGCTTTGAGGGCGCGGTTCAAAGAAGACGAAGGCCCACAAAGCAGGTATAGGTACCAAGGGACTTCCGATCCACGGGACCACCTGAGGACCTGTGAGGAGTAGTGGAAAAGTCTAGGATACCCGCAAGAGCTGTGGGTACATCGGTTCATCCACTCCTTAGATACCATCCCCCAGGCCTGGTACTTAGAAGAAGAGCGAAAACGAGGAACCAGCTCCTGGCAGAAAGTCTCGAACGAATTTGTTCGGTGCTTCTCGTTCGAAGGAGAGACAGAGCTGGTGTCCCAAGCATTACAAGCTATCAAGGGGGTATTGTTTCTCCGCAACCCTGAGACCGACGGGAGCACGTTTGCCTCACGTCCTGAGGCTAGGCGTGAGTTGGCTTGCCAACAGATTGATGGCGATCCAGACGATGACAGTCTGGAGGACCTAAGGCACCTATATTTCGAAGAGAAGGAAGGCGAGCGGCATATCAACGAAGCACTGACCACCGAAGGCGTCATTTACGCCCGCTAAAGACAAATAAGTTGAACATTGGTATGGCGGAAAAACCCAAACTAGCTACAGTTGGGGATTACTGGGACGAGGAGACGACAAGGGAAATTTTCAGCCTCCTCCAGCTATACGAAGACTTATTCCCTTCATCGGTTGCCAATTTGAAGGGTATCAAAGGTGACCTCGAAGAAATGCATATTGTGCTGAAACCAGATGCCAGGCCCGTGAAGCATCGACCCTATCGGTTGAACCCACGGATCAAAGAAAAGGTCAAGATGGAGATTGACAAGATGATAGCCGCCGGTCTCATCTTTCCGGTGGAAGAAGCATAGTGGGTGATCCTTATCTTCATTCAGAATAAGAAGGACAAGTCGGAGATACGTGTCTGTGTCGACTACCGGAGTCTAAACAACGCCTGCATCCATGATCCGTTTCCCACTCCTTTCAACGACGAAGTATTGGATCATGTTGCGGGAAATGAAGCTTACTCCTTCACTGATGGCTTCTCGGGTTATCATCAGGTGCGCATTGTGGAAGAAGACAAGACGAAGACGACGTTAACCACCGAGTGGGGATCGTTTGCATACCACGTAATGCCGTTTGGCTTGAAGAATGCCCCAGCCGTGTTTTCCCGGATTGTCATCGCTGCTTTCCGAGAGTATATCCACAAGTTCCTGGAAGTCTACATGGACGATTGGACCGTCTACAGTTTGCTGAAGAAACACGCCACCCTGTTGCGTATCATGTTCGATCAATGTCGCCAGTTGCAAATTTCCTTGAACTTGAAGAAATGCATTTTTGCAGTTCCTTTCGGCATGCTGTTAGGACACGTGGTGTGCAAGCAAGGGGTCTGCGTCAACCCTGCCAAAGTAGCAGTGATCTTCCACATGGAAGCCCTTGAAATGGTGAAGCAGTTACAGGCACTACTCGGGCACACAAGATATTACAGGAGATTTATCCGAAACTACGCGAAGATCACGACTCCCTTAGAAAAGCTACTGCGGAAGTCAGAAGTATTCCAGTGGACGGGGGAGTGTTGGATGGCCCTTAACACTCTGAAGGAAAAGCTAGTGACGACGTCTATTCTTGTTCACCCAGACTGGGATAAGCAGTTCCATGTGCATATTGATGCTTCCAGTATTGCACTTGGGGCTGTCTTGGCGCAACCCGAAGACATGACAGTTGACCACCCAGTCTACTTCGCCAGCCGCAAACTGTCTAATGCGGAGAAGAATTACACCACTACCGAGAGGGAGGCCCTGGAAATGGTGTACTCGCTCCAGAAGTTCCGCCACTATCTTCTAGGGGGAAAATTCAAGTTCTTTACGAATCACTCTGCATTGAAGTACTTGGTCAATAAGCCTGTCTTGGAAGGACGGATCTGTCGCTAGCTTCTACTCTTCCAAGAATTCACGTTTGAGGTGATCGTCAAGCCCGGGAGGTTGAACATCAGGCCCGATCACTTATCCAGGCTGGAAACAGGGGAGAACGATGGCTCTCTCTATGATTAACTGCCGGATGCTGACCTCTTCCGAGTCGAAGCTGTACCGGATTACTTGGCCGACATTTCCACCTATCTGACCATGGGGCAGTGCCCTCAGCACTACACCCCGCTCCAGAAATGACACTTGGTCGTCTGCGCCGCCGAATACCAACTGATTGCGGGGAAGCTATACAAACTGGGCCTCGATGAGGTTCTGCACAGATGCGTACTTGACCACAAACGCGAAGCTGTGATGTGGGAATGCCACAGCGGTGTTGCGGGACAGCATGTGTGAGCGAAACCTACCGTGAGGAAGGTGCTCCAAGCTGGACTGTGGTGGCCGACGGTCCATGCCGATTGTAAGACATTTTTTAAGAGATGCGATGTCTGTCAGTGGATGGGGAGGCCCTCTCACAAGGACGAGCTTTCGCTACACCCAGTACATGTGTTGCGGCCATTCGAGAAGTGGGTTGTCGACTTCGTAGGCCCCATAGCCCCGGTCGCCAGGCATTCTAAGGCCTGCTACATCATTACCGCAACCGACTACCTCACCAGGTGGGCTGAGGCAGCGGCGGTACGAGACTGGACGGCGGATACTGCAGCACGGTTCATCTTTGAACACATCATTAGTAGGTTTGGTTGCCCGCGCAGTTTAACCAGTGATCAGGGTACGCATTTCATTAATGACACAGTCAAGTCGTTGTTGGCCACCTTTATGATCCAGCATCACAAAAGCAGCCCGTACCACCTGCAGGCCAATGGTACTGTTGAAGCGTTCAATAAAATTCTTGAAAAGGGACTGACAAAGATCTGCAACGCCCAGCGGGATGACTGAGATGAGCGACTACCAGCTGCACTATGGGCCTACCGGACTATGGTGAAGCGCTTGACCAATCAGAAACCGTTCCAGTTGGTGTATGGCCGGGAAGCTGTGATTCCCGCTGAGTTCACTGTACCAAGTCTTTTAATTGCCACATCCCTCAAGTTCTCGGAAGACGCATCGCTCCAGGAGCGCCTACATGAATTACAAGAATTGGACGAGGCCCGGTTCTTGGCCGAATTTCACCAGAAGGTTCAGAAGGACAGAAAGAAAGCGTGGCACGGCCGCCACATCAAGAACAAAACGTTCCAAGTTGGTGGAAAGGTCCTCTTATATGACAGCAAGTTTCAGAAGTTTCCAGGGAAACTACAGATGCACTGGTTGGGACCTTACTTCGTCATCGAGATTAGAGATTCCGGAGCCGTTCGGTTAGCTCAGTTGGACGGTATTGTTTTACCGGGGTGGGTGAATGGCGCACGCCTGAAGCCCTACCAGGAGTAACTTTATTTCACTCTTCATCAATAACTCTCACAGCTGAGAGCACCCGTAGAGTAGCGTAGCTGAATAACTCTCCTGCAATCGGGATGAGCATAGGTAGTGTTTTTTGTTCATGCATAGCTTGTCAATAACCGCTCTGTTGCGGGACAGCACCACAACCGACTGTGGTCAGGGAGGGGCGTGTCCAGCATGTCATCCCTATAGGATTAATAAATGTGCCAAGGTCAGTCCAGGTCATTTTAGTCAGTACTTGTGTCATTCTGTAGGATCGTCTATATTTGCACCATAAATTACCATAATTGGAAGTAACCTCGCAATAATAATTTTTCCATAACCCGCAGTAACCTCAGCCGTCGCGCCCGCCCATTTCCCCATGCCACCGTCAGCAACTGTCAGACTCCACATTGGCACATGATTGATCGCACGATTATCGCAAAGAAGAATGCCAGCAGGAATTAACTCGTTATGGGGTCTCATCAACTCCACTCGTGCCAGGTAATTACATAACTTGCATGAGAAAAAGCACGAGAATGCCGAAACAGTTAGAATTAGCAATTAAAGCGGAACCAGAGCAGCAGCAGTATTTAGACGCCCAACACCAAGAGAGGACGCCGAGACGAATTCTGCAAGTCTATTAGCGCCAATCAAAAATGCAGAAGGCCCTCTCAGCCGTCCTACAACCCGAGCTCGACAGCGGAATTCATAAGACAAAGTCCCTGGTGGGGAAATATGACAATGCGACCCTGATAGACGCTAACCTTTTAGACTCTTCTGAATTCCCGGCACTCAACTGGCAGGTGTGTATGGAACATTACCTCACAACAGTCGGGCACTCAGCAAACAAAATTTTACCAGAGTTCTGGGGCCTTCAGCAATCTTCTCTTTTGAACTTAATAAATCTTCCGATCTTCGAGACCACAAGACCAGCGCTACAGTGCACTCGGTTCCTACTCAGTCGCATCCAGAATGGGTCCTTGTGGCTGAATAAGGAAATTACCATTCATGCTGGGGATATCCATCGTCTTACAGGGCTTTCACAGAATGGTGCGGATGTCTCGACTACATGCCAGACCACCTCCAAGCGAGCGCGAAAGTCGAGAGACGCAGACTTGTATGTCAAATATGGCACCCGACGGGGAGGGAAGGAAGCCAAGATGGAGCTTATCAATAAGCCCGAGATCAAATTGGCATGCTACCTCATTGCCAGTAAGACAATGAGGCACTACACAAAGGGCGAATGCACTCTGGACACTAACTCCATTGCCGAGCACTGTGTTCAGGACGCCAAGCTGAACTGGTGCTCCTTCCTGTTGAAGGAACTGTTTGACGTGTGCGAGGAAAACTACAAGCGCGCAACAAGCTTCATTTACGGATATTTGATCGTTGCCTTTGCCATGTGGAAATGGCACACTCCCCTTGTCAAATTACCAGTGGAAATTCCAGAGGGCCAGCCTCTAGCGATGAAGTTCGTTCCGTGGAAGGTGTCAGCTGATCCTAGCACCAAACAAGTGAATGCAGAGGCATTCCGGTCTTGGTATGGCTTAATGACGGACGTGGTAACCAGCCAGCAAAGGGTGCCCAGGAACCTATTAGATGAGTACATCGAGCAAGTGTGGTTCGGGGTCAGTCACAGGCATACTTACCTCTGACCTACTTGCGTGTCGGAGGACACCTTCCACATGAAGCCGCTGAAATTCCAGCTTGAAGATACCGCCTTCCACAACGAGGTCTGTTCGTGGCCGGGGATTGCGATGGAAATCTGCGACGGGGTACCTAGGTACAACTTTGATCGGATGTTACCGCAGCAACATCTTGTCGAAATAGATGCGGAGGCGACACCACAGGAACTCCCTGACCTGCTCGTCCCCATCGTCCGCCACTTGAACACTCAGGTACGCAATTTTAATGCGGCATCCCAGGCCATTTCAAGCGGTGCCGCTCCTCTCCCTTTACTTTCCGAGTTCCAACTTTCTCGCTCTACCTCGCACCCCCATACAACTCCTCTCACCTCTCCCATCCCTACTGTTCTATTTACTTCGACAAGCCCAATCATAACCCCGATGGGAGAGAAGAGCAAGACTACAGATCAATTAGAAGCTCCTCTAGCCAAGCAAGCCCGCACCACCGAAGCAAATCTGGTGGTGGACCTCACTGCGGATGATCCACCACTGCCACCGAGTACAGGGGTGTTGATACAGGAAGAACCACTCATTGACCCCTCCGAATTCATCAACATTCGCCTTCTGCCACCACGCACCGTTCCACCTCCACCTACCACTTCATCCGCTCCATCCAATTCATCTACTACCGTGTCCGACCCAATCATCCGGGAACTCTTTGGTGGGGACCCCGAGGCCGAAGTTGACTCCAGTACTACAGCAGTAGTACCACCGGTCGACCCCACAGGAGAACCCCAAGTTTCTTTATCTGATATATTCACCCAGATGGCACAAATTGGTGTCGACTCAGCTGAGGCTCAACCTGAGCCTATTGTGCCTCCACAAACTGCCCAGACAGATCAGCAGGAACGACCGGACTTGAATATGGCCGACTCAGCGCACCAACAGACCCCGCTGCCATCCCCTCCAGAGCATTCTAATCAATCAGTTTCCAGTGGGCAACCCTTGCAAGAAAGGAGGCCGGACCAGGGCACTTCGGGGATTGCCAATTTAGAAACATGGGGTACAGCTCAGCTGTACTTATTTATCCAGAGGGCGGCCCAGCAAGCCGAAAGGCTTCATTCTGAGCTACAGCAGAGGTGCGACGAGCAACAACAACATATTTTAGCACTTACTGAACAGCGCGACCAGCTCATAATGGCACAAGAGCAGCTGCAAAGTCAGATAACCAACGTCACCCAGGTGTTTTCAGAGCTATGGCCGAATGTCGGGGCTCATTATACTCAGTTGCCTACCGATGTCATGAAGACGAGTGTCGTAGCACAGGCCTTCCACCTCCGGATCGCATTTAATGGTCTCCACAGGGAAAACAAGGAGCTTCAAGCAGCGTTAGCCGCACGGCCAGCGCTGCTCGATCCAACGGTTGTCTATTCCGCACAGGGTGCAGCAAAGCAGGGCCAGGCCACTCAAATGCAGGAAGCTCTTAACTCTGCGGTGCGCAAGGCTCACGACCTCCTGAAGGGTCTTTAGGAGTGCTCAATGGCCCTTACAGTCAAAACGCAGCCAATTTCAACGCAGCTCCAGCAAATTTCGAGGGAAATCCAATAAGCCACGGACCCCGCGTGGTTGGACCAGTTATATGCCCAAGTAGATGATCTCGAGGTGCAGATCCAGCAAACAGAGGCCAGCTCAGCAATGGCCAAACAGGTAATCCGTGAGCTCCGCCCGCCCCTCCAACACAGCGCCAGGACAATGCAACAGCTAGCCGTCGAGGCCGAGACCCAGATTAGCACGGTGTTCGAGGCTGTACCGACGCACATAGAGGAGGCTGTTGTCACCAAGATTGCCGAAGAAACAGATTCACTGTTGCAGGGGTGGCAGCAAGCTGTGTCGACCTTCACTGAGCTTAAAGATACAGTGTTCCGCAAAGTCCCGGAGTAGGAGCCCTTGTCTGGACAGCAGACGAAAGGATCACAGCAAGAACAAGCCACGGGGTCCAGCGGGGCGATGGAGATAGAGACTGTGATTTGCGATTGACTCGGGACGAGTCAATAAACTACGATTGGGGCCTGTTGGGGCCCTTATTTTAAAAACTTGTTTTGAATTTTGAATAAAGAACAGATTTTTGGTTGCGGAATGATGACACATGGCAGTCACAACTATAGTAAGTAGCGAAACTACCGAAGTTGCGAGGGAACAGGTACATAGCTGAAGAAAGTAGATGCATGAGTACAGATGAAGAGAATATACAGCAGAAGACAGAGAGCAGAACACACAGACAACAAGAGAGAAGTCAGAAGCAGCTGAAGAAGAACGCAAGAGGAACTAACAGTTGCGATAGCGGGTGAATAAATAGCCGTCACCCGGGCGAAAGAAGGAGTAATGTTGAGCGACTGAAGGAGATTAAGCGGATGTTGTAGCAGGAACACAGACCAAGCATGATATCTATGTAGTTCCTAGGTTTCTCTTATCCACCTTTCTGTTCTATAAGGCGTCTGTATCAGACTTGTAAGCTCTCCTTGCGAAAGCTATGTAACCATGGGTTTGGCCGAAGATATCAATATACTTGCAGGTTGATGTCTTATTAGGTGATTCACATGCATGCATGATGATTGTGATGATTTAAAATTTCATTTGCTTAATACTTGTACACTCTCTGAATGTTCTTGCGTATATAACGATGTTTATGCAATCAATTCACTGTTAATCATGGGTTGCGGATCCTTTCACTGCTATCGATCTATTCCCCTTCTGCATGTGGTTGCGGCATGCCTCGGGTGAGACTCTCTGCTCTCCGGAGTAGGTTGATAATGCCGGCGTGGTTCTAGACTACAGCGGATTCCCTTGTTGGCCCCAATGCCTGAACCTGGGTCTTGCCTGTGAGACCTGTTTCTTCGCCAACAGTAGAGAATAAAAATGAGCTCAACAGTTTAATCTGAGCCATTGGAAGTTATAAGGTTAGAAATATGTTAGTTTCTTACTAAAATAAAATTAAAGGGTCAGCAAGCTCAAATGCACCCAATAAATGAAATAAAAAATGTTAGGGTAAATAAAGGGTGAGTAGATTACTTTCACAAGTAATGAAAAGCATCAATTGGCTCATCTCATATCACTAATATCCTCCTAAATCCCCTTCCCTAGTTAAAAATCCATTTCCCCTTGTAACAAATCACTTTCCCCTTCCTAAAACCTTTTTCCCTAGTTAAAAACCCATTTCCCTTTGAAATTTCACTCCCCCTTTACTAATTCCATATTATTCAATTAAAACATGCAAAACCCACTTTGCATAGTTTAAAAGCGTTAAAGGTATATTGGTTCCCACATCGGAAAAACCCCTCCCCAATATCATTTTAACACCTATTCCTAATGTATTTCTAAACATCCCTCTATCATATTTCCCCGACCCCCTTCATTTTAATTTAACCTATAGTTTATATATATCCTGGTCCCACTTTACTATAATTCCGCACATATTACTCCCCAATTCATATAAACCCTTCGCATATACTTTTTCCCAACCCTGCCTCTCACAAATCCTCAACTAATCCCGCAACACCTGCCAACCGTCTGATTAGCGCTACCCTGATCTAACCATCCCCGAACCCTTTTGCATTCTCAACTGTCTGATGTTTAAAACCAATTGGGGGTGCAAAATGGGTGGTTTCACACCCCCGTCCATTTGCCACGCGACAGTCCCACAATCTATCACATCCCCCATCCTAAAATAGCCTAACCACTTTTTGTGATGCGTTAAACCGCTAGGCTATCTCCGCGCCTTGAGATGAAAACCACCACTATTTGAATTCAAACCCACGCCATGTGATTTATTTCCTCCGGTCAAAAAGTATTAAAACCTGCCCTTTATTGTTAGTTGTCTATTTTGTTGTTTAAATGCGATAAATAGTCCAAGAAACCTCTGCCAACCCAGTTGAAGCCAAAAGAACATTTGTAGACCGAAATTGAAGCCATTCCTGACCAAATATGAACCCTACTTCCTCATGTACTTCTGCAGAGCGAACTCAACCATTTTCCATGTAATCCTAAGCACCTGAGACCATTAAATTAAGCATAGAAAGTAATAAATTGATAAATTAAATTGATCAATGGCCTCCTAGAGCATAATATCTGTTAACCCTTTGCAACCACCTGTGGTAGATGTTGACCACACACCTCTTGCTGATAAAGACTTCAAAATCGGTGATACAGTCACTAATTTCAACGTTCTAGAGCTCCACTGTTGGAGCCATGATAAATTCATAGACCAAGTTGATGATATCCACCTCTAGGACTCAAACCTACCCAGGTACATCTTCCCACAGACCTTTCAGTTTCCAGAAATCATCAGACTCGGCCAAATCAATTATTTTCCCAATGAAAGAGCTTTAGTAACCCCAAGACAAGAGATTTTATTCACAATCACTGCACAATATATAAATCAGATGTTACAGATCCAATACAAGCCTGATGAAGTCCCATTATCTATTGAAATCCTCACTGAATTATATCTGAAACTGGACTTTCCCAAGAGATTTCAAATATTCCAAACCTTCCTTACTCCATCAGTAGAAACCCCAAAACTTAATCCTCCATATTCATATTCTATATTTTCAGAGAGAACCAGACAGATTGTTACAATGTTGTCATGCATTTTAGGGTATTTTATTGATGAACATGTAGATGCCTCTATCCTAGGTTTCCTGTCTATATTGTGCCCAGGTCAACCTCCAGCGTAAACATTCAATTTTGCTCAATATCTATCAGATGCAATCCATGAGAAACTAGTCAAATTACCAGAGGAAGGAGTATTTAAATACTTTTCAGTTTTGTTTCACTTGTTCCTATATTTCCAATCAGAAAGGTTTTCATTTAGCCTCCAAAAACCGGACACAGAGGGTAACCCCCAATCTATTGTCTTTTGGAAATCCTTGATCAGAAAGGATTCCACAGAATTCAGCTATAAAGACTTCATTGATTCATTTTTTTGTCCAATTGTTAATATGCTAAGCAGTAGCATTCAACCTAGAGTCAGTGAAGAGATAAAGAAAGTATTGTAGTTGTCAGATCAAAGTAAAACAGGAGACTTGTATTTATACCATAATCATATAGAAATTAGAGTATGGAAGTCAGATTATTCCACACAAGCTTCCCAAATACCTCCTAATGAGGTTATTTGCATTGGAATACATCAGACAAGCCCTGAACTCAGATGAAGTTAATTTCCTTTCAGCAAAGAAGAAAACTCAATTTAAGATCAAGAACCAGTTAGGGACTTTTTATTTGCAATAATAGGAATGTTGGTCAGCAAGAAGACAAGTATTTTCAAGAGTTCAAGTTCAGTAATAGTTTCAAAAGGCAATATGATCCCTTGGTAGTCATTAGCAAGTTAAGAATCAAATTAAAATTGACCCCTTTTATTCATGAGTCAAAGCCTGAGGTTGAAAAGTATTCCAACCAGTCAGAATGGTTGGAAAATACTTTACAAGAGGTGGAGAAGCAGGTTGATACTAGTTCCATCCTGCTTACTCCAGCCCCACAAGACAGGAACTCAAAGAGGCCAAGAGAGGAAGACTCTTATTCTGCTAAAACTACTTTTGATACAAAATTCAAGCTAATGTATAGGAAGAAGGCCAAACTGAATCTAGTGATTGAACAGGAAGAAATAGTTGACACAGTTGAAGTTATTGATACAGATATAATTTTCAGAGATAATGCACCTCCAACAGTGTCAGAAGAAACACAACTGTTATCAACCTCTAGTGCACAAATCATTCAGAAACAACACAATGCAAAGGTTTCATCATCAAGCAAACAATTGGATAAAGAGAAAGATATAATGGAAAAATACAAAGAAATTAAATTGAAGAATGAAGCATTGAAATTTGTAACTTATGCCCAGTATTGGAAACAAACTCCTAGTGAGCAGAACATGTTACTTTCAGTCTTTGATTACAAAACTAGAAAGATGCAAATGACATTTTTGTAGCCAACAGTGCAGGCACCAAAATCATCAGTAGATTACAAGAAAACAACCTTTGAAGTTCTTGCTAAATATGTACATCCCATAGATTAGATTGAGTTTCATAAGAAAGCTAGAGAAATGATCTATTCCACTATGACAAATAAGGCTTTAAGTGTCCAAAAACTACATAATTATCTAGAGAATATCAGTGCACAATTAAAACTATAGAAAGCTTCTTCACAAGCAAAGGATAATAGGATAAAATCACTTGAATAATTGGTCAAGGAGGCTGGTTATGATCCAAAGAACATCAAAGCAGCAGAAGAGCTCATCAAGAAGAAGAATGCAGGCATTCCTGCATTGAAGAAATAGCTGAAGTTACCTACAACAGAACATCCACAAACTAAAAAAGTTTTGGAAAATGAAAATCAAAAGGATGAAATGATGAATCTCATCATTCAGTTGACAGCTCAACTGAAAGAGATGGAAAATGAAATGGACAAATTAGTGTAGGAAAAGCAGGCCAACATGGAAGCAATTCCTGTTACTGCCATTCCTATAGCTTCCACATCAGCTTCATTACCTATAGCAGTTCCAGTGACAACGGAAGTTCTAGCTACTACATCAGCAACAGCATCAGCAGTGCCAACATCCCATCTCACTGATGAGGCAAGTAAATTGATTAAATCAATGCAAGATATGTCAATTCAAACTATCGAAATCAATAAGCTTAAAGAACAAGTAAAAAGTTTAGAAGATGAAAAGAAATTGGCTCAAATCATGTATAAATATTAAACACAGAAATCCAATAGGTTGAATGAAAGAATTCGTAAGTTAAAAAAGGAATTATCACTGAAAGAGCCACTAGCCCAAGAAAAATAGCAGTTGTGGGCCAATATCATTAACTCTATTAATGATATTTGGCCTTCTATCCAAGTTATATTTAAGCAGAAATAATTGATAAAGGAGGCTAGTGATGCAATCCAAAAGTTCAAAGAATAGTTAAGAAAGAAACCAGAGGAATCCATTGAGATTATAAAGTTCCTAAATTCTAAAACCAAGTAGGAATTAGAACTTGGGATAACAGACATAACATAAAACATCTTAAAGGTGAAGAAAGTGATTTCCAAGAGAAATATGATGGTACAACTTGAAGACAAATGCCAAACAATGGAGCTTGCAGTAAACATATTCATGAACAAATTTGATGTTTTGAGGCATAAAGTCCTGCCTAATGCTTTGGTGATTAATGATAAACTGGTGAGGCATGAAGACTATGATAAAAAGATCAGGGAAGTAGCAAAAGAGACTTCCAACATTTCAGCAATGAAAGGAGTTCCCACAGGCGAAGTGCTCCTTCAGAATTTAGAAAACTTTTTTTACCTACAGCATGAGGTAAATCACCTTTTTGTGAATAAGCCTACATTTGCCAAGTATACTAAGGTTGATGAGATTTACAGGATAATGGTAAAAATCAAATTTCCATATGAAGCCTGGGAAAAATGGTGTGATTTACTGTGACAAGTAAAAGAACAGTGATGTTAAAAAGTAAAGCAAAGACAGGTTAAAGAGGAAGACATATGAAGACAGATAAAAGACAAAGCTAAAAGACAAGTCAGATGACAAGCAGCGTGAAAGACAACAAATATCAAAGAAGCAAACAATAAATCAAATAAACAGGGACAACTTGCATTTAGTTAAATAGGTGTCTCTATCTTCTTGCATGAAAATATTTATTTTCCTTAATTAAATCCTAATAAGTTCATAGGATATTTTGTATTAAGTTTTGTATAAGTACTTCATCAATTTGAAGTATTGAGTGTGGATTCTTAACATTTCTATAGTTGAATTGACCTACTACCAAACGATTTATTGTAACTTTTCCAAGTTGACAGACAGGACAATAATAAAGACATTTCTTTACAGGATTCATGTGTTGAGCTACTTCAGTGAAGTATATTTCAATTGTTCATGTTATTTTCTTAAGTATTCCATAAACTTGCATGTTTTTTCCAAATTTGGATGGGATAACTGGAATTTTATTGCAAAATTTGTTTAAGTACACTCTATTTTGAACAGTTATCCATTTTTATGCTTTCATCTGATATCTAGTTAAGAGGATCCTTAATTTCCCTCTAATCCTGATTGACCTCCTTCATGAAATACATGGTCAGTAGTGTAGAAAAACCACAGAATTATCCTATTTATTCCCTGCATTCTGATATGGACTCTTTTATCCTATGCAATTCAGACACTGGCAAAGACAAAATCACTATTGTAGAACAGAAACATAAAGAAATTTACAGTGAACTCATGAGTCTATGTGGCATTTAGACTTTGATGGCTCTGTAAACATATTAGGAGCAGAAGCAGGAGTATGGATTTATAACTTAGAAAATGATCATTCGAAAGGACATGCTTTCAGGTTAAATTTTAAATGCACTAATAACATGGCAGAGTGTGAAGCATTAATCTTAGGACTACAAATTGTAGAAAACTTGGAGCCAAAAGATTTTTTGTCATGGGAGACTCAAAACTTATCATAAAACAAATCAAAGGAAAGTATCTTGTGAATAATCCTAGGCTTAGCCAATATAGAGAAACCATTTTAGATTTGATTAATTGCTTCCTTGAAACTGACTTTGTTGTTATTCTAAGAAAGCAGAATATGCAAGCACGCATTTTGACCACTTTTGCCAGCACATGCAAATTACCTTTTCAACCAAATTATCAGTACACTGCTGAGGTAAGACATAGGCCAACAATACCTAATAATTTGAAATATTGGCAATCTTTTCACAAGACTCACAAATTTACAATTTTATGAATGTTGAGGGAGAATTTCAAAACTGCAATATAGAAATTAATTGTAAGATAAGAATGAACCAACTAGATTTACTAAAGTAGAAATAGATAAATTGGAAACAGTAGAAATAGAGGTATTAACTAATGATGAATCAGAAATTTTAAACCTTAACGATAACTTTTTGCCTAAGTGATTATCCCCGTTAGAAGATATTTTTGACTCAAAAGATGTGGCTAGAAAACCCAAAATGGAGCCCCTAAGGTTAGACATAGAAGAATGTAACATAGGAACAGAAGAAAAACCCAAGCTTATCAAAATATCCAAAGCATTACCTCCAGTTGAAAAGTTGAAGTACATTAGTTTGTTTAAAGATTTTCAAGATGTCTTTGCTTGGAGTTATGAAGACCTCAAGTCTTATGACACTAGCATTATCCAACATAAAATACCCATCAAAGAAAATCAAAGGCCCTTTAAACAAAAGCTTAGGAGAATTAATCATATTCTTATGCCATTGATAGAAAAAGAAGTTAAAAGGATGTATGAGGCACAAATCATAGCACCCATTAGATATGCTGATTGGGTCTCTAATTTAGTTCCCACTAGAAAGAAAACATGAGAAATTAGACTTTGTGTTGATTTCAGAAACTTAAAAAAAGTCTCATTAAAGGATAACTATCCCCTCCCTAAAATGGACCATATTCTACAGAGGGTAGTAGGGTCATCCAGAATTTCATTACTTGATGGATTTTCTGGATACAACCAAATCCTAGTCCAAACTGAAGATTAAGCAAAGACTGCATTTACCACTCCCTAGGGTACTTTCATGTATTTGAAAATGCCCTTTGGACTGATGAATGTTGGAGCTACATTCCAAAGAGCTATGGACATAGCCTTTGCAAAGGAGATACATGACTTTTTAGTCATTTATCTAGATGATATCATAGTATTTTCCAAACAGATAATGAACATCTAGATCATTTGAGAAGAGTATTCATTAAATGCATAAAATTTGGTATGTCCTTGAATCATAAAAAGACACTCTTTGGATTAGAAGAAGGTAAACTCCTAAGGAACATAATTTCAAAAGAGAGTATTAGAATTGATCCAGCTAGAATAGAAGAAATTTTAAATATCAATCATCCTAGAAACATCAAAGAATTACAGGCATTCTTAGGTAAAATAAATGTTCTTAGAAGATTCATTTCTAATTTAGCAGAACTATTCAGAGAATTGAATAACATGTTAAAAAAGTATTCAACACTTAAATGGACAGTAAAGGCTAAACAGTCTTTTGAAACAATCAAAGAAGCTCTCACTAAAACACATGTCCTCATAAGTCCTAATTTCAAAAAAGATTTTATAATTTTTTCTTTTGCTTCAGAACACACCATTGGAGTAGTCTTGTGGCAAAAGAATGATGAGGGTTATGAACAACCCATTGCTTTTTTCAGTAAAACCTTAATAGATGAAAAACTAAAGTACAACATTATGGAGAAACAAGAACTTGCTTTAGTGAAAGCTATAAAGGATTTTAGAGTGTACATTCTATACTCTCACATAATTGCATATGTTCCAAACACAGTGGTAAAGGAAATTCTAACTCATAATGGTCCTGATGGAAAAAGAGGCAAATGAATTGCCACTATACTGGAATATGACATTGAAATAAAGCCTACAAAATTTATTAAAGGCCAAGGTTTAGCCAAACTCATGGTTGAATTGAACTGTCGAGCCTTAGATATAAATTTCATTGCAGCAATATATGATCAGGAATAGATGGCGACTCCACAAATCAGTGAATCTTTTTTTGATTCACCCTGGTATGTAGACATTATATTTGTTTTACTCAACCTACAAGCTCCTCCTGGTTTATCTAGAACTAAAGGTAGATTCTTAAAAATGCAAGAAATGAAATATTGTATCATAGATAATGCTTTATTTTGGAAAGATCATTGTGGCATTCTATTAAACTATTTATTGAAAGATGAAGCTGATAAAGTCATGCAGGAGACTGTGGAGGACACCTTTACTAGAAAACAACTATTGATAAAATTTTGAGGGCAGGTTTTTACTGGTCCACTCTTTTTGCAGATGTCAGAAAGTATGTGACCTCCTGTCACAAATGTCAGATATTTGAAGGGAAGAAGAAACTCTTAACATTACCCCTCAAACCCATCTCTATAGAAATTCCATTTCAACAATGGGGTTTAGACTTCATTGATGAAATTCACCCACCCTCCTCTGCCCAACATAAATGGATATTGACAACCACTGATTACTTTACCAAGTGGATAGAAGCCATCCCTTCTAGACAGGCCACAGACTCTGTCATTATATCATTTCTTGAGAACAACATCCTGTCTAGATTTGGATTCCCACAAAAACGCATTACTGATAATGATGTTGCCTTCAAATCTAAGAAAATGGTTGATTTTTGTAAAAAATACCATATCAACCTAGGCCATTCCACTGCATATTACCCTCAAGGTAATGGACTTGCGGAATCCTCAAACAAAATCCTATTCAATATCATTAAGAAGTTGTTAAAAGATAACAAGAAGACCTAGCATAAAAGGTTCGTCGATGCCTTATGGACAGACAGACTAACTACAAAGAAATCTATTGCTACATCTCCCTATCAATTGGTATATGGGATGGATGTTGTTTTTCCATCCTCATTGAGAGTGCCAGTGATGAAAATGATTCAAGAGCTGCAAGTAGAACTAAATGACATCCAAAGAAGGATAAATCAGAAAATTCATTTGGACCAAACCAGGGAAGAAGTTTATATCAAATCTCAAGTAATCCAACACAAAATCAAGAAGATTTTTTATAAGAAAACTAAAGAAAATGATCTTTTCATAGGTAATCAAGTACTCAATTGGGATTCCAGAAGGGAAGACAAAGGGAAACATGGGAAATTTGACTTTCTTTAGAAAGGCCCATACATCATTTATAGTTACATAAGTAATAATGCATTTTTTTTAAAGAGTTAGATGGAACAGATCTACCAGGTGGACCAGTCAATGGTAGAATGTTGAAGCACTACTTTTCTCCAGATTAACCATTAGTTCGTTTGTTTTACTTTGTTCATTATAAATACCATTGCAAAGTTTAGATTCTATTGGATGATTATCTTATAAAGTTGAAGCCTAGAGAGAAGGCCCTAAGCTCTGAAAGATATAACATCATATGTTTGAATAAAGGAGATCACAGAAAGCACTTCCAAGGCAAGCAAAGTCAAAGTTCCAAGGCCACTGATCAGAACGTTCTTGAAATCTCACCAGGAGATATCATCCCCATGTGGAGCCACTATTAAGGTCCTATAATAATAGGGATCATAATTTTGAATTGACCATGTTAAGTCTTGTAATATTGTACATACATTTTCTTTTTGCAAATGTTTTCCCATATTAAAAAATGAAAAGAGGGTATGTCCTAAAAGAAAAATCAAAGGACCAAAAGAAAAGAAGATAAAAAAAAGGATATAAAGTATGAACGCCACATAAAAAAATAAAAATAAAAAATAAAAAAATAGATCATGAAAGTGTTGCACATTTAAATGCCACTACTCTTAGTTTTGTTTACTTTATGCAAATAAAAAATTGTGTGCAGCTAGTCAAAAATGCCACAATTCATGATGATCATATAATTTAATATTTATTCATTCATGTTTTTAAATTTCATGTCATGATAGTAAATAAAGATTTGTCCAAACCATTTAATCTTGGCAGATCAGTAGTTAGGTAGAGAATAAAAATGAGCTCATCAGTTTAATTTGAGCCATTGGAAGTTATAAGGTTAGAAATAGGTTAGTTTCTTATTAAAATAAAATAAAAGGGCAAGCAAGCTCAAATGCACCCAATAAATGGAGTAAAAAATGTTAGGGTAAATAAAGGGTAGGTAGATTACTTTCACAAGTAATGAAAAGCATCAATTGGCTCATCTCATATCACTAATATCCTCCTAAATCCCCTTCCCTAGTTAAAAACCCATTTGCCCTTGTAACAAATCACTTTTCCCTTCCTAAAACCTTTTTCCCTAGTTAAAAATCCATTTCCCTTTGAAATTTCACTCCCCCTTTACTAATTCCATATTATTCAATTAAATCATGTAAAACCCACTTTTCATAATTTAAAAGCATTAAAGGTATATTGGGTCCCACTTGAGAAAAACCCCTCCCCGATATCATTTTAACACCTATTCCTAATGTATTTATAAACATCCCTCTATCATATTTCCCCGACACCCTTCATTTTAATTTAACCTATAGTTTATATATATCCCGATCCCACTTTACTATAACCCCACACATATTACTCCCCACTTAATATAAACCCTTCTCATATACTTTTGCCTGACCTTGCCTCTCACAAATCCTCAACTAAACCTGCAACACCCGTCAACTGTCTGATTAGCGCTACCGTGATCTAACCATTCCCGAACCCTTTCGCACTCTCAATTGTCTGATGTTTAAAACCAATCGGGGGTGCGAAATGGGTGGTTTCACACCCCCGTCCATTTGCCATGCAGCAGTCCCACAATCTATCGCATCCACAACCCTAAAACAACCTAACCACTTTTCGCAATACGATAAACCGCCAGGCTACCTCCGCGCATTGAGATGAAAACCACGACTGTTTGAATTCAACCTCGCGCCATGTGATTTATTGCCTCTGGTCAAAGAGTATTAAAACCCGCCCTTTACCGTTAGTTGTCTATTTTGTTGTTTGAATGCGAAAAATAGTCCAAGAAAGCTCTGTCGACCTAGTTGAAGTCAAAAGAACCTTTGTAAACTGAAATCGAAGCCATTCCTGACCAGAACCAAACCCTGCGGCCTCCTGGACTTCTGCAGACCGAACTCAACCATTTTCTAGGTAATCTGAAGCACCTGAGACCATTAAATTAAGTACAAAAAGTAATAAATTGATAAATTAAACTAATCAATGGCCTCCCAGAGCATAATATCTATTACACTCTGCAACCACTTGTGGTAGATGTTGACCACATGCCTCTTGTTGATAAAGACTTCAAAATCAGTGATACAGTCAATGATTTCAACCCTCTAGAGATCCACTGCTAGAGCCATGATAAATTCATAGACCAGGTTGATGATATCCACCTCTAGGACTTAAACCTACCTAGGTACATCTTTCCACAGACCTTTCAATTTCCAGAAATCATCAGACTCTGCCAAATCAATTATTTTCCCAATAAAAGAGCTCTAGTAACCCCAAGCCAAGAGATTCACAATCACTGCACAATCTATAAATCAGATGTTACAGATCCAACCCAAGCCTGATGAAGTCCCATTATCTATTGAAATCCTCACTGAATTATATCTGAAACTGGACTTTCCCAAGAGATTTCAAATATTCCAAACCTTCATTCCTCCATCAATAAAAACCCTAAAAATTAATCCTCTATATTCATCTTCCATATTTTCAGAGAGAACCAGACTGATTATTACAATGTTGTCATGCATTTTAGGGTATTTTACTGATGAACATGTAGATGCCTCTATCCTAGGTTTCCTGTCTATATTGTGCCCAGGTCAACCTCCAGCTTCAACATTCAGTTTTATCATATGAAATCCATGAGAAACTAGTCAAATTACCAGAGGAAGGAGTATTTAAATACTCTTAAGTTTTGCTTCATTTGTTCATATATTTCCAATCAGAAAGGTTTGTAGTTAGCCTCCAAAAACTGGACACAGAGGGTAACCCCCAATCTGTCGTCTTTTGGACATCCTTGATCAGAAAGGATTCCATAGAATTCATCTATAAAGACTTCATTTATTCATTTGTTTATCCAATTGTTAATATTCTCAGCAGTAGCATTCAACCTGGAGTCAATGAAGAGATAAAGAAAGTATTGCAGTTTTCAGATCAAAGTAAAACAGGAGACTTGTATTTATACCAGAATCAAACAGAAATTAGGGTGTATGGAAGCCAGCTTATTCCATACAAGCTTCCCAAATACCTCCCAATGAGGTTATTTGCATTGGAATACATCAGACAAATCCTGAACTCAGATGAAGTTAATTTCTTTTCAACAAAGAAGAAAACTCAATTTAATATCAAGAACTAGTTAGGGCCTTTTATTTGAAATAATAGGAATGTTGGTCAGCAAACAGACAAGTATTTGCAAGAGTTCAAGTTCAATAATAGTTTCAAATGGCAATATGATCCTTTGGGAGTCATTAGTAAGTTAAGAGTCAAATTCAAATTGACCCCTTTTATTCATGAGTCAAAGCCTGAGGTTGAAAAGTATTCCAACCAGTGAGAGTGGTTGGAAAATACTTTACAAGAGGTGGAGAAGCAGGTTGATACTAGTTCCATCCTGCTTACTCCAGCCCCACAAGACAGGAACTCAAAGAGGCCAAGACAGGAAGGCTCTTATTCTGCTGAAACTACTTCTGATACCAAATTCAAGCTAATGTATAGGAAGAAGGCCAAACTGAATCTAGTGATTGAACAGGAAGAAATAGTTGACACAGTTGAAATTATTGATGCAGATATAATTGTCAGAGATAATGCACCTCCAATAGTTTCAGAAGAAACACAACTTCCATCAACCTCCAGTGCACAAATCATTCATAAACAACACAGTGCAGAGGTTTCATCATCAAGCAAACAAGTGGATAAAGAGAAAGATATAATGAAAAAATATAAAGAGATTAAATTGAAGAATGAAGCATTGAAAGTTGTAACTTATGCTCAGTATTGGAAACAAACTCCTAGTGACCAGAACAGGTTACTTTCAACCTTTGATTACAACACTAGAAAGATGCAAATGAAATTTTTGCAGCCAACAGTGCAAGCTCCAAAATCATCAGTAGATTACAAGAAAACAGCGTCTGAAGTTCTTGCTAAAGATGTACATCCCATAGATCAGATTGAGTTTCATAAGCAAGCTGGAGAAATGATCTATTCCACTATGACAAACAAGTCTTTAAGTGTCCAAAAACTACATAATATCAGCACACAGTTAAAACTAGAGAAAGCTTATTCACAAGCAAAGGATAATAGGATAAAATCACTTGAAGAATTGGTCATGGAGCTTGGTTATGATCCAAAGAACATCAAAGCATCAGAAGAGCTCATCGAGAAGAAGAATGCAGACATTGTTGCATTGAAGAAAAAGCTGAAGTTACCTACAACAGAACATCCACAAACTAAAAAAGTTTTGGAAAATGAAAATCAGAAGGATGAAATGATGAATCTCATCATTCAGTTGATAGCTCAACTAAAAGAGATGGAAAATGAAATGGAAAAATTAGTGCAGGAAAAGCAGGCCAACATGGAAGCAGTTCCAGTTACTGCCATTCCTATTGCCTCCACGTTAGCTTCATTACCTACAGCAGTTCCAGCGACAACAGAAGTTCCAGCTACTAGATCAGCAACAACATCAGCAGTGCCAACAACCCATCCCACTGATGAGGCAAGTAAATTGATTAAAGCAATGCAGGATATGCAAATTCAAATTACCGAAATCAATAAGCTTAAAGAACAAGTAAAAAGTTTAAAAGATGAAAATAAATTGGCTCAAATCATGTATAAGTCTGAAACACAGAAATCCAATAGGTTAAATGAAAGAATCCATAAGTTAGCAAAGGAATTATCACTGAAATAGCCACTAGACCAAGCAAAAAAACAGTTGTGGACCAATATCATTAACTCTGTTAATGATATTTTTCCTTCTACCCAAGTTATATTTGAGCAAAAAGAATTGATAAAGGAGGCTAGTGATGCAATCCAAAAGGTCAAAGAAGAGTTAGAAAAGAAACCAGAGGAAGCCACTAAGATTATAAAGTTCCTAAATTATAAAAACAAGTAGGAATCAGAAGAACTTGGGATAAAAAACAAAACAGAAAACATCTTAGAGGTGAAGAAAGTGATTTCCAAGAGAAATTTGATGGTACGACCTGAAGACAAATGCCAAAAAATGGAGCTTGCAGTAAACAGATTCATGAAAAAATTTGATGTTTTGAGGCAGAAAGGTCTGCCTAATCCTTTGGTGATTAATGATAAACTGATGAGGCATGAGGGCTATGATAAAAATATTAGGGAAGTAGCAAAAGATACTTCCAACATTTCAGCAATGAAAGGAGTTCCCACTGGCAAAGTGCTCCTTCAGAGTTTAGAAAACTTATTTTACCTACAGCATGAGGTAAATCACCTTTTTGTGAGTAAGCCTACATTTGCCAAGTATACTGAGGCTGATGAGATTTACAGGAGAATGGTAAAAATCAAACTTCCAGATGAAGAAGCCTGGGAAAAATGGTGTGATTTACTGTGATAAGTAAAAGTAAAAACAGGTAAAAGAATAGTCAGGTTAAAAAGTAAACAGAGCGGGCAGATAAAGCAAAGACAGGTTAAAGATGAAGATAGATGAAGAGAATTAAAAGACAAAGTCAAAAGACAATTCAGATGACAAGCAGCGTGAAAGACAAGCCAACGTGAAAGCCAGTCAGCGTGAAAGACAACAAATATCAAAAAAGCAAACAATAAATCAAATAAATAGGGACAACTTGCATTTAGTTAAATAGGTGTCTCTATCTTCTTGCATGAAGATATTTATTTTCCTTAATTAAATCCTAATCAGTTCATGGGATATTTTGTATTAAGTTTTGTATAAATACTTCATCAAATCGAAATATTGAGTGTGGATTCCTAAACATTTCTATAGTTGAAATGATCTACTACTAGAGGGTTTATTGTAACTTTTCCAAGTTGACAAACAGGACAATAATAAAGGCATTTCTTTACAGGATTCATGTGTTGAGCTACTTCAGTGAAGTATATTTCAATTTTTCATGTTATTTTCTTAAGTATTCCATAAACTTGCATGTTTTTTCCAAATTTGAATGGTATAACTAGAATTTTATTGCATAATTTGTTTAAGTACACTCTGTTTTGAACTGTTATCCATTTTTATGTTTTCTTCTAATATCTGGTTAAGAGGATCCTTAATTGCCCTCTAATCCTAATTGACCTCCTTCATTTTCCTTCATTATCCGGTTTAAGGAATCCTTAACTACTCCTTGATCCTGATTGAAAATCACTTCACCATTCAGCGTTAAAAGATATGATTTTGCTCAGCTACCCTGCCCTGTAACACTACTTTTATAATTTGTTTATGTTCTGTTTTCTTGATACATCGACTCCATATCACAATGGAAAATAGACAAGCACCTATCCATCTAAATCAGTAATTCCACCAACAAATCAAAATCAAACCAAATCATTCTTACATAACTAGCCTAAAATCAATTAAAACAACAAAGTTAAATCATTAAGAGAGAGCCCTCTCTTAGCATTAGGAAGGCTAGATCCTAATCTCCAAAAGTGGTTGATAATTACCTCTAATATATTTTTAAAGACACATAACAACCCTTGGAAATTTTGGAGTGATAACACAACTAGCACATTATCGATGAAGGCTTTGAGATCTTGCTCATCTAGAAAGAAGGAGATCCTTGCCTTCCAGATTACATAGTTGGAGGCACCCTCCAATCGATCCTGATCTCTCAGCTCAGTTGTTGCTTCCATCATGCCCAAAAACAATGTCGAAGTCAGCCTCTAACCCTCTGCATGGCTACTGACTAGCTCTACGCACTTCCTGCTAGAGTGAGAGAAACTTCTCTCGTCTATTGCTGCTACTGGGTGGGAAATTAAAATTTCTAGGCAAGGAATTCTCTTTGGTCAAAAATCCCTTAGTATTCTCCTCTTCCCTTCTGACACTTTTTTGCACTAGCAACTGCTACAAAAAATCTTCGTCCCAAATGAATATATGCTCTACGCTGAAGCTATTGTTATGCTCCCTCTACTGCTGACAAATCTTGATATGAAAAATCTTCTTCTCTGTCAACTCACTCAGAGAGAGATCTTTCCTTGAGAATATTGCCCTCCTGGCACTTGGACTGTGCAAGCCTTCTAGGTATTCGATCTGCTACCTGCGTAGATCTTCGAGCTCCCTCTTCAACACTGCTTTTGAGCTCCTCTGCTTCACCTGCACTCTAAAACCATGTTAAAATTCCACGATTGGAATCATTCTACAATAACTGGTTAAGTTTCTTCTATTTTGTTATATCATTGAACAAAATTATTTACTGTTTGCTATAGTATATAATGAAACTAACACATTGCAGTCTTCACAAATATAAAAATGTTTTGGAAACAAAATACAATGCAGGAAAGAAATAACACACACATACGACACCATTATTTTTTGGCAATGTCCCCAGAAAAACCCAATGTGGGAAAATCAGTGCAACAACAAAGGGTTTTTATTATTATGCACTAGTTTCTGAATACAATCTTGGATGCCTTACTGGTTATCTAATATAGAGAATATATCTAACAAAAAGTTAGTGAGAAATAACCTCACACTATCACTGGAAATCTGACATTGATCCAGCCTCTGAATGGCTAGCCCCAAGCAGCCTCTACGCGGTCATTGTGTTGCCTCTCCGTCACAACTGATAGGGACTGTGTCACTCCTTCGGTTGATTGATCTGTTGGTTGGATGCTGCGATCTCTGACCCTCCGGTTTGACACCCTAGCTCCTGGCACTAGATCAGGATTTCTCCTCAACAAAACTACAGATCTTCTCTCAATATCTGTGGTTCCTCATCGTGGCTTTGCGCTGCCTCTCTTGATCTATATTTACCTCCTTTGCATTGCATTCACTGGATCAAGAAAACTTCCACTGGTCACTATCCCTGCCCCTCACTGCAAGAACATAGTAAATTTTTGGATCAAGGATTGGATTCCTTGAAAAAGCAAGTCTTTCAAGTAGAAAGGAATGTGCAACGCACTAAGGAATAGTTTGGTATCTTGAACTTTGGTTTAAGAAAATTGCAGAATCAATGATAAGATGCAGATTATGTTTGGCAACAAGCATTAAAGGCTCCAAGAAGGATGGAATGTGATTGGAACAAAAGTAATATGCAATCGACTAGGAAACACACACTTCCAGATGTTAGGGAGGCCCATTTACATGCTACCTTACACCGGAAGTTGAAATCCTAGAAAGAGTTACGAGGATCAAGAGCATATGATCACCACCTATTCAATACATCAAATAGTGGCAACTATAAATCCGAATATGGAGATAGCAAGGATGCGTAAGAGGGGCCTATTGAAAGGAATCAACAAAAGCTCCATGGTTGGGTGGAAAGAAAGGGACCACAACTTAAAGGAGAGATCCATCTAAGTAATCAATACTATTGGAATTAAAAAGTTGATGCTGACAAAGATAATATGTCTTTGAATGTATTGAGGGGTTTCCGCATTGCATTATATTAGATATCATTTTTTGGGATTCAACTGCGTTAAGAAATTCATTCAACTATGACCATTTCCATGAGAGATAGTCGTAACTGACTAATTTCTCATGATTTTTGAATAGTCCACTTAGCATTCATTGCATCGGGTGATTCTCACAGGGGTGAAGAAGTGGGATTGAAACTAGTGAAATGAATCACATAGCGTCAATCATCACTTCCAGGGCTTTCACTCGGTAACCAGGACTTCTCGGGTGGTCATCCATCCTAGAACTCCTCTGGATAAAGCGCGCTTAACTGTGGAGTTTTCCCCACAATCAAGCCCACTTGTCGTTGAATGTCAAGGATTCATTATATTGTCATAGGGGTAGAGATGAATTATGCTTATATAGAGATCTAGAGGGAATGTATTGTAAGAAACCTAAATAAAAATTTATTGATAAGCACGGGGAAATAGATGGTATTCATCCAATTCAATTATATGATTTTGGAGGTTTTAACATCACCCCAAACTTCAATGTTCGTCACTTGATCATTTCAAGGCTTTCATGGGCAATTTTTGCAATGGAAAATATTCACTATTATGGAAAAGTTAGGGACTTTTGCATCACTTGTTTTGAACGAGAGCAGGTGGTTTAGAAGTGACCAGAACGAATGATACAAGACAAGTGAGTAGTCTTCATTCTTAAAAGAAGGGGGACAAATTTTGCAACACTCGAACTTGCAATTGTTTTAGGACAAGCATTTTTGGGAAGGGAGCACTGTAATGTTCCCTATTAATTAATGTCCCAAGGGAGCATGAAATAACCTATCCAACCCCATAGGCTATAGTTATTGATAAAGGACGAAACCCATTATCCAATGTTTTTGGGGAAACATTGGATAAATTATGGGTAATTGGAGCAGAAGCTATGGAAAAAGCTAGAACAAGCCAGAATTGGGGTGACATGGAGGGAAACTTGTAACCCCTCACGTTATAAGAGACCCCATAAGGATTATATAAATAAGAGAGTGGAAAAATCCCTTCCTCATCATTGTGGATTGGATATTTATGTTTCTTGAGCTAAGGCTTTGAGGGTTTTAAGACCCCTTTTCCTTTTGATTGGTTTCGGTGGTGATATTCCCACCCTAGCTAATCCTCTCTTCTCTCAATATGTTTGGAACAATTTTCTAAGGCATCTTACATTTGGTTTATGGCCAAGAAAGGGGGGATTTCTATGGGATATTAGTGTGTTGTGATTTCTATGGATCTATTAAGGGCTACTCTGCAACATCCTTATAGAGGCAATCTCAGGAACAACAAGGATCGGCCGATGGAAAAACAACCCTGAACCTAAGCCCAGACTTACAACTAACCCTGAAGGAGATCATCTAAGGTAAAAAAATTATTTTGAGGACGAATCTTGAGAGCAAGGACCAAGTTGAGATCATTCCAAGGTAGCGAAACCATCACCCACTTACCAAATAGCTTATTTTTAGGCACTGAGACCTAATCCATGGAAATCTAGAACAAGGAGGACCTCTCTAGAGTTTAATTGTATCAATGTATGATTTTGTGTGGCTTTCCAACAATAGTGAGGTTCTTGAGGTTCCCTTAGGCCTATAGATCAGTCATAGGAGGCAACATATCTCCTCCAACTCACTATAGCTCTTCCAAGCACATCACAGGATGGTCTCTAGATAGTTGAATGAGCGACTCACATCCTATGGATTAAGGGTCAGATATGGACAACCATTAGAGATCTTTTAAGGTCTAAAATGGGCCCCCTAAGAAAAACGTACAACCAAAATAAATTTTATAAGAACCAATAGGATTCGAGATGATGATGTCAACCATCGGAGATGATTTACCATTTTTGGGGTAAACAAGTAAAAATATTAAAAAATAATAAAATAATAAAACTACTTTTTCAACTTGTAGGTCGGCTTGGTGAGTTTCTTAGGGTGGTGTTGTGAGAGTTAGGAGGTTGAAAATAAGTGGAAAATTGTTGCCCTTATCATCTCCTAGGTTGAGTTTAAGGGCAGGGTGAGCATGGTCTTTGGGTACCTGCATCTGTGGCTGGATGGGGAAATTTCAGGGAATTGGAATTGGGATAGAGGGAGCGTTGAGATCATTTAGGGCACAATAGCTAAACTGGAGCTGCTGCGTGGGGGAATCGAGTTCTGTGTGAATTCCTGTATGAAGAAACATATAAAAATCAATGGTCAGACTGTGCTGACACAACAGGAAATTGAGTGATACTCTGAGACGACAGGTTGGTACGAGGCTTTAGGAACTTGTTTCCGTGTTCAGTCTCCTGAAGCAGTGGCAATAACTGCCAGAGTTAGCGAGGGACTAAAAATGCAGAGGATTACAAGGCAAAGGCAGGGGAAAAATAAAAAAACTGAGACATAGAGTCACACGGAGATGGAGATGGAGACCTGGGAAGTAAGACGTAAATTCTTAGGGAGGGAAATCGAATGTATCTTTCCCCTAAAGATTGTTGCCTCGCAAAATTTCAATCACTGTGAACGTGAGCACCTAGAATTATGGGACTACATGGAGGATTTGAAGAGAAGTCTTCAATTGCATCAAGAGGATGACTTAGAACGTGGAGAGAAAGAAGCAGAAAATAACAGAAAGATCAGCCACCTGGAGGACGAAATCTATGTTTTGTAAGGCCAAATTGAAGGCCTAAATATCCAGCTGAAAGGGAATTCCACCACCTCGGAAGAGGATTTGAGCGGCCTCGACTGGAACTGGCCAGCCAACATTGATGACTAACTGTCTTTTAGTTTTCTATGAGTAAATTTTCATGTATCTTTTTGCTCGGCTTGTATTGTAGGATATACATCATAGAAACCGTAATATCGAAGCTATACTTTGTAATTTTGAAAGTCATTTGGGCCAGCCCAACTATGGACGTAACTAGTCAGCCCAATTTGGGAAAACTTGAACATGTAATCTCCCGGCCTTAGCCGCAACCTGAGCATTGATTTATATTAAATAAAATTACTCTTTTGTGTAAAAAAAAAACTTAAATCCCTAAGGTTTTACTCAAATTTCGAGTGGGAGTACTTTCCAAATGCAAAATTTAATTCCTCATGCAAAGAGTACCCATGTTGCACACTTTCGATGGAGACAGCGAGACGAAAAATAAAAAATACATGAAACAACGTGATTGCAATCACATTTTTAATGTATTTCTCATTTTTCATGTAGCAAGGTCCATCGAAAGTATGCAACATGGATACTCCTTGGACGAGGAATCAAATTCTGCATCCAACGAGTGTTCCTACTCAAAATTTGAGTAAACCCATAAGGAGATAAGTTGAAAATACGAGTTGAAAAGGTAGTTTTTTTTCCCATTTTAGACCTCTAAATTCCCCTAATGAAGCCCAACATGCGGTAGCGATCAATTAGTGTCAAGAGACAACAAGGAGGCAACAAATTTGACTAATTTTTGAAGTTGATTATAAGGTCAAGACAAATTAGGAGGCTAATAAAATAGCTAGTAATCTAACATTTATATGTACTACAATTGTAGTGTGAATATTGAAGGTCGTGGGTTAAATCCCATACGTATGAAAACCTGGTTTCATGTTCTTGAAATATGGATGGTATGAAACGCAATCTTTAGTGTAATACTTCTTCTAATTGTCTCATACTATAACTGCATTAAGGAGTGAGTTGTGAAAGTTATAAACTAGTGTAGTTTGTTGATGCCGCTTATCTAATTATTGTTGTGTCTTAATTGTATTTCGCAAAGTTTGTGACAAATATTTTGTTATTAATATAAATATACCCATAAAATCTTGATGACCCTAGGGGACAAAATTCCATGGAACATTACACTCCTCCACAAGCCCATGAGCCTACCCATCCATTGAAGACTTCAAGCTCACAGTGCTGATGTTGGCCCCAACCCCCTACAAACTCATATGTATTTTCTACGAACTCATCTACCTAACAAGTTTTAAATTTTCATCACAAATGTTTTCATTTATTACATATATTTTTAAATTTTATGCTATGTAGAATTTAATGCCGAATTTTATTACCAAAATTTTCATTATTGAATTTTTATCAAACTTCAATGTTGTTGAACTTGAAATCGAATTTTAACTAGGTGACTTAATTCTAACCTATGGATAGGCAAGAGGTCCTCTTCAATAATTAATTAATCAAAAAATACATATAGGCTATTCACGCCAAATGTACAAAATCTAAGAGGCATAAGCCCAAAAATATTATCCAACCCATCAAAAAGGGCTTCCAAGCATGGATTTCAACCACCAAATTTCCTTGAAAGCATGCTCATCATTTAAGAAATATTTGCAAGCTGAACAAATAGGCTTCCAATCATAGAAAACCCCTTAAATCATAACCAAAATCCCTACAAAAGGGTTTCTCCTGAATAATAATAGCCTTTCAAAGCTATATAACGGCTTCATCTTTCCATCAACCAAGCGAGTAACAACCCAACTCTAGTTCACATGTGGACATGCAGGTCCATAATGATCATATCTTAAATAATATTATGGATAAATGCCCCACAAAAGGGGTAGAAATGTATGCTTCAACTCCAATCCAAGACCATAACAATCTACTTGAATGCATAAGCAACCCTTATGTGACACTCAACATAGACAAGTCAGCCTTCATAGATGGTATTTTAAAGGAATCACCCCTTCGACACTATATCAATGCTGAGGGCATACAAAGGTTAGGCCAAACAAATTTTGCCAGATGTTGGCCATGTCTAGTGGCATGCAAAATATAAAAAAAGTTGCATTATTTCTTCAAAGTGGACAAATAAAAATATGTTCGAGAAAAATTATGATGGTGTAATGATTAGAAGAATATTGGAGATTGGCTATATTGGCAGTGTAAAACGGAAAGACAGTGCAAAATTAAAATGCTCAACAATGAGGAAACATTAGTTTTGCACCTGGAAATCATCCACAGGCTCAATGCTTCAGGCATTGAGCTAAACATTATTCCAATACTACCAAATTTTCACGAGATACAATCTACATGGAGATGAGCATCATTTACTACACTTGCTTTAGATAAAGATGATGATAGACTTGAGTACCTTAAAAGAAGAAAACTTCTACATGTGTGTTGAAATTTTGATGTTCTAGGATGTAACAATCACATATTACAAAACATTAGAGGAAAATTGAGTCTAAAAGTAGCCTCCAAAGGAAAAATAATAAAATAATAGTTAAAATAATAAAATAAGAGTTATGGATTTTAGAGGGAAAAGAAGAAAACTATTTTTTATTGTATTTTTTACTTATCTTGTTATAGGTTTACTCAAATTTCAATTGTAGACACACGTTGGATGCAGAACTAAGTTCCACATCTAATGAGTACCCATTATGCATACTTGTGAAAATACCCACATTGATAAAAACTGAAGATACATTAAACAAACGTGTTGAACACAATTTTTTTAATGTATCTTCAATTTTTATCAATGTGGGTCTTCTTAGAAGTAATCATAATGGGTACTAGTTAGATGCAGAATTTAATTATGCATCCAATGATTGCCTACATTTGAAATTTGAGTAAACCTATAAGGAGATAAGCCATAAATACAATTAAAAAAGTAGTTTTCTTGTTTTCCCTCCAAAATATTTACGTATACCTCTTTTTAAATTTAAAGGATTTTGATTGGTTTACTGAATTACATGAAACTTTCATGGGCACTTTTAGGCTGAAATATCCTCTAATGCTTATTTATGTTGCAATATTAGATAAGCAATTGTAGAAGAACATAAATCAAATGCATAATAGAAGACAACCAAGAATTCAATGAGACAGAGAATTTAGGTCCAATGACCAGGGAAAAACCCACAAGGGGAAAACCCAACGAGATTCTTCTTCTATTATAAATCAATTGTTCAGTAGAGATACAAAGTACAATGAGAAAACAAGAGAATGAGTAAGTTCACCAAAATCTGAAGAAGCTATAACATGAATATCACTAGTAGCAGCAACAGATTTACACACTAAATCAGCCTCCTCTTCAACTAAATCAACATTGAAACACTAAAGCATTGAATCAACCTTATCTCACCCAGTTTTGCTCTTACTCTCCAAGTCTCTCTCTCACAATCTTCTTCAACACTCTCCTAACTCTTTCTCAAGTTCAAATTCTTCTTTCACAATGCACAGGCAACGAGGGGAGAATGAATGAGACACACACATATATATATATGAAGAGCAACGAATCCATGTCATAAAGAAGGAGTAATTCGCATTCCATGAGGTGTGTAAATCATGCCCATTTAGGAAATGTAACGCATGCCATTAAGGAGGTATGCAAGCTTTTGTAACTTATGCTTTTAAGAGAGAGTGTAACATATGCATTAAAGAGTGTGTAAGAGGAATATTTTATGACATGCTTTTATTGAGTGTAAGAGTGTAAGAAAATCTTTTATGATGTGCTTTAATGTGTAAGAAAGTGTAAGAGAAATAATGAGAGTGTAAGAGGGATATGTTATGCTAATAATGAGAGTGTAAGAGAACATTATTGAGAGCCATGATTGAGTGTCTTAAATTCCTTTTAATATTAATAATAATAATATCATAAAGAGGATAATAATAATTTGATAATAAAAAATTAAGTGGAGATTGAACTTTTAGGATTGATTAATGATAAGAAATGATTTTTCATCAACAATACTTGATTACCAATTGATGCAAGGTGATTTACTATCTTCAGACTTTCTAATTTTATATTTTCTATTTTTAGATTTTCTATTTTTAGAAATTCTATTTTAAGACTTTCTATTTTTAGAAATTCATCCCTTAGCTGCCAAATTTTCAACAATGTGGAGGACTATTTCTTTGCAATAGTCAAGTCTAAAATTGAATAACATCTTGTTTGTGGAGGAACAATTTAGCCATACTCAAGTAATTGATTTATAAGGCCACTATTATAATTTGAGGCAATAATGTTCTAAAAATCCCCTTTCCGTGTTGGTTTATATTGAACTTTAGTGCATCGTCAGAAAAAAATATGAGAATAACTAGTATTTGATTACTTTTTTTTCGTTAATCAATCTTCTAGTAAATATACAGAATGATGTAAGGTAGGCGAGTCTGCAATGTGTAGTAAGACAAGAATAATAGATACCATAACCATAAACCTATTGATTTGGCTCACCAGTAAGGCATTTTCTTGATGAGTTAGAACGCAATAACATTTTTTTCTTCATTTTAGGATATAGGTCCATGTGGTGACACTCCTAAAGCTGGTGTTTTGAGAATTCTAAGAAGGAAAAATTCTTAAATGCTTAAAAGCTATTTGAAGCATCCAGGAAGCTAGTAGACAATATGGTCCATGGTTAGGGCAATTGTTTTAAAATAATTTCCCTGAAACAAAATGCATGTTGGAGTGATGAAAAAGGTGAGGTGCATTACTTGAGCTATGGTTAGCTCTTCACCTGTCTTGGGTAACTTTAGTTATCACCCCCATGTTTTCTCTTCCCTAATAAGCCAAAGTAGATTGGGATGTGGAGAGATAGGTAATTGGTGAGCTTCCCCTACCTATACCCTGAAATAAAAGCCATCCTATACCATGGTCTCATTTGATAATCCTACCATCAAATTGTCTTTATGAAACAATTTTACACCTGAATACTTTGGCAACATGCATCATAGTAAAGCATCCTATCAAGCTAAGTGGTGGAAGAGAATGAGAGAAAAGAGAGGATTTTGGTTTAATATGCTAAATAATTCCACAAAAACAATAGGAATCTATATCTATCCAAGAAAAAACATTTGATAAAAGAAATTATCTTACCTACAATCTTGTAACACCTATTAAAATGGAATTCTACAAATTATTTGTAAAAGTCCTCTGGAACATTTAATCCCTTATCCTCCTTTTCAAAATTCTCCACATTCTCTACATGAAAGCTGCAATATATACTCATTTCTAACACCCTTTTCCCAAACCGAAAATATAGTCATTACTTAAATGCTTGTTAAAATCCCAATAAATTTCTCAAAAGCCATCTCCTTAACACTGAGAAAATAAATTATCGATAGTATGACACACTGCTTCAATACCCTTTAAAATCCTAATAAATTGTCCCAAGCCCTCTCTCCTCAACGAAATCATATTAGAAAAAACAAATTATCTCCTCCTTAAGTGCCTCTTGAAGTTCCACAAAATGTCCCCTTCTCACCAAAGCCAGAGATTTGGTGCTCAAAAAATTTCCTTTCGACTTTCATGGCTTCACGTTCAGTTCATTCAGGTTAGCTTCATGGTTTTGTGAAAGTGTGCAGGTAAATAACATTGTTTTTAGTGTTTTTATTTATTTATTTTTGTGACTAAAGGAGTCAACAATTAGGCTAGTTTCCTACTCCTGTGGCATGGAATTGATTCCAACCACTACAACTATAACCACTAGGTGCTTAGGTATGCCCCTTCGGTATACATCGATAAGTCGGGGAATTTAAACCTCAAATATCTTGGTAAAGAACACTTCATATGCATGGCACTTGCCAATTGAGCTGCCCTCAGGCGCTAGAGTGACTTCAATCGTCAACCCCTCCCATGAGGTTTGAATCTAAAACTTGATGCGGACTAAACCCCATGCAAACCAACTAGTCTACACCTCATAAATTTTTTTGTTTTTAATTTCAGATGTATTTTTGTTTATTTTTATGATTTACATATTAAATAACACACAATATGTATGACCCATAGGGATAGATCAATTGGAAAGTGCCTTGATAATGAAGTGTTTTGTTCCATGAGATCCAGGTTCAAACCTCATCCATTAGCCAAACCAAAAAAGAAAATGAACATATAATATGTATGATATATTATATCCAAGGTATTAGAGATAAAAATATATATATGAAGTATTATGTTGTGTTTGGTGATTTAAATTTTTATTTTTGTATATTATTTGAGTTTTATATATCTATGGTTTTAGTGTGTATATTATATTATTATAATTATGAGTTTTGTATATTATATGTAGTATATTAATTTAATTGTATATATATATATAGTATTTTAACTTAATTTATTAGGGAAGGAAAAATGTAACTTAATTATAATCATAAAATAATATAAATATAAATAGGAATGATGTGTAATGTCATTTCAATAATAAACTATAATGTGAGAGGATCAAGGAGGACATAGCCATTAAACTATTTTTTAAATCCCTTTTACTCATCACACAAATGAGTATTTATTAAATTGGTGACGATTTTATTTCTATTTGGATGGAGGATTATAATGCAACTAAGTCTTTTAGATATCAAAGATATTAATTATGCGATGCAATTTCACTACAATGCAAAGTGGGTTAAACCATTGATTGGATTTGGGGCATTGCTGCATCGCTTACCAGGTTGCTCATGGTTGAAATTGACTTATAAAGAGGTATGTGACAATGTTGGTAATTGAGTTATTTTAATGTTTAAGATTGCACTAGGGGTTTTTGAACAGGGATTAATATTTTCTGGCATGAAGAAATCGAGTCAATGGCACCATCCTTCCATGTACCAAAAACTTGGGGTTGCCATTAAGATAGTTTAAAGCTGCAAGCAAAGAATTAAGAAAATGCTCAAAAGAAACTTTGGGTGAAGAACAACTAAAATAGTTGGAAGGAAAATGCAAATGCCTAATATCCCATCCATAAGAAACTTTTTTGAGATGATTTGGGATCTGCCCAAATTGTCAAGTTGCACCCCATTTGTGCACAAGAAATAGGTGAAGAGACCAAATGAATTTCGGGTTAATATATTCTTACCTTCCTAATTAGCATGATAAGTTGTCCTTAATTCATTATTAAGGACTTGGGGATGTTAGGGTAAGTCACAAGGCAAGAAGGTAGATGTCTAAAACAAATATTGGGTGAGAACAAGCAAAACGACAAGAGGAAGACTTTAAAGATGAATTCATGAAAAGATCCAACTAATTAACATGATAAGACAAACTAAAATGACTATAATCAATATAACTCAATTTCATATAAGTAAAATATATTACTAATTTAACTTCACATGGTTGTTGATTAGTTGTATATATTTATCCTTAATCTCCATGTTAGTAATTTTTAGCTATGTCACTTAAAATACATCAAAATTGCTTAAATTTGCTAATATTTAGCTTATAAAGAATCTTGTGACTAAACAAATCTATAATATACCTAATGGAAATATGAAGTGGATAACAATAGCATATACTATGAACAATAATTAGATTTTTGGCATGCACAAAATATCAGCTAACACAATGAATTGCAGAAAAATATGGGTCATTTTATTATTATTGAGCAGAATAGGAGTACAATATAGATATGGAAAGAAGAACTTGGGCCTGCTACAACAAGGAAGGAAAAACCTAGGTTGCAATTTTGATGCCCATGTGCTGGAAAATATGCCCACAATAGGTCTGTGTTGACCTAGTGATTTTATACTTCTGCTGCTGGAAGAAAATTGAGAAATCTACCTCAGATATGTGTCGGAATTTATAGGGTAAGTTCCTTAGATCAATAACAAAAGGTCATCGCTCACAAAAAGATCACAAATCAGTACACCAGTATAATCATGTGGTTAATGTAGAAATTATATAACTTATGTGTTATATATCCAAGATTCTCCTGATCACACACTATTTTAACTTCATGCACAATACAGAATCTATTCCACCATTGATCATCACATGCGGAAATTAAATCAATTGCAATGCACACATGAAACCATAAAAATTCACACACATTAACACAGCTGTTTAACAGGAAAGCCTGAAGCTAAAACCCCAAATATCTGTATATAATATATGTCATAGAGATCATGTAACAATCCTCATACAAAGCTGATCATATCAAGCTCTCAGTACAATACAATCGATACACACTAATCAGGCCCAATCTTGCAAATCCATGCACCGATCTCTGCCACCTGCTAGCCTGCCTCTACTGCGCAATCCTTGTTGAAGAATGGCTCTGAATGAACTCGAATTCAGCCAGCCTTGCTCACGCAATCCTCATTGGTATCACCACTAAGTGTGGGATGCAATCAATGCATCACTATAGTCACAACTGAGAGTCACACTTGCTCTTTCACCTATCTCTCCACTGGTCTCCACTAAAACTGCCATGCACTGTAGTTAACTGATGTATTCTTTTATTGATTAATGAGTTATTATTTAGTGAATTAATTAACCAATTAATTCACACCACTCTCACTAGTGTATCAATCAGTTAGACTAGATACAACTAGCTCAACTGAGTCTAACTGAGTTAAACTAAATACAACTCCACCAACTACTTCTATAACTCCACCAAACTCTGTCACATGAGTTCTAATTGAAGTCCTCATGCATTAGCTCCAGTAAACCCTCAGGAATAGTGTAATTCCTTCTGTCAGTTGTTGTGCCACATCTGTGCACTTAACTGAAGTGCTCCAAGAGAATAAGATAATGTTTAGAGTCCAAATATTATTAAGAGCTAATAATATTCGACATATCTGTTTTTAGACTGGCAATCTAAAAATAGATTCCGCCCAATATGTCTAAAAATAGAAGTCCATCTATTTTTCCAACTTGACCAACCATCCACAAATAGCATCCTGCAACTCATAGAATATGATCAACATGTCTAAAAATAGACTTTGCGCCAAAAATAGCCGGCGGGCCCACTTAGTGAAGGCGACTCTTTTCACTAAGCTCATCATCTTGTTGAATCTCAACACTCCCTCTCAACAAGATAGGGATTATCTGCCACCCTGATCCTGTCTCTATGGTATTCGAATTTGCTCCTGGTGAGCGCCTTCGTCAAAATATCTACATCCTGATCCTCCGTAGGAATGTAAGAAAGTAACATGATCTTCCGCTGCACACAATCTCTGATATGATGGTACCGGATGTCAATATGTTTAGATCTATCATGAAATATTGGATTAACCGAGAGTTTAATGCAACTCTGATTATCACAATATATCACAGTAGGATCTAAGTGTGAATCGAACAACCAGACCAGGATCTTCCTCATCCATATAGCCTCGCATGCAGCCAAACTTGCTGCCATGTACTCGGGCTCCGCTGAACTGAGTGCCACGGATCTCTGTTTTCTATTGCACCAAGAAACCGTTGTAGACCCGATACTGAATATCCCTCCAGATGTGCTCTTTCTGTCCATTGGGCTCCCTGCCCAATCTGCATCCGTGAAGCCATGCAGCTTCAACTCATCCGACTGTCTATATCACAATCCATATCTCGATGTGCCCCTGAGATATCTCAGGACATGCTTGCCTGCCTTCCAAAAGAGCTTGGTAGGCTTAACCATAGCTTGTGAAAGTTGGTTAACAGCATAGCATATGTCCAGTTGTGTATTGACTAGATACATGAGCGAACCAACCAACTGTCGATAAACAGTGGCATCCACTACCTCTGCCGATGTAGCATCCTCTTTCCTCCAACCACCAGGAAGAGGTGTGTCGATAGGCTTGCAGCCTTGCATGTGAAAATTCTCTAGTATCTCCTAGGCATACTTGCCTTGAGACACAAACAGTCCACCCTTCTGCTGCCAAATTTCCAATCCCAGGAAATAATGAAGGAGGCCCAAGTCCTTCATCTCAAACTCCTTTGCAATATCTGCCTTGCATGAGTGTATCAAAATTTCATCACCCATTAGTATTAAATCATCTACATAAAGTACAATGATTAGCAACTTACCCTCCACCACAATCTGGTATAGGTTCAGATCCGCCTCACTCTTGGTGAAACCAAGTCCGATGAAATAACTGTCTATCCGTGTGTACCAAGCACGAGGTGCTTGTTTCAGCCCATGCAACGCTCTTTTGAGCCTGCACACATGTGACTCACTGCTGAAGATTTCGAATTATTCAGGTTGCTCTATGTACACCTCCTCCTCAATGACTCCATTGAGGAACGCAGTCTTCACATCCATCTGATGAATGTGCCAACCCATATGCGCTGAGAGGGCAAGGATGGTCTGTATGGAAGAATACCTTGCGACAGGTGCAAAGGTTTCTTCATAGTCGATCCCCTCGATCTGTGAGAAGCCCCGGGCAACAAATATTGCCTTGTACTTCTCGACATTCCCATTAGCAGCTTGCTTCACTTTGTAGATCCATCTCGGACCTACCACTGATTTCCCTTCCGGCCTTGGGACAATCTCCCATGCACTGTTTCTGACAATCGAATCATACTCTTCCACCATGGCATCTACCCATGCGGGATCCTCCACAGCTTCCTCGAAAGAAGATGGTTCTGTCACGATACACTTACTCATCAGAGCCATGTATCCAGTAAATCGGTCAGGTGACTGTCTTTTTCTGCATTGTGATGTAGGTGCTCCTACATTCTGCGCTGCATCAAGATTCAGTCGCTCAACTTCTGTAGTGCGCTTCCGCCCTCTAATGTTTGGCGCTGCATGAGTGGTTTCTTCTACTCCATGAACCTCCTCTTGTGGTTGATCCACATCCTGAGGCTCATCTTTAGGAACAAGTAGCTCCTCATCTGCATGCAAGTGTAGCTCCCTCTCAAGCGACAACTTCATGGCTTTCTCCTCATGAAATTTGATATCCCGTCGCACAACAGTCATCCGACTGTCTAGCAAATACACACGATAATTGTGGGGTGTTTCTGTGTACCCCACAAATATCCCAACCTCTGCGGTCGGCTCCAGCTTCTTCTTGGCATCCTTCGTCACATGAATGTAAACAGGTGAGCCAAAAATCTTCAAATGAGAAATATCAGGCTTCTTACCAGAAAACGCCTCTTCGGGTGTACTCATGCCAAGTACTCTATGAGGACAACGGTTTTCAACATAAACCGCAGTGTTGCATGCTTCAGCCCACAAGTGTATGGGAAAGCCTTGATCATGCAACATCGCCCGTGCAACACCCACGATCGTTCCATTCTTTCTCTCCGCGACCCCATTCTGCTGTGGGTTATGAGGCGCTATGAGTTCTCTTCGAATTCCTTCTGCGCTGCAAAAGTCTTTGAATTCGCCAGAGATTTATTCACCACCATTATCGCTCCTTAGAGCTTTCACCTACTTCCCCGACTCTTTCTCAACCAGCGCCTTGAACTCACAGAACTTTGAGTATGTCTTGCTCTTCTTCTGCATGAAGAAGATCCAACACTTACGAGAAAAGTCATCAACAAATATCACATAATACCTGTGCTTTGCTGTCGAAGCTACTGAGAAAGGTCCACACACGTCTGTGTGAATTCTCTCAAGGATCGTCGTGGCGCGACTATCCTTCTCATGAAAAGTGGTCTTCACAAATTTTCCCAAAGTACATCCCTTGCACTGATCTGACTGCGCAAGTGTACCCTTGGGAAGCCCGGTAGAAATCTACTGCAAAATTTTCAAAGCGCCATGGTGAAGATGGCCCAATCTCCTGTGCCACAATTCGCCCTCATCCCGGCTCACCACTCCTTCTACTTTGCCTGCCATTGTTGCGCAACCATCTACCTGAAATTGATAAAAATTCTTAACTAGAATCCCTATCCTCCAGGTTTCACCAGTTGTTTTACTGCGCAGGAAAGCCTTTCCCTCACTGAAAGCAACATCATAACCCTTGCCTTCCAACATCGCCACAGAGATCAGATTCTTCTTCAATCCTGGAACATGCATGACATCCTTCAATATGAAAGGTTTACTAGACTCCCTCTCAAAGGAAATGGTCCCGATACCAGTCGCACTGTATCTACCATCATCGCCCATCTCGATGTGCACTCCAAGATCCTTTTCATCCAGATCACTAAACAAATCTTTGTCTCCGGTCATTTGGAAAGACGCACCACTGTCAAGAAACCACACTGATCCCATCACACTTGAAACCAATCAGTGAAAAATCCAGCTCTCTGCGATGCCAAGGCCTCTCAAGCTGCAGATCCAGCAACCTTCTTATTTTTCTTCTTCTGTGGACAATTAGTGGTGTAATGTCCGTGTTGGTGACAGTGAAAGCACTTCACCTTGGACAAGTCCTGCTTCTTGCCTTTCGCACCGGATTGATAAGGATTTTTCTTTCCCTTCCCTTTCCTTGCTTTGGTAAACAGGCGCATTTCTTCATCTTCATTCTTGATGAAGATCCATCCCTGAAATACCAAGCCTTATCTCCTTACGCACAGATCTGACCAAAGTCGCTCCCATCTGGCAGTTTTCAGAGCCATTGATAGAGGTCCTCGTAGCTATGCCAACTCTTCGGAAGCCAGGAGGCAGCTCACCAAGTCCTCTTGATCTACAGTAACCCCCACACTTCCTAGTTCAACCTTGTAGTGGATGAACTTCGTGAGGTATTTTGGTATACTATCGCCTTTCTCCATTTTTATTTTCCTGAGTTTGTCTTTAAGTGCCAACTTCCTCTAGTCGCTTCTGCTTTGGAACAAGTCTGTCAAAGCTTTCCACATTAAGAATGGAGAATATTTACCGTGAAGGCTGGACACTATGTGATCCTTCACACCTTCCAACAGAATCCTTTGACATTTTGCTGTTCTTTTTCCATGCGTCAAGTGCGGCTGCATCGCTAGAAGCAGGTTTTGGAATTTCAGCATCTATGAACTCCTTCAACCCATTATCATCCAGCACTGCCTCCATCCTGTCCTTCCATGCAATATAATTCGAGCTACCATCAAGGGCATACTCCAATCGCAATCCGTTGAAAGACATTTCAATGAATGCTCAAATTCGACACCAAGAAAACACTACAGCAAATTTGAATTCCACCAGCACAAAACTCAACCTCTTCAATAATTTCAATTCGCTCTGATCAATATCGCTCTGATACCATGTAGAAATTATATAACTTATGTGTTATATATCCAAGATTCTCCTGATCACACACTATTTTAACTTCATGCACAATACAGAATCTATTCCACCATTGATCATCACATGTAGAAATTAAATCAATTGCAATGCACACATGAAACCATAAAAATTCACACACATTAACACAGTTGTTTAATGGGAAATCCTGAAGCTAAAAACCCCAAATATCTGTCTATAATATATGTCATAGAGATCATGTAACAATCCTCATACAAAGCTGATCATATCAAGCTCTCAGTACAATACAATCGCTACACACTAATCAGGCCCGATCTTGCAAATCCATGCACCAATCTCTGCCCCCTGCTAGCCTGCCTCTACTGAGCAATCCCTACTGAAGAATGGCTTTGAATGAACTCGAACTCAGCCAGCCTTGCTCAGACAATCCTCATTGGCATCTCCACTGAGTGTGGGATGCAATCAATGCATCACTATAGTCACAACTGATAGTCACACTTGCTCTTTCACCTATCTCTCCACTGGTCTCCACTGAAACTGCCATGCACTGTAGTTAACTGATGTATCCTTCGGTTGATTAATGAGTTATTATTTAGTGAATTAATTAACCAATTAATTCACACCACTCTCACTAGTGTATCAATCAGTTAGACTAGATACAACTAGCTCAACTGAGTCTAACTGAGTTAAACTAAATACAACTCCACCAACTACTTCTATAACTCCACCAAACTCTGTCACATGAGTTCTAACTGAATTCCTCATGCATTAGCTCCAGTAAACCCTCAGGAATAGCGTAATTCCGTCTGTCAGATGTTGTGCCACATCTATGCACTTAACTGAAGTGCTCCAAGAGCATAAGATAATGTTTAGAGTCCAAATATTATTAAGAGCTAATAATATTCGACATATCTATTTTTAGACTGGCAACATAAAAATAGATACAACCCAATATGTCTAAAAATAGAAGTATTTTTCCAACTTGACCAACCATCCACAAATAGCATCCTGCAACTCATAGAATATGATCGACATGTCTAAAAATAGACTTTGCGCAAAAATAGCCTGCGGGCCCACTTAGTGAAGGCGACACTTTTCACTAAGCTCATCATCTTGTTGAATCTCAACAGTTAAAACCCTCGAAGAGGGAAACAGTCCACGGCCTGAGCCAACGCGACCACTTCAGGCAATTTATTAATATAAAAATAAAGGTTACATATGAGTCTCTCATAAATGGTTAGCAGACAAATGACCCTCCATGCTCTTTAAATAGAGATCATGGACCAATCGAGTGTTAAACCACAGATCAAGTTTCATTAATACCGAGGAGAGAGATAATCGTCGGATCACTACAAATCGTGACCGTCGGATTATAAGTTACAAATGTACATGGTAAATAAACACACTTTACCTAACTCTACACTAGACTAAGTTATTCTTAACTATTTCCTATGTGTTGGAATATCCTAACATCCCCCCTTAACAACAACTTGGGATAGGATTGAAGGATTTACAAAAGTGACACAAAAGGAACTTATTTCCTATGTGTCGAAATATCCTAACATCCCCCCTTAAGAACAAATTGGGATAGGATTGAAGGATTTACAAAAGTGACACAATAGGAGAAGGAAGGAGGCATTAGAGCCTATCCCCCCTTAATGACAACTTTCCTGAACTCCAAGCATGGATCGAAGTTTGGTAAACTTCGCTTTTGTGAGAGCCTTTGTAAATATATTGGCTACTTGATCATTGGTTGGACAATACTGCACTTCAAGAACGCGATCATGAATGAGCTTTCCGATGAAGTGTATGTGGAGTTAAATGTGTTTCATACGCTGATGCTGAACTGGATCTTTACATAGCTGAATGGCACTCTGATTATCACACCAAAGTGTAGTTGGATGATGTTGGTGAAGACCAAATTCAGACAGGATTTGACGAAGCCACATGGCTTCCTTGCTGGCTTCAACTGCACCATGATACTCTGCTTCTGCTGATGAAAGGGAGATGGCACTTTGTTTCTTACAAGACCAAGTAATAGGTCTCGAACCAAGAGTGAATACATATCCTGCAGTAGATTTTCGATCATCAAGGTCACCAGCCCAATCAGAATCAGCGAAACCAATCAACAATGGCGATGCTCCTGCATTGTAATGAATCCCAAACTGAACTGTACCTTGAATGTATCGAAGTATTCTTTTAGCTACTTTCCAGTGACTTTCATGAGGTTGGTGCATAAACCAAGCGACAAGACCAACGGCAAAGGAAAGGTCAGGACAAGTATGGGTTAGGTACATAAGTTTACCAACAAGTTGATGGTATAAGGTAGCATCAACTTCAGGGGTAGTACAAGTGACTAAAATCTTGACTCCAGACTGAAAGGGAGAAGGGGCTGGCTTACAGTCTTCCATGTGAAAGTGGTGTAGAAGATCACATGCATACTTGGACTGAGAGAGGGTAATGCCTTCCTTGGATTGCAAGACTTGAAGACCAAGGAAATAATGCAAGTGTCCTGAGTCTGTCATTTCAAACTTCCTTTTGAGGCTAGACTTCACATGGTTTATATGGTTTGGATCACTACTAGTAAGGATAAAATCATCAACATAAAGAATAAGGATGGTGAAGGCCTTACCCACTTTATTGGTGTAGACAGTGTTGTCAAAATGACACCTAGAAAAGCTATTATCTAAAAGAAATCTATCCATTTTGGCATACCAAGCTCGAGGAGCTTGTTTGAGACCATAGAGAGATTTCCTAAGGCGACAAACAAGGCTAGAGTCATTTTTTATAAAGCTAGAGGGTTGTTCCATGTAGATTTCTTCATGCAAATCTCCATGTAATAAGGCAGATTTAACATCCATCTGATGGACTTCCCATTTAAAGGAGGTAGCAAGGGAAAGAAAAGGTGGATAGAATTCATTTTGGCAACTGGGGAGAAGGTTTCAGTATAGTCAATGCCTTCAACTTGTGAAAAACCTTTAGCGACAAGACGAGCTTTATGTCTATCCACTTTTCCATCTAGTCCAAACTTGGTTTTGTAAACCCATTTGCATCTGACAAGTTTTCTTCCTTTTGGAAGAGGAACAAGATCCCAAGTATCGTTCGCCAATAAGGAACGATATTCTTCATTCATAGCTTCATCCCAATCTGGATGACCAAAACCTTCTTCAAAGGTTTCTACATCAGGATCTGTTGGAACTTGAGCCAATAAGGAAGAGCCTCTTTCGAACTGAGAACGAGTACGTCGTCGATCTGCAGTGTCACCTGCAAGAGAACCTGTTGCATCCCGAGTAGAGCGAACCCATCTTGGAAGATGTGGAGTAAAAGGAATAATTTCAAGAGGTGGAGGATTGTCATCCTCGCTGTCATCAACTGAACTAGAAGGAATGCTATTAAAAATAGAAGAGAGAGAGAGAGGTGGCACATATGTCGAATCAAGCTCGCAGGCCAAAGGTGGCACACCCGCCGAACTAGGCTCATAGGTCGATATATTTTCATCAAATTTTACATGTCTTCTAATGATTATATTTTTGGATTTTGGTTGAAGAAGTCTATATCCTTTCACATCTTCAAAATATCCAACAAAAATGCATTTTTCACTCTTAGGTTCTAAGGCTTTATGTTTCGCATCTGGAATATGGGCCCAAGCATCACTTCCAAAAATCTGAAAGTGACTTACATCTGGTTTGATTGAGCTCCAAGCTTCTTCTGGAGTTATATTCTTTAAAACCTTAGTAGGAGTGTGATTTACTATGTAATTTGCACAGTTAATGGCTTCTGCCCAAAAATTGAGACCAAGTCCTTTAGATCGAAGCATACAATTAGTCATTTCTTCTAAGGTGTGATTCTTCCTTTTAGCTACACCATTTTGTTGTGAAGTATATGGAACAGTATGTTGCAATTGAATGCCATGCTCAGTGCAGAAGTTGATAAATTTGTTGTTAACATATTCTCCGCCATTGTCTGATCTTAACTTAAGAATTTGATGTCAAGATTGTTTCTCAACAAAGGCCTTAAAGGCCAAGAACGTGTTAAAAACTTCACTCTTGAGTTTTAAGAAATATACCCAAGTGTGTCTGGAAAAATCATCAATTAAAGTTGAGAAGTACTTGCAACCAGAGAAAGAAACAATAGGAAGTGGACCACATAAATCACTGTGCACAAGCTGCAAAGGGGCTGAAGCATGCCAAGAGGCACGTTTGTCAAAACTATCCCGATGATGTTTTTCGAGTACACATCCGGAGCAAACACCATCTCGGCAAGATACCATAGGAAGACATGTCACCATATTTTCTTTACATAGAGTTTGAAGAGAGCGATAGTTTAAGAGACCAAATCGCTCATGCCAAAGTTTGCTCACATCATCATTATGAGCAACAAAAACGGAGGGAAGACAAGATGACCCAAAGTTGTCAAACTTATACAACCTTGTGGAATCATCAGCAATGTCAGTAGCTAAAATATGTCTAGGATCTTTGAGGTCCTTGATTACAACATCATGAGGCGAGAATTCTACTATTTTCCCTTCACCTGAATGAGTTATCTGATAAACAGAGAGAAGGTTGCATGACAAGGTAGGAACACATAGTACATCATTAAACTGACCATTATCGAGATGAATGGTTCCAAATCCTACAACACTAAGAGATCTATCATCACCAACATAAATATGTTTGGTGTTAAAATCATTTAAAGAAGAAAACATGGCTTTATTTTTGGCCATGTGATAAGAAGCTCCAGAATCAATGAGCCACTCATGAGAATGAGAAGAGGAAGATACATTTAATGCATAACCAGATCTTGATGCTTGACAACCACAAGCAGAAAGTGCCATTCTTGAAGATGAAGGTGAAGAGTGCTCCAAATTGATGTTGTGCTTCTTCATTGCTGCTTCTAAGGCTTCCATCTTCTTAAAACATTTGGACACTATAAGGCCATCATGATTACAAAAGTTGCAATGTATATCGATCTTCTTCCCTTCCTTTTTATTTGCCTTATCATTTTGGTGAGTTGCTTTTTCAGTTTGCGGCTGAAATTGCTTAGGACCCTTGTTTGGTTTAGGACAATACTTTTTAGGATACTGCTTCTTGAGATTATTTTGATATGGTTGTTGTTGGGCTGCTAAGGCTTTCTTAGAAGCGTTTCCAGGAGTGATAAGACCAAGGTGCAAGAGTTTTTCTTGTTCTCTTATCAAAGAATCACAAAAGGCATCAAAAGAGGGATCCTTGTAGGTGGTTCATGAAGAGATGATGGCTTCTCTAGTGGAACGGAAGGCGGAAACAAATATAGAGTATGCAGGGCCATGCTTAGCAAGAATGCAATAGATGAGGCTACCATCTTCCTTTTTGACCTTACACCCTTCTAAAAGAAGTCTAAGGGTCTTGAATTTGGACAAAAAGTCTTCAATAGAGGAGAAATTATTGGGGTCCAAAGTAAGCAACTCATTTTCAAGCTAGTGGGCCCTGATTTGATTTTGAATGCCAAAAACCGTATTTAGCTTTTCTAGGGCTTTATCAGGGGTGTCAATGTCAAGGATGTGAAATCGAAGATCTTGAGCAATGGACATTCCTATCAACCCTCATGCTTGATCTTGTTTATTTTCCCATTTAGGAACTTTATCATCATCGGAAGGTTTAGTTTCTTGTCCTGTGGCTATTCTATAAAGCCCTTTACTTCTAGACATATCTACCATGTGAGGTAGTCATTGGAAATAATTGGTGTTGTTAAGAATAATCAGGCATGCACTTTCCATTTGTTGTTTTTAAATTGAAGCTGATAAAAGATGAAACTAACTGCTCCAATGGAAATATATCGAAAAATTAGGCAATTTAAAAAAAAAAACAGCTCAAGAAACGGCTTCCGGATGAAGAAGTTACGCCTTTTGAAATATTGAGGCAAGATGAGCGTTAGTTTGTTGTACTAACTCTCTATTTTGGAGGAGCCTCAGCATTACTAATGCACTTGACAAGAGCAGAGAGCGTGTTAGTGTCCCTTACTAACGCACAAGTCAAAAGTAAGGAGCCGCATTAGTAGCCCTTTCCTTAGAGCGATTTTGAACTAACATGGGTTGATTTCCAAACAATTTTTTAGGAAAAATAACTCTCTTTAATCTGTTTGGCTGTCAACTTTACTTTGGTGTGCGTGCTTTTCCTGCACACAAATCAAGAAAACAAAGAAATGCAAGCCTTATGGCAGAATGTTAGTTTTTCGGTTAGCCTTACCGAAAACTATCTATTTTACTATTTCTGATTTCCCGAGATCGCACAAAGACACGGGGAAAGAGCATACATAGTAAAAAAAAACTTCTTCTTGTTTCTGATTTGCTGAGATCGCACACAGCGCAGAGAAAAGAGCATACGTAGAGAAGATGATATAGATCTAGCAAATAAATAAAACCAAAAACCGGAAATAAATAGAGGGAACCAAAATAAGCAGAACTATTAACAAATATAACTACAAAACATATACTTTATGTCTCTAGATCTAAACTGAAATAACTTGGGCAATTGGAAACCTTTTTACATGAAACGGAAGGTGTTCCTCACTATAACAGATGCTCTGGACACAACGGAGTAGTTCTCCAGGCCTGAAAAGGTTCAGAAATAGTAGATCTACAAAACGGCAGTCGCATGCAGTCAAACCGGCTTCGCATTTGGATTAACAACGGATGTAGCCCTCAAAATAGCTCTGATACCATGTATGAATTTATAGGGTAAGTTCCTTAGATCAAGAACCAAAGGTCACCGCTCACAAAAAGATCACAAATCAGTACACCAGTATAATCACGTGGTTAAATCCCTCGAAGAGGGAAATAGTCCACGGCCTGAGCCAACGCGGCCACTTCAGGCAATTTATTAATATAAAAGGAAAGGTTACATATAATTCTCTCATAAACGGTTAGCAGACAAATGACCCTCAATGCTCTTTAAATAAAGATCATGGACCAATCGGGTGTTAAGCCACGGATCAAGTGTCGTTAATACCGAAGAGAGAGATAACCATCGGATCACTACAAATCGTGGCCATCGGATTATAAGTTACAAATGTACATGGTAAAGAAACACACTTTACCTAACTCTACACTAGACTAAGTTATTCTTAACTATTTCCTATGTGTCGGAATATCCTAACAATATGCTCAGAAAAATCTACCTTTTGTGTTGGTGTCTCCCCTCAACAACCCCAACAAAACCTAAAAAGGGTTTAGCTCCAACCAAACTTTCCCAGAAACCCACAAACTGGTGCAAGTAGCTTAAGTTCTCCTCTTGTACACATTGCAAAGAAATGCAGTAGAATGCTCCCAACACTTGCACCACAACTCCCTTCAATCCCTCTCACAAGTTTCCTCACCAAATCCACTCGTTAATCCAACCCTCAACTCCCAAATTTTGCTTGCCCCTCAACCTTTGAGCAATGTTGCTGGTCAGACCCCTTCGCAGGCCCAAGAAGACACAAATCCGGCTTGTGAAATTTCCGTAGAATTATGCCCTGCAACCACCTCCAATCTCTAGCAAATGACAAGGACAAACACTCCTGAAAAAACTTGGAATCTGACAACCTCTACATCTGACTCCCCAAGTGGTGTGAATTCTTAAAATGTTCCCTCCCATGTGCTGAACGGGATGAACACACTCTTGCAATCTGCTCTGGAATGAATCCAAGATGCAGCAAATAACTCTCCTAGGGTGACAATCGGGGTTCACCAAAGAGAGAGTTGGAATTTCCACCCAAAAATCCCTTTTGCTAAGCAACACAATGTTGACTTGGCTAAGCAGCTCAAGCAGACTGTTGTTCAGTTATCAAATTGAAAAAAAAAACAAATGTTAGCCCTCACCTTCTATTTATGCTGGTTGTCCTCATCTTTATCTCCATCTCCACTAGTGCATTCCCTCCTTCCTTTCTCTCTCCACAAGTGTGCACTCCCTAAGGAAAGGAGTGTGTTTTCCTTAGTGTGTGGCCCCCACAACCCACCAAAAATCTAAATTTTCCCTTCTCCTTCTCCTAAATCAAAATGCTAAAATTTGTTGCCAAAGGCCAAAATTTATCAAAATTGTGATGCCTCTTAGGTAGCATATGAAATTGGGAACATTACAAAATTCTTAAGGATTTTATGAATGCCTCAGGAGCTTCTATTAATTTATCCAAATCTTGGGTTTTGTTTTTCTCTTTCACACCCATCTAGTTGTGGAGAGTCATATCTCGAGGTTGTCTTTTAATGCATTTATACACTCAACATTGGAGTAAACCATGGCTCTCCACCACAATAGACTGTACTTATCCATTAAAATAACTTATTTTAAAATAAAATATTTTTTCCTTTTCTTATAAGATGTAAAATTTTAATTCATTAATCGATTTTCTAAAGTAAACTTTACATTTATCCATCAAACTTAGTTTTAATATATAATAACACCACTTTAATATTTGTATACATAAAAAAAAAAACGTAAAATAACTTTTCAAAATAATCTGCTCGGATTTCTAAGAATTGGAATAACTTTTGAAAATAAATATGCCTCCCTCCCCCTGTATGGATTGATTCCCCTCGTCTTTCAGTTTTGCTTTCGGAAATGTGAAAAGAAGTTCTCCATTGCTGAATTATTTGCTGGGAAATGAACCCGAAGGTTCTCATTATTCTGTTCTTCGATGTAATATTGAAAGTTCAGAGAAATTCCCTGCTTTACTTGTTCTGAACGTAAAACGATTGATTTATTCTTTATCCCAAACGTGAAATACTAGGTCACGAAAATACAGTGAAATAGGCTAATTCCTCATATATTCTGTTGAGTCAAGAAGCAATATATATCTGCAATGTTGCTCCCAGTTTTGTGTTTGAAAACAGTTTGGAAAACCTCCACATTGTTGGCTGCCGTTTTCATCTTTGTGTTTTAGTTGCTGTGCTTATTGCAAATCTTCCTCGAAGGATTGTTTTGGTATAGCTTGTATGATATTTTGAAGATACATTTCTGTTGTCTTATAAGGGACCTGCATATATTCCTGTGTCTATCTAGACTCTGGTAAGGGAGTTATTGGAAAATCTGTATCGAAAACACAAATTGCTTGTATCATAGCGAAACCTGGACCAGATCGAAGAGTTCCAACGACACAAAAGACACCTCAATCCAACTTCATATAAGGGGGTTATTGCTAGTCAAATTTTTAGTCAAAGTTGGCTAAAGGACATGATTTTGCAAGAAACTAGTTAAATTTGGAGCACCACCAAAATTGGCAATCCGACCAAAATGTCAGCTAAAATTGACATACCGCCACATAAAATTAGCAGCACCAGCAAAGTTAGCAGCACCGTCAAATCTTGTGGTACCCTGCTAATTTTGGTGGTAGGACAAATGGCCCAATAGAGTGGGGCACCCAATGAAATCGCACCATGTGGCATCCATCTGGAAACCGGTTGTGTCCTGGTTGACTGACCGTTTTTGCAATTTGGAAAATGGTACATAAATTGGGAGTCAAACTTTTTACAATTTGGAATCAGTTGGCAGATGTTTTAAAAATATATATAACGGTTGGTGGGCTACCCAACTTGGTGGTCGTGCCAACCCCAATCCACCAAATATTACGGTTCATCCAACGGTATATGCAACGACCGAGTTTAACATTGGCTAATCACGGGCATACAAACCACGATGGTTGGCGGCTAAGTGACATGAGATTCCAAACTGTTCATTATAACGGTTGCAATGGAAAACGGTTGTGGTTTGTGGTGGATCCACCAAACGATAAACGCCAATAACCAATGAATCAGACGGCCAACATAAACGGTTAAGCATCAGTCTTTGTCAACGTATTAAATGGGCAGTGTTAACAATACATGCCAAACACGGTTAATAACTACGACGTAGTTTACCCAGCGTATAGAATGACGGCAGAGATTTTGAAAAAATCTGGCAAAGATTTATCAGAATCTTGTTTACAGTGGTTAAACTTCAATATTTTAGGTGCCTTAAGGGTTTTTGATAGTGTTGAATCCATTTCCGCTATCAAAAATGCAATTCAAACACTCCAACTACCTGATTTTTTGAATTTTATTTTACCAGATTCTGGCAAAAAATAGGCAACTCCAATAACTACTGGCAAATTGAAACAATCAACAAACGGTTTTATTAACAAATAGCTATCGGTGGCAAGTTTAAAAATAGTCAGCGGTTCGATTGCAGTGTTAAAATAGACAGGCGAGGTTTTTGAATCCACGACCCACACACCAGACAGGATGCCATTTGGGCAGCTTTGGAATGACTGTTGGCGCCCTCTCATTTAAGTTTTACCTGTTCCATTCGACCAACCGATGGGCGAAGGTCAAGAGAAAACGAAGGAGTGGAACCGTGAAATGCAAACTCAAACCATTGGAACCTAGAGACGTGGAACAATGCGTGTGTAATTCGAGAGGGGAATATTCCCTAGAATATTATCAAGAATATTCTTTGCAAGAACTGTGAGGAATCTAAAAGATTCCCTGTGATGTTAGAATTATCAGTGTCAAAATGTGGTTAGCTTTATACTCATTTTAACCAAAATTTCGCAAGGATCTCAATTGTGCAGTCAGTTTTTGCATCTAAGGAACGGATTTAAGGGGTCATGGCAGAAACCCGCCTTCTTTAATTGATGTGAACGAAGTTTGAGACAACAATGTGCATTTTAGAAGCAGGTTATGTTTATCGTCAAAAGTCTTAGGAGGAAGAGACAAACATGTTGGTGCTATGATTGTTGTGATTTGAGTCGTTGAATTTCAAGTCACTCTCAGGAATGGAGGTATAAAAATGTATTTTTCTATGTACTTTCATTTTTTTTAATGAGATGAATGAAGCAGCCTCCCCACTATTGAAGCAGGGCCCAGAGATGTAGTCCACACTAGACAAGCTTCGTTATCAAACAGTGTGTCTTTATGGTCTCTTTTATGTTTCTTCTTCTTTAAGTGTTTGCGTATACAGTTTTTACATGATCTTTCATGGAAATTCTACTAACATCAACCGAAGAAAAGATCTTGGATAATTCCAATAACTTAGAGATTTCAGAGCATATAAGTTGTCAAAATCACCCAGGGATCACCCCTAGCCTGGGCTACATTAGCTCTTAGCATAGCTGGATTTTTTCTCATGGCGTTTCAAACCGATGACATTTTCACCACAGAGTGCCCTAATAGAACAATCTGTCACCATCTATTCTATGCCCCATGGGCTTAAACTAACTTTATATTGATGAAATTTTAAACAAATTATTTTTTTCACTTCATAAATTATTAATTGTTTTTTTTAATAGTATAATTAATAATTTTAAAATTCAAAATAATAAAACTAGATAATAAAAGACACACCAATAAAATACAAATAGATAATAAAAGACACACCAATAAAATACAAATACAAAATACATAAGCAACCTATATCTAAACATAATTAATATTATAATAAAATAAAAATATAGTTTAAAAAATATATTTATATTTATATTTATATTAAACAATATCGTTCCAATCAATTTGATTATAATTTCTCATATATATATATTCAAAATTAGTAATTTTTTTCAAATTATAAAAAAAAATTAATGTTTCAAAAATATAGATAAAGATCCATAACCTCGACTCTCTCAAGCATCGAGAGGGATCAAATTGTGAAAATTTGATTACCTGAATCCCTACTATAGCAATTTGATATTGCTTCTCCTACTTGTTAATTCCATGCAAGTTATTTATTGTGTTAAACTGTAAATATTGAAGTAAATACAATTATAGCATTCACTAATTAAATTATACATTGAAACAAAAACTGAGCAAGAAGAAATAAACACACATACAATTGACACTGTTATTTTTTGACAATGTCCTCGGGAAAACCCAATGCGGGAAAACCGGTGCAGTAGCTCAGGGTTTGTATATTATGCAATAGTTTCTGAGTACAAGTCTTTGGAAGCCCAAACTAGCAATCCAATACAGAGATAAATTGGACAAAAAGATAGTGAGGCAATCTGACCCCGTCACTGCAAAATCTGACATTGATCAGCTCTGGAGATGAGCCTCTGCATTTTCTCTGCGTCTGCCCAAGTAGCTACTGCGTCACGCTGCTAGGACTGCATTACACCTCCTCTGGATCTCTTGCTCGCTAGAAACTAGTATTTGATTACCTTTTTTTCGTTAATCAATCTTCTAGTAAATATATAGAATGATGTAAGGTAGGCGAGTCTACAATGTGTAGTAAGACAAGAATAATAGATACCATAACCATAAACCTGTTGATTTGGCTCACCAGTAAGGCATTTTCTTGATGAGTTTGAACGCAATAACATTTTTTTCTTCATTTTAGGATATAGGTCCATGTGGTCACACTCCTAAATCTGGTGTTTTGAGAATTCTAAGAAGGAAAAATTCTTAAATGCTTAAAAGCTATTTGAAGCATCAAGGAAGCTAGTAGACAATATGGTTCATGTTTAGGGCAATTGTTTTAAAATAATTTCCCTGAAACAAAATGCATGTTGGAATGATGAAAAAGGTGAGGTGCATTACTTGAGCTATGGTTAGCTCTTCCCCTATCTTGGGTACCTTCAGTTATCACCCCCATGTTTTCTCTTCCCTAATAAGCCAAAGTAGATTGGGATGTGGAGAGATAGGTAATTGGTGAGCTTCCCCTACCTATACCCTGAAATAAAAGCCATCCTAGACCATGGTCTCATTTGATAATCCTACCATCAAATTGTCTTTATGAAACATTTTTACACCTGAATACTTTAGCAACATGCATCATAGTAAAGCATCCCATCAAGCTAAGTGGTGGAAGAGAATGAGAGAAAAGAGAGGATTTTGGTTTAATATGCTAGATAATTCCACAAAAACAATAGGAATCTCTATCTATCCAAGAAAAAACATTTGATAAAAGAAATTATCTTACCTACAAATTTGTAACACCTATTAAAATGGAATTCTACAAATTATTTGTAAAAGTCCTCTGAAACATTTAATCCTTTATCCTCCTTTTCAAAATTCTCCACATTCTCTACATGAAAGCTGCAATATATACTCATTTCTAACACCCTTTTCTCAAACCAAAAATATAGTCATTACTTAAATGCTTGTTAAAATCCCAATAAATTTCTCAAAAGCCATCTCCTTAACGCAGAGAAAATAAATTATCGATAGTATGACACATTGCTTCAATACCCTTTAAAATCCTAATCAATTGTCCCAAGCCCTCTCTCCTCAACGAAATCATATTAGACAAAACAAATTATCTCCTCCTTAAGTGCCTCTTGAAGTTCCACAAAATGTCCCCTTCTCACCAAAGCCAGAGATTTGGTGCTCAAAACATTTCCTTTCGACTTTCATGGCTTCACGTTCAGTTCATTCAGGTAAGCTTCATGGTTTTGTGAAAGTGTGCAGGTAAATAACATTATTTTTAGTGTTTTTATTTATTTATTTTTGTGACTAAAGGAATCAACAATTAGGCTAGTTTCCTACTCCTGTGGCATGGAATTGATTCCAACCACTACAACTATAACCACTAGGTGCTTAGGTATGCCCCTTCGGTAGACATCGATAAGTCAGGGAATTTGAACCTCAAATATCTTGGTAAGAACACTTCATTTGCATGGCACTTGCCAATTGAGCTGCCCTCAGGGGCTAGAGTGACTTCAATCGTCAACCCCTCCCATGAGGTTTGAATCTAAAACTTGATGCAGACTAAACCCCATGCAAACCAACTAGTCTACACCTCATAGATTTTTTTGTTTTTAATTTCAAATGTATTTTTGTTTATTTTTATGATTTACGTATAAAATAACACACAATATGTATGACCCATAGGGATAGCTCAATTGGAAAGTGCCTTGATAATGAAGTGTTTTGTTCCATGAGATCCGGGTTCAAACCTCATCCATTAGCCAAACCAAAAAAGAAAAAGAACATATAATATGTATGATATATTATATCTAAGGTATTAGAGATAAAAATATATATATGAAGTATTATGTTGTGTTTTGTGATTTAAATTTTTATTTGTGTATATTATTTGAGTGTTATATATCTATGGTTTTAGTGTGTATATTATATTATTATAATTATGAGTTTTGTATAGTATATGTAGTATATTAGTTTAATTGTATATATATATATATATATATATATATATATATATATATATAGTATTTTAACTAAATTTATTGGGGAAGGAAAAATGTAACTTAATTATAATCATAAAATAATATAAATATAAATAGGAATGATGTATAATGTCATTTCAATAATAAACTGTAATGTGAGAGGATCAAGGAGGACATAGCCATTAAACTATTTTTTAAATCCCTTTTACTCATCACACAAATGAGTATTTATTAAATTGGTGACGATTTTATTTCTATTTGGATGGAGGATTATAATGCAACTAAGTCTTTTAGATATCAAAGATATTAATTATGCGATGCAATTTCACTACCAAGCAAAGTGGGTTAAACCATTGATTGGATTTGGGGCATTGCTGCATCGCTTACCAAGTTGCTCATGGTTGAAATTGACTTATAAAGAGGTATGTGACAATGTTGGTAATTGAGTTATTTTAATGTTTAAGACTGCACTAGGGGTTTTTGAACTGGGATTAATATTTTCTGGCATGAAGAAATCGAGTCAATGGCACCATCCTTCTATGTACCAGAAACTAGGGGTTGCCATTAAGATAGTTTAAAGCTGCAAGGAAAGAATTAAGCAAATGCTCAAAAGAAACTTTGGGTGAAGAACAACTAAAATAGTTGGAAGGAAAATGCAAATGCCTAATATCCCATCCATAAGGAACTTTTCTGAGATAATTTGGGATCTTCCCAAATTGTCAAGTTGCACCCCATTTGTGCACAAGAAATAGGTGAAGAGACCAAATGAATTCGGGGTTAATATATTCTTACCTTCCTAATTAGCATGATAAGTTGTCCTTAATTCATTACTAAAAACTTGGGGGTGTTAGGGTAAGTCACAAGGCAAGAAGGTAGATGTCTAAAACAAATATTGGCTGAGAACAAGCAAAATGACAAGAGGAAGACTTTAAAGATGAATTCATGAAAAGATCCAACTAATTAACATGATAAGACAAACTAAAATGACTATAATCAATATAACTCAATTTCATATAAGTAAAATATATTACTAATTTAACTTCACATGGTTGTTGATTAGTTGTATATATTTATCCTTAATCTCTATGTTAGTAATTTTTAGCTATGTCACTTAAAATACATCAAAATTGCTTAAATTTGCTAATATTTAGCTTATAAAGAATCTTGTGACTAAACAAATCTGTAATATACCTAATCTAAATATGAAGTGGATAACAATAGCATATACTATGAACAATAATTAAATTTTTGGCATGCACAAAATATCAGCTAACACAATGAATTGCAGAAAAAATATGGGTCATTTTATTATTATTGAGCAGAATAGGAGTACAATATAGATATGGAAAGAGGAACTTGGGTTTGCTACAACAAGGAAGGCAAAACCTAGGTTGCAATTTTGATGCCCATGAGCTGGAAAATATGCCCACAATAGGTCTGTGTTGACCCAGTGATTTTATACTTCTGCTGCTGGAAGAAAATTGAGAAATCTGCCTCAGATATGTGTCGGAATTTATAGGGTAAGTTCCTTAGATCAAGAACCAAAGGTCACCGCTCACAAAAAGATCGCAAATCAGTACACCAGTATAATCACGTGGTTAAAACCCTCGAAGAGG